>JANEYF010005103.1:0-41680 GCA_029963845.1 Rhamnusium bicolor | reverse complement strand
ATGGAACTAACAGAAGACATGAACTAATTGAATATGCAGACAACCTAGCACTTTTGGCATCAGCAAAACATGAAGACACTCTTATTTACGGGGTGAATGAGGCAATAAGAAGGATGTATGCTATGAATGGATGCCCACAACCTGAAATTGGCACCCGAAAAAACGCAGGTAGTTATCCTGAAAGAGCCAAGGGCTAAAAAGAGAAAATAATCTTCGAATTAAGCAGAAGGATAGCAACATCAATACAAGAGCAGTTCAAATGTCGGGGAATGGTCATAGATGATCAGGGATACTTCGGCACGCCATATCGAATGCGTCATGCAAAAAGTAGAAAAGGTTGTGCAGCATATATTACAATGCCAGTCTTAAACAGTCAGATAGTAGTAAAAGAGCGGTGCTAAAATGGGGTCATGGATTGCTATTTTGCTCTATGGATCCAACATATGGCATGGGGCAATGGGCATGCGGTGATAACAACAAATGGTGGAAAAGAGAACAAAAGAAAATGTTACTGAGCGTGGCGTCTGTATACCAAACAGTCTTTAGTTGCTTTACTAACAGTAACGGGCATAGTGCCCATTGATGAAGTGGTTGTAGAACGAGGCACATATCGGAAACCGGCAATAGCCTTAAACAGAAATAAGAGAGGCAGTTGGGAGAAAAACCCTGAACGCATGACGGAGATGTGAGAGAGAAATGAGATAAAGGGGCAATGGAAAAAGGGGTTAATACCCCGGTCTCAGACCTTGGGTGAGTTGCAAATACAGGAGGACCGTATCCAATTTTTGGCAGGACATGGATCCTTTAAGATAAACATGCATTAAATAGGAAATGCCGACACTGACTGCGTTTTACTGTGAGGAATGTAATGCTATGTAAGACACTATATTTCAGTGTCCGAGGTGGTTAAATTACAGACGGCATCGTATACTGAGCTTGGCTTCCATTGCAACGCTGACACAATAACTGGAGAAATGATTAGAAGTGAGCGACTGCTGAGAACAATCACAAATATGGTTCGGAAAATCATGCAGAATAAAGAGCAGGGGGAATGTAAATCACAAAAACCAAACCACCCTAAACATTAAAAGTGAACATTGGATGTAGGGAACCAATTACCAATGGAATTGAACAACCCAGCAATTTCTTAATTATATCTATCACAGTTTACTTATAGAGGAGAGTATCTGGAGAGACCACTTGTTCCGGATAGCGTAGAGTTGGCTGCGCCTCCAAAAAAGCTTCGAAAACACCTTTCAAATAAAGAGAATGGCAGCTATGAATTACTAAATTTAAGCAGATTTCAGTTGTCTCAAAATTTTTGTTCTTGTCATTACTTGCCTAATCGTGCAATATAGCTAGCCTTCCTGTACAATTTTACGGTCTTTGACTTTAATGAGTGTTCAAAAATTATTGCCTCCAACTACTTTAAATATATATTAATATTTGAGTGAACCAACTTATAAATCTTAATTTGTTTAAAATGTAGAATGTAATTGCGTCTAATTATTTCATGAAGTAGCTTAAGGATTTAGTTAATATAAAATGTTTCTTGAATCTCGATATCAAAATTAATTTTCATGGTCCTTCGAGACAGATTATAAAAATAAAGTAATTAAAAGTAACATTATTTTCGCACTCAAAACTGGAGTGACAATAGAGCAAACAAATGTATTACATAATTCAATATTTATTGTTCCCATTGTATCTGTGCTTTAGCAAGAGTTTGCTTCAAATTCAAATTTGTAATAATTCCTGTAAAATAGGGGAAGCTGACGTTACTTCCGGTCGAACCGAAACTCAAATCAAATTGGCATATAAGCAAGAATCATCCTGTTCTTGATACATACTCCAACTGTAATCGTTTTTTAGATGCTTAGGTGGAAGTATGCTATGACGGATGTATTTGATTCTTAAAATCTCTCTTACGTAGGCATTAAAATAAACTGTGGACAAGACTAATCCCTTCCATTTACCAGATTGGCTAGTAAATACTATTTGTATGCTAATTCTGCATTACTTAAGTGCCTGAATAGATTATAATTTTTAAAATAAACAAATTATTTTAAGGAACAGTGGGAAGACATTCTATTACTCATAATATTGTCCACATATATTTAGAGTGCGCTTAAATGTAACAACTTTAGTTTCAACCGGCTGCACATAACTGTCAAAAAATCTTGTCATGCGGGACTAAAAACCTAATGGTGGCATGTTCAGTTAAATTAAACAGATATGACTCGATTTTTTGTGTCGTTATTACATAAGTCGTCTGTCAACGGAGTAATTTTTTTAAAATACATGGCGTTCTAGTTATAGTCTCCTTAACTATTACTCTTATTGTACGAGTACATGGTGGCTATTTTAAAACACAAACCACATTGTTACTATTTGTTATGGGGATATTGATCATACAGAGACAAACATTTTGCCCTTATTTCAGATGTAATGTTAATTTTGCTCTAAAAAAACAACAAATGTCAATTTTTTTGTAATGTAATATAATGAGCTTTCATTAAATTTTGTATTTAATATTAAGAAACTGATAGACAAATCGAAAAGTTTTATTGAAATGATTTTAGATCGATACATTGCTTGTAAGTTTAAATCTTATGAAACGTTATTAATGGTATGTTTCTAAATGTATTTTTAGGGTAAGTATATAATACGTACTGGTACCACAAAAAAACCTGTTGGGGTTATATCTATTGAATTTAGTGGCCATACGCAAGGTTCTCCCCTATCTATCCATCGTCCAGGAAATGCCTAAATCAAAAAAAATTGCTAATTTTTTAGCATAATAGGAGGCGCCCCATCCTGATAAGAAACTCTATTCGATAAATTTAGCGGTAGTTGTGGTACAAACAATTCCCGCAACATTGGTTCAGTACGCAGTTCAGTAACCGTGTTTTCCGTGAATGGAAAAAGCCCCTTAAATACGTTTCTGAGATAAAGGGTACTAGACATTAACCTTTGGTGAATCTCTTTCGTGTTAATTTCATGCGGATTATGTTTATTCAAATTCAATAATTATGTTTATCAATTCTGATATTACAACTTAGTGGATATAGGTCAACCATAACAGAAAAACTACTATTCTAATTTAGTCGACGTTTCGCTATATTTATAAGCATCCTCAGGATTAGTTAAACTGTGTTTTTATTGTTCATAATCGGTAATAAATTAATCAAACGAAAAACTGGTACACAACAGGTTGGACTCAATGCAACATAAAACACATAAACGATCTTTACTTTATCAACGATCACAGCAATGATAATTTACTGTGTATCGTTGTAAAGACCATTTTGACAAAGTTAAATCTGTGGTATTGAAATTCGATCCTCCAGAATTCAGTTGTATTAAGACGAGTCAGGAGCAATTTAGCAACTCATACCTCAAACACTATTTCGGTACTTACCATACAGGAAAATTATGGTATATTAACAAACGGTATGGAAAACATTTCAAGCCAACTGGTTATCTTTACTCGAACTTTTGAAAGAGAGAACAATGTAAATATGACATTACAGACGTTAACAGACGACACTGGTGTTCTTGTTGCCGAGAAATTTAAGAACATTTTAAAGAAAAATTCGGAAATTGAGTATTAACAAGTGCATGGACGTAAAAGTGGCTATATTATGCTCTTGCAAATATTACGTCTTTGGAAGTAGAACGTTCATTTTCAAAACACGCCTTAATATTTACATCCCTGCGTAAAAGTTTAGCAGATGATACTATAGAAGGTTTATTGATGATACAAGTATACGCTGACAACAATAAACAACTACTAATGGACATGATATAAGAGGTAAGTCTTTCATAAGATACATCATGCCTCTCACCGACGTCAGTAAATTTCTTAAAACAGGCCGGGTTTAACATACAATGAAAACTGTCTACACGAAAACTGTCGTTTTGAAAAGAATTCTGGAGCTTGTTTGTTCATTTATTTACTTTGGTAGAAACCTGACTTTTCGAAGTATTTACACTGCACTTAGCTCAAAAATCAAATTTTATCTTTATGAAATAGTCCATCGCATCGCCCATGAAAGTTTTTCTAATATGATCTTCGCGGAATTTACGGTTACCGATGACAAAAGAAGAATTGAACAAAATTAATATGGTACAGTATTTAATATTAAGTATCTATAGACATCATATAAAGAAATAATATTGTATGTCGCTACATATATTTTACAGAAGCTAAAAACCTTTAATAAAGGAAACCGATTTCGTTTCCAAAACGTTAGGAAATTGTAATATATATTATCATTTTTACTACCTTATACCTAATAAGGAAGTATATTAATCGTGATTTTTTTCGACCTCGAGATTTTGATTGACATACACGTTTTGAACTCTCCTGAACCCATTTTGACTATTTTCCGATTGATGTCTGTCGGTTCGTGTGTGTATGTGTGTATACACGATAACTTAAAAAATACTAATGGAAGAATTCCCAAATTTTGCAATTAAGATTTTCAACAACATTTTAGGTGACACATTAAATTTGGTGAATGTGGGACCACCAGAAGAGATATAATGAATGAAAGAAGCAAAAAAGGTACAATTTCGGGAAAAAAATGAAAAACTTTTATTGCATTTCTGGACGTATCTCGAATAATCTGTCTGCATGTCTGTAGTATCGCAATAACGGCCACAGTTTTTGAAATAAAGCTTTTAAATTTGGTACACATTTTCGAAAGACCAATTACAATGATAAATTCGGTGATGAGCAAAATTGGCGTGCTGAAAGGAGGTCCACGGGACCCAAATTTTTTTGTATATGACTACAAACAAAATATATTCCTGATGAAAGATTATAAAT
Source organism: Rhamnusium bicolor (assembly GCA_029963845.1). Classification (NCBI taxonomy): domain Eukaryota; kingdom Metazoa; phylum Arthropoda; class Insecta; order Coleoptera; family Cerambycidae; genus Rhamnusium; species Rhamnusium bicolor. Next base: position 36,846 of record JANEYF010005103.1, on the reverse strand, counting down.
CATGTCTATTATATTAAGCAAATAAAACATATTTTCCAAGTACTTAAATAAAGCTCAAGTAAACTGAAATTTTGTACATATTTGACCTACTAAAATGGGGTTAGGATAAATTTGCCAGTTTGGTATTTGAAATGTCTCATTTAGTTACAATAATGTCAATATGTCAAAAGAAAAAATTATTAAAAAAATATGATATGAATTATTACTGCCAGAACCGCTTTTAAAATTTAATTGAGGTAAGTCAAGAATTAAATTAGAATGACTTTTTTTAGATCAGGATGATATACACTGGTATAAGAAAGTTATGTGCTGGCCACATCAGATATTTTGTTTTATTATAGTCAAAAAACATTCTCTGAATATTACTTTGTCGTAAAGTCACAGGCGTAAAGGCTTATTTTTCCAGTATCATACTGGGTAACTGTATTTTTTTAGATAAGCTTAGAAAAAATATTTATCTGGTAGTAAGTCCCAAGTCTGAGAAAGAAAAGTGGTTGGTTAGCACCTGTTTATGATTTAATAAAAAATACCACAAACATGAAAAGTCAAGTGGACTGTTGGCGGTTCGGCGGAAAAGAGATAAAATTTTTGAATTTTTTAATCCTGCTGGATGATCTAGCTGATGCCTGTAGCCTGCAGATACTTTATTGGACCGGTCCTGGAACTCTCTCATGATGTTTCCAGGTAGGAATTCACTAAGTTTCTTGACAAAGAAAGTACAATCACAATGGATAAATATGGGGCAAAAATATGTATCGAAGCGAAAATTTAAAGAAATAATTAAAGCGGATTTTTAAATTGAAAATACAAAGTATTTGCAACGGGAGTCAAATTATAACTGTATATTGTCACGAACCCCTACATCGTGCGGTATGTCGGTTGAATCCGAACAGTCTCAGCTGATTCTCATCTGAAGGGGAGGTGTACCTATAACGTACCGTCCGGTTTAACCTAACTTTATTATCATCAACGTTTTAAGCCGAATTTTCGTGCCTTAGCGCAAAAAAACGCCTTTAAAATCTATTGTTCGTCGTTAACACTTTTTGACTAGTAAGTTCAAATTATTACTCCTCTTTAGATGGCATTATTAAAGATCTAATATATCTACCGACACGTGTTTCTGCTTGCGAAGCTTCATCAGGGTAGCCAGCTCATTTAAAGAATATAATGTAAAGTTTTTTAAAGTGAGTGTTCAACTGGTGAGTACCTTTTGTTTTATTTATTTTTGGTTTTACTAGACAGAATAGTTGAAATTAAAAACAACATTATTGAGTCAGTCGTACTGAATATAATGTGCATATTATTTTTCTTGTAATCCAAGTTTCAGCGTTTTGGCAAAGAGCCGGGAAAATAATTGTTTAAAAAGATATATGTTATACTTATATGTGATAAGATTTGTAAAAGTTAGTAAATAATAATTAACAAAGAAACTTTTCAGTTATTATTTTTCATTCCACTCTATATTTTGAACTTTTACCAAGAAGAGGAACTTAATTTGTTTTTATCTTTATTTATACTTGATTACCATTGATCGTTTAAGTAGCTGCATATTTTTTTGTTTTTATAATGGTAGCAAGTTGCTTTAAGTTAAAAAAATATTCTATTTTAAACCTAAAAAATGGTGGCGCCCAATTAGGTAACTTTGTATTTTTTTTGTACTATTTGTTCTTGAAACGTTTCCATATAATTCAATAGCAATTAATTACTTCCAGCCGTTTCAGAGTTCTGCAAAATATTAGACTATTTTCTGTCACAAAATGAGCAGATGTACGCAAAGTGGAGCTACTCTGTATTAAAGGAGTGTTAAATTTAACAAATGCGAACAATATCTCAAGTCATATATCCTTATTTTCACGAATAAAAAAAATTTAATTACAAACAAGAGTCTAAGAAGGGTTAGGCTAAATAGAAACGATGTAAATAGCATAATTAACAAGAAGCAGGATTAATCTCTCTGTCAAACAGCAACAGCGGTGTGGAAAGACTTGAGGGCTTGGTAGCTATCAACGCAACCAAGTCTTGGCTATTTATATTTTTAAATTAGTTTTGATTAATTCAGGAAATGATAAAGATGTACTACCATCATGAGTTGATTTAACTAAAAAAAAGCAAAAATATTCATACAACGAATAACGAAAATTCAGATTATCCTATCTAAGAAATTAAAGAAGTTAAGGAAGTTTTAAGAGCTTTTCTTGTTTTTGTATTTTTTATATAGTCTTATTGTTTGTAGTATTGTATAAGGTTTCACTGGAGTATCCAAGTATACCTTTCAGTTTTCCACTCAAATTTTAAAAGCTTTTACATTTTCTTTAAACAACAAATCAGTTTTAATTATATATGTCGCATCGACTTTGATTGTTCATTTCGTGAAATATACATCTACTTCGTGAACTGAAGCCAGATCGTGTAACCACAGAGTTTTTTACAATCTGGATACTTTTTTTATCCAGTTCGTGAAACAGAAAAGCTATTTATCCATTTATTGAAATTGTCGAAAAAGTCGTTGCCGTGTGAGTATTTCTTGCGTCAACAAATAAGACAACAAATACAATATGTCTAATTTTATTTATGTTTGTTAGTTACATTTCTTTTTGTTATTTGTTGTAAAAAACCTATATTTACGGAATTGTTTGTCTTGTTTTTTTCCTCTAATGTAACAAAATTAAAATTTGTCTTACATTTAAAAAATATGTTTTTTATGTATTTGACAGTTCATGTATTTTTTATGTATAGTTATTCAACTTCGGCGTATTTTGGCCACCAGGGCCAGTTATTGCCGCCAGTTGACAAGATCGTCCAGTACTTATGTAACCACAGGCATCATTAATCTGTAAATTTTGCCATTTTTGCGTAGGTATGTTGAACGTACTCACATCGCAGATATTCAAAACCCACAGTTTCACATCTTTTGAAAGGTGGCGACACGGGCAGTACCGTTCATGTACTATATCTCATCGACTATCTGGATGGAAGGAAGCGCCGTCACCTGTCACACACAAAGCCACCATTTATGCAAATGGAACGCTGGCTAATTTAAGAACGCGTTTTTGTACTAAAATATTTTTTTGGAAAATGGAGTCATTCCTTGTCTAGAGATTACGAGGTAGCTATAAATGACGTTAACTTCAGGGTTGACACTAGGTGATGTGTCACCGCGTAATATATCCATGCATATATGACACAACAATATCTTACCTTGTGGTTATTTTGGTGTTTGGTAACGTCCAAAGATAATACGATGAGGGATGAATGCATTGGTGAATGCAACACTAACACCCACACATGTATATTTAACTAGCGATTACAAGAATAAAAGTATATTACTAATATTATTGCACTCACTAAAACATTTGCCACCTTCTATTGATGGTTTAATCCACGCTAATCCAGACGCATTTGTCATTAATTTCAGATTTTTTTTATTTAATACTGTCACATCTCTGCGATAAATATTTGTTTCTTTGTGGTTTACGATAGCACCTGAACATTGCTATACTACCCACTAACATACTTTTGCAAAAATTGTCGAAATAGTGGATTATTTAGTTTTGCCCACGTATATTACACCCAACCATCATTTCCAATAAATCTAAGTTAATATTTGTTTGCCTGTGACTATCAGTAACACTATTACTACTCGCACACATACTGAACTTTAAAATGCACTATCCATCTTCATCCATCTTTTGAATCATCTAGTAGTAAAAGTCCAGCCTTTTCCTTTTATGAGCCTCTGTTAAAACTTGTATGGGTAAAATTTTATATCGTTTGTACCTGTTATTTTTTAACGTACGTTGGATTTTAGAATAAATTTTACCTAATTGATCGACTGCATTATTTATACTACATTCAGAATTTTTTGAATCCAACGACACCAAATAAGTGACATTTCAAACGTCAATATTTTTTATAATATAACTTTTAGTTGCCATGACGGTTCCGATTTATGAGCAAATAAAGTTCATCAAAATGGTTTTTAGGGCCAAACTCAATTTTTTCAAATGGAACTATATTGGTACCGTGGTACCATTGATTAGTACTATTATTAAGGAATTTATTCATATGCCGTATTAAAATGTGCGATAAATACAAACAAAATTACAGCTAAAAGAAAATAACAAAATACAATTTTGTTCTAATTAAATGTTAAGAAGTAACTAAGGTGGCTTTGAAAACAATGAAATATTTAGCTTGTCAAACATTTGTTGGTTTACCGGTGTTTTTATTGTGTCTTTAAAAATTGTTTAAAATTTTTATCAATTGAGTTCAAAATGCCGCAAATTTATACAACAGATGAGAAAGTGGACATGTTAATTATTTAAGGGGCCTAGTCGGGAAAAAGCTTCGGATAGCTGTGTCACTCAATAGAAAGTTTTTATACATGCGCCGCTGAATAATTTTGCTCTTGACTATACCTTCACTGGACGTTTTATTCACCGACTTCATTGAGGTGCGATTCCCGATAGAGGTAACATAAAATAATTATATATAAAAATTCTTTTTAACCAAATGGTACGGAATAAAAGTTTGAAACTTGCTGAGCATAATTATGAAGATTCATTCTAGACGACATGTATGAATTTTACCTCGAATTTTACCGATTGATATCATAATTCAGGAGCTAATAACGTCCAAATTTAACTTATATTTACAGTATAAATTTTCCCTACATAAAGTGAAAATTAATTAAAATAGATATACATGTAATTTGACCAAACCGTATGAAGAAATAAATTTTGAAAAATTACCTTACAAACACTGGTTCGATTAGCCCTCTTAAGGGGAATATTGAAAAAATGCTGTTTCGGCTAGACAGCTTTATCCCGAACGATATCCTAATAGACGATGTCCAGCGAGAAATTATTTTAATCGTCATGAAAAATCAATTTCGAAGTGAGCCCACTGATCTCAAAGAAAATTTCGTTGTTGACAAAGGAACGGAAATTAATGTTTTGGTTCGAGTAGAAGTTGATAAGACTGTTTCTTTAAGGAAAATTGGGTTTGAATTTGAAATTAGTCACCAAACAGTAAGACGAATTTTGTACAAATACCACTATAAATCTTTTAAATACCAATTGCGCCAGCACTTGTACGAAAATAACTACGAACGTAGGATGGAATATTGCAATTGGATTTTGCAGAATAACGTGCAGCCAAACAATGATTTTTTGGGAATGATTTTATTTTCGGACGAGTCTAGGTTTACAAATTTGGGATATTTAACCGACGAAATACAAAATATTGGTCACAAGAAAATCAAAATTTATTACGGGAGGGTAACTTTCAAGTGCGGCTTGGTTTCAATGTTTGACTTGGAATAATCGGTAGTAGAGTCACTGGTCCAATAATATTTGAAGAATCCCTGACTGGTGCCAGATAATTGGGATTATTGCAAATTGAAATTGAGGACAGTTTAGCTGAATTATCTTTTCATTTACGACATGGAATGTATTTCTAACAAGATGGTGCTCCTCTCCATAATTCAAGGATAGTAATTGATTTTCTTCAACGGAGATTCGGAGAAAACGTAATTTCGACGAATGGTCCTGTGAGGTGGCCTCCAAGGCCACCTGATTTAACACCCTTGATTTCTTTGTTTGGGGTCATTTAAAAAATATTGTCTACGCAACCGGCGTTACAACCCGTGAAGTCGTGGAGCTACGAGTAAGACGCGCAATTAAGAGCATAACGGCCCAGCAATGGGCGAACGTTCTTCGAGAAACAGCTATGCGTGTTCAGAAGTACATTGACGTTAATGGACAGCATTTTGAACAACTGTTGTAATGTTTTGTCTTCATTTTTTTGTACTCGTATTCTAAAACCACCTTACGTATAACAAGGTAATTAGAACAAAATTGTATTTTCTTATTTTCTTTTAACTGTAATTTTGTTTGTATTTATCGCACATTTTAATAAGACATATCAAAAAAATTCCTTATTAATAGTACTAATATATGGTACCACGGTACCAATATGGTTCCATTTGAAAATAGTTTGGCCCCAAAATCCACCAAATTTAATGTGTCACCTAAAATGTTGTTGACAATCTTTGCTGCAAAATTTGGGAAGTCTCCCATTAGTATTTTTTGATTTATCGCGGATGCAGACATACACACACATCCACACACACGCACCTATAGACATCGTTCGGAAAATAGAACGGATTCAGAAGGGTTCAAAACATATATATCAATCAAAATCTCGAGGTCTAAAAAAATCACGATCCTTATATTAGGTATAAGAAAGTAAAAATACTAATTCTTATCTACAAAAAATACGCGTTTCAAATGTGAAGCAACAACTTAAAGATATGTCAACATGTAATTACAAGTTGCGAGTTTTGACAAATGCGTCAAAAAATGACAATTAATATTGGAAAATTCGACGCTGTCTGGAAGCAGCTAGTAAAAAAAGTAATTAAGAAACAAATTAAATTTTCTATGAAATAATCCAGGGTTGATATGGCGATTTCTAAACAAATATATGAATGGTCAGTCTTTAATAACATATTAAAATATTCAATTGATTTATTATTCCTGTCGTACAAATGATAAGGAAGTCAATCAGTTAGAAGGAAAAGTATGTTGAAACAATTTATATCATGTTGTAACAATGGGCACAGATAAAATAATACATTAGAGATACATCATAATCGTAGCAAGATTAAATTAGATTAGTATTAGAATATGCAGGACGGCACGGCTTTATAGACATAATATAAACATGATGTTGAGCAATATTTACCATGAAAACTCTTCATGATGTGGTTAGTAACCTGACTGTTTATTCACAGCATATATTGTATGCCGTTTATTGTCTCTAAACGTTGCACTCATGGGGTAATGAATATTTATTTTAGTTGATATGGGATTGTTTTACTATAGACGTCATATTGTTGTAATAAATGAAATATTGCATTGTTACAGTAACAGCAATAATACAAATATTTATAAATGCAAAAAAAATTACATGCTATTAAAGGGCGGCTATGTTTGTCGTCTACTGACACAGTTAGTTATAGTTTATTTCAAGCTTATTTGCAACATAAAAAATGTCGGCTTCTTTGAAAGAGGTAAAGGGATCAAAGAAGCCGACGTTTTTGTGTTGCAAATAAGTTTGAAATAAACTGTACACTTAGGCAACTCTTACTATTTTATAAACTATAACCATTTAAACATAACTAAGAACACGTTTCTCTGATTTATGATTTTAATTTGTGTTATGTCAAAACGTTTTGTGAAAAACAAAAAAAAACTAAAATATAAATACTAGAATATAGTACTCATATGGCGCCAATGTATGACAAAGCTTTTGATATTAAAAAAAATAATGGATTATTCTAAATATACGTTCTCCAACACGTCGTTTCAAACCCAGTGTTAACTTTCTCAAATCAATAAATTTATTAGAAAAAATTATAAGCTATAAAAAAAAACAAAATCATCACATTCTTTAATACATCAAGATCTACTTAAATGTTCAAAATTGACTGCTATGCATTGCTCCCTAAGTCAAACACGACGACTTCGATTGATTTGATATAAACTTGCACCCTTTCAAATATCTTTTACCTACAACATCTATAAAATGTACAGTAAATTTCCTGATGATTTTAAAATGTATCCTAGTAAGGTTTTCTCTATTTTATTTCAAACTCAAAGTTATGTATAATACATGTGTTAAATATGTGTACATACATTTTTTTTTAATATTGTACATCGTATTAATAATTCTCATGATATTATGTATGATCCTAATTCCCAAAATTTGCTTGCTTAGTTTTTAATTTTATAAAACCCCAAATTAATCTACTAATTTCAAACTACCATCCTTGTCTACGAGCCATGTTGGTTTTTCGTACTTACAAGAATACTTCAAGCTTATAAGAACTTTTAACTTGTAAAAAAATAAGGATTTACTTTGACAGTAAACAAACAATTCTATCGTATCCAGGAAATTGCCATTTGTTTACGAAAGCGGCTGACTTGATTTAGAGATATTTGAAGATTATGAGAATATTTTTTAAACTTATCTCTAAAACGCCCAAGAATTTGCACATGTTATGGATTATTCTTCATTATTAAAATTTAAATAATTTGTACTTCTGTATTATACACTATAATTTCTTGCAAATAAAAGCTATTATCATTATTATTATTATTATTATGTCTATTGTAATAGGGGTTATCCTTTGAAGTTCTCCCATTAGTCTAGCCCTCAGATCATCTCAACTATTGGACCGATTTCTTCTAACATGGCGCTATAAATAATAATATATAGGAATCTGGTCTACAGATCTAGTGGGCTTCTCAATAGCACATCTTTCTTTTTATTCGCTTTCCTAGAAGCACTTCATCTAGGTATACCTTAACTCTCTAGCGTGAAGGAACACTGTCCTTTTGGAACCATAATCTGTCTTCAATGTGGTTATTATCCTGTGGGAATAAGGCAAAGGAAACAGTATTACATTTTTTGAAAACCTATAAGTATCCATCAGCAGATTTTCCTCTACGAAAAATGACCCAGTGATATATTATGTCCAACAATTTCCATCCACACTTTTTGATGATATTGAGTGTCAATCTGTTCCTTCCAGTGTTATTCTTGAATCAATATAGACAATTGTGTCTATTTGCCGACTTGTTGACACAATTTGCGTGCAAAATTTCCAATTATCGTTGCATATTTCCATTTTTTGTATGCGAAACTGAGCGCTCCGGATGAAACTCTCCTCGCTTAGTTCTTATAGTAAATTCTTTTGTAGGAAATGAACTTTTCTCTTTTTATTAAATTTATTACGGATTTAGACAAAATTCTGAATTTAGGGCAATACTTGCGTCGAAACTTGACGAATTTCAAGAACAGACAGCAAAATACCAAGCGTCTTTCCACCGATTACTGTTTTTGGTCTTGGTGTTAAACACTACTTTATCCAGAATTCCAAATAAGACTCAACAGAGAATTATCCTAAGGGCGTCTTGTTTAGATAAATTTTATTAAACATCACCCACCATCATTAAAAAATCTAGTAAATTATGTTTTTTTCCGAATATTTCGTTACGTTAACTCTTATTTTTGCTTATGGTGCCACAGAGAGAAAAAAATGGTTATTTTAAATAATCTGAAAAAATTATAGCCATTTAAAATACAAAAGTTTGCAGCCTTATTGCCCATACGGCAAATCATAAATAAATTTTGAGGGTTGTGTGCCCGCTGGTTTACAGACAACTTTTGTTTTAAAACTTTTTTGAGTAACAGCTATATTAAAAATGTAATTATACAAATAAGTCCAACTTTTAATTGCAACAAAGACATAGGGACATACATACACAGACAAATTTCATTTCTTTTTTTGTCCCATTGTGATATACTTATTTGACTTGATTATTGTATGTGTGTGTCCGTCGTCTCTAAAATGTATATCCCCCTTTATTACGGTTACAAGGGGTTGCTTTACCTACGACATTTGATATTTAAATCAATCAAATTTAATAGCTGCTAGTTAACGTGCAGCTTATTTTTATTAATGATTAAAATATCTAGTTTCTACTTATCGTCTATAACAATTATCCCACTTCAGATTCCACGCCTGTGTCGTTAATTTGTCAGACAATGGCCCTTGGGCACTAGAGGTCTCTTTTCTTATTGCAGTGAGAGATTTACGGATGCCATTTCCTAGTTTCTCCGCGTTGAAATTTAAGGATGCGTGGAAATATCATGTAGAATTTGTGATCTGTATTCTCGCCTAGATGGCCAATCTACCGTAAACGGCAAACTGTTTTTAAGCGGATGTGTACAAGGTGGAAGTCTGCGATAAATTATTGTTTATAACGAAAAAAAAAAGCAATAATATCAATCAAAAAATAAAAAGAAAAAAGCTGTTTTTATAGTGTTTTTTTAAGTTTTCTATCTAGTGGCAAAGACATATTATCATACTGGGTGTCGCACTCTCGTTATTATTTAACACAGTCATTTTAAAATATTAATATTTCAGATGTATAATAAGCTCAGCATATAGTTTTTAGCGTTTTAAAAAACAATTTTAAGTCGGGCGTAACCAACAAGTTTACCATAAAAAAAATTAAAAAATATGTTTAAAATAATGGAAACAATCACTTGTTTTTAAAGTTGTTAGAAAAAAAAATGGCGATGTAATTAAGCAGAAATTAAATACGCATTCCATTTAAATAAAATGCAAGTTGAGAATATATGTTGAAAACTCAAGAAGTTACAACTTTTTTTAATAGGAGCATTGAAATTCTCGTGGAAAATGTTTCTTCCCAAGTAACAATTTTAGTTTTAAAATGCTCTATAAGATATCCTCAAAGCTTATTTCTAAGACTACGTATAAACGTAAATAGTTTGAAAGAATTCCATAAGACTGATTTAAAACCCTTATAAGAGTACAGGGGACCACCTTGATAAGGGCTTACATGTCCCTTTTTAAAACTACTATTACAACTTTCAAGTTTTAATGAATTGTTAAAATCTTTAATCGTAAAGTATTTGTAGAGTATTATAAAACCATACTCGGTTTAGGATAAGTGCCATGTTAAAACTTTAAAAAGGCACACACAAATGTTTTGAGAGGACATTTAACGAAGTAAACATAAATGCAAATAAATACAGTGCTACGTTCACTAGATCCACGCATGATATTATACCGTGTGAAAAACGGCTAATGTGGCCAACTGTTATCAAAGACCGATTGAACAAGCGAGATGGACGTAACAGTAGTTTGCGCGTATTGCAGCTGGCTGGTGGGGTATAGACCGAGCCTGTCCCTATGTTTGCTGAGTGTGTCCTATTCCATCTCAGTTCATCCTAGTTCGCAGCCATCGCACATATTCTTTTTAAACTGGCTACACTTGGCACTAGACTTATGGTATATGGTGGTGCTGGGATTATTCGAATGAAAAATTATCGATCATTCGATTATTGGAATATCTTGAGATATCTCGAATACTCTTGTCATGAGAATTCGAATGATTTAGTTCTCGAAGAGTGGTGCCGCCGACTGCCGATTGAATAATCGTCATTTGTTTCAGCAGCTCATCAATCAAATACGTGATTCGAGCGATGATATACGATGCGAGTACTAGTGCACTTAAACCTTCGACCATAAAACTTGTCAAAGTTTTTCTTACATAACTAAACAAGAAGATATGGTGTATTAAAATTTGAAGATAAGATTAAAAATTCTCAACATACGCAGGCTACTAGGCGTATTTTTCAAACTGATTTAATGGATCAAACTGATTATTCTAATAGCAATCACTTTAGCTAGTGTTTTTTTGAAGTGATCATAATCAGTTGCAACTGAGCAAACTGATCGACAAAATAGTGTGAGCAGTTTAATCACAAAAGGTTGTCCAGATTTTGATGCGTTATATTATGTGTGCTTAGGGCCGGCATTTTCAATCTTGGTTAACACTAATCGAATGATACTGTCTCTCTCTCTCTTTCATTGTTATAATAATAGTTTCCTTGCTTATTATCATCCGATTAGTGCTAACCGAGACTTAAAGTACCAGTCCTTAGACGTTACATATCAGTTAACTACGTTCATAAATGTACTTTATCGCCTTTTCTTGTCGGTTATAACTACAGCCAAGAAGGGTTTCCTACAAAATCAAATAACGTAACAAAATTAGTTCCACGTTTGTTGTTCATAATTTATGGTAAAATAATTGAAGGTACTTACTAGCACATAAATATCAACCATTATTAATAATAAAAATTCAATAAATAGGTATAAATAGCGAACGAATGAAAATCAAAATAAAAAGCCATCCTGCGAAGGTTATAATTTGCAATTGTTTTTGTCATAATTTGTGTGCAGTGCGCATGTGTCGACTAAGTACATGAGTGATAGGCGAAAAAAAGGAAAAAAAAAGAACGCCAATTAATATACCAAATTGCTAATGGTGGGATAAAAAACATCAGGATACCTTGTCTACTTATTTTTTTTTTTTACAAATAACAATTAAAATAAGCATGCACCTAACATTACAACTACATACATATAAATAAAATATTTTACATGATAAAGAACAGATTTTAAACAAATGATTATTAAAATTTAATCTATTATGCAACTAAAACTTTATGTAAATCAGGAATTGTTATAGGATTGTTCCATTGATTATACAGGGTGTCCCAACCAAAAGTAGGTACCCTGAATAACTTTGGATAAAAAATTTTTGAAAAATTGGTGAAACACGTCGACCTTGTTTCCAAGGGGGACATATTTTAATGTTATACTTGTATACCTTAGATTAGGAATTCCTAATCTAAGTTGTATACCTATTATCATCCCTCTACCCTACACAGCCACCCCCTCAAATGGCAAAGGGGGGTCGAGTGATACATCTTTTGAAAGGTCTTTCAATTCTCTACATAACTGTGTATTTCTTTAAACATTTATCGATACGTTCCTGAGAAATAATTGTTTCATTATTTTAGGTTCGGGGAATAAAAATAAAAGAGGCAGTTTAAATTAGTATTATTCAGAATGACCCACACCGACTTCCATACCGTAATATAATCTGTCTTGAAATTCTGTACGTACATTTCTGAACACATCTGGAGTCAATAAACGGCATGCTCGAACAATTCTTTCACGTAACTCTTCCAGAGATGCGGGTTTTGTTGCAAGTACCTTCGATTTCAAATGTATACCCCTAACTTCCACTTAACAGCTATAAAGTTTTATTGAAGGCTTGACAAATGCCTTGATAAGTCAGTCATAAGCAATTAAAGACTAAAAGATAACTTAGTTTTGATATATCTTCTTGACGACTTTTTTAAAACTATCTTTAAGTGCACTTGGCATTAGTAAATCTGGCATAAATCACTAGTTTATAAGCTGGCCACTATAATGCACTGATAAGACCTAAATCAATAAAAAAAGGTATTTAAATTATTACTTTTGATATTTTTATCCAGACTATATAATTCACCACCATATCAAATAAAATAATGATATTTTAGGCGAAAATGGTACATAATTCCCTCTATGTTAAATTATAATGCGCTGATACAAGACTTAACTAAATACTTAAACACATTTACATATTCTGTTGAAAACAACGGCCTCAGTAATACCCAGGTGGCCTAAGTGTAGGTTTCCATAACATTCGCGAAATATATGTAACATACTCAGGGCAGAGGAATATTCAAATTAAAATCCAAGATGATCACCCAGGCTAAAATGTTGGTAAGCCAGTACAGCACACTTGAGAAAGAAACAAGCCATTGTAGAGGCGTATATTGCGTATGGTAATGGGTTATTGTCTACAACACACAAGCCCTACATACATCTAACCTCCATTATATCTAAACATTACACTTTTCCGTCATTCATTATAAATTATCACGGCCTCTTCCTACTCTGTGACGCAACCAGTTAAATTCTTAATGTCATTTCAGACGCGCTGTCTGTAGAAAAATTTACAGTTGACAATACGCTTTTTTTAATACTTTTATACCCCTCAAGTGGTAATGAATGTCTTCCTTGGACCATAAATTCTAAAAAAACACGACTCCAAGGATTTTACACACTAATTTAAATATCTTTTATGTCGAACCGACTCAGCCTACTTTTAAGTGTCATGAACATTTGTAGAACGAAGCTAATTTAATTAATTCTTATAGACATTCTCATTTAGCTGTGACCTAAAATAGGTATAATTCTTTCATAGATTTATAGAGCGAGGAAAAGGAAAGTGTTTTGGGCACTTCAGTTATAAATATTTCTTTAAAATTTTAATTAACAATTAAATAAATCTGATATTAATGAGATTTTCATTAAGGACCAAGACACTAATAAGAAAAAAATGATGCCATATTGATTCAAAATAATCTAAAAGTTAATTTTATATCAGAGCCAAACCGTTCAGATATTCTATTAGAATACTAAAGACAAAAATACCAAATTGTCGAAAACCAGGAGATTATAAACTGACTTGTCTGGATTGTAATGCGTTTTATGTGGGTCAAATTAGTCGTTTATTTGAAATAGATATAAAGAACACCTACGTTTTTTTAGACTCAAACCAACCGTCTAGAAAGTTAACTGTTTTTCTCTTTAGACTCCAAACCAACCGTCTAGAAAGTTAACTGTTTTTGGTCAAATTTTTGAGGGGAAAATACATGTTTACAATTTTAGCCTGATAAAGTGACATAAGGGATAGGTAAAGTATTTACCGATCCGGCGTCACATTTGGTTGAAAACAGTATCTGAGGAACTTTTACGCAAACATGAACAAATCCAGTTTAGTTAATTCTGTACAATTTTCACTTTCCTATATCTAATATAAGGAAGTATAGTAATCGTGATTTTTTTTGACCTCGAGATTTTGATTGATATATATGTTTTAAACTCCCATGAATTCATTCTATTTTTTGAATGATGTCTGTCGATGTGTGTGCATGCGCGTGCACGTACGCGTGCGTGTGCATATGTTTGTATCCGCGATAACTCAAAAAATACTAATGGGAGACTTCCCAAATTTGGTAATTAAGATTTTCAACAACATTTTAGGTGACACAATAAATTTGGTGAATGCGGTACCACCAGAAGAGACATAATGATTGAAAGAGGAAAAAAGGTACAATTTCGGGAAAAAAATTTAAAAAACTTTATCGCCTTTCTGGACGAATCTCGAGGAATTATAATGAAAAAACATAACTTTATGGAAAAGAATCTGTCGGCATGTCTGTAGTATCGCGATAGCAGCCAAAGTTTTTGAGATAAAGCTTTGAAATTTGGTACACATATTCTAACGGCCAAAGACAATGATAAATTCGGTGATGAGCAAAATTGTCCAACTGAAAGGAGGACCCAAACTTTTTGTATTTGCCTTTACAAAAATATATATTCTTGATGAAAGATTATAAATAAGCCTGGCAGCGATGGTAGATTCAGGGTCGGGCGCAATACCAATGCCATCGAGCGCTTGTTTACGATGACGATGACACGACACACTTCAGTTGTTATCGGTCGGTCGATGCATAGAATACTAATAAATAATAAATAATGTTGAGAGTAAAGAGTAGAAAACGACCGTACGCTGATAAAGTGAATAAATTTATCGGTGAATTTCCGGATTTATTCTATGATGGATGTAAAATAATTTGTAAAGTTTGTGATCAAGACTTAATGTGCTGGAATAAATACGCCTGTAAAATTTATGTCAATAGTAACCGGCATAAAAATAAAAAAAATGGCGTGTCTTCTTTGGAACCTCAGTTTATGTTTGATTTGCTGTTGATGCTGATTGCCTGTGATATTCCCCTGTGCATATTGGATAAACCAGCATTTCGGGAGTTCTAGAATAAATACAATCCCCAGGTGAATTTACCAAGTCGTTCATCGTTACGTAGATATGTGCCAAGTGTTCGTGCAGACATTGTAAATAGTTTTAAATGTGCATTAAAAAATACACGGCTGTGGTTATGTGTTGACGAGACGAGAGATTGTAAAAAAAATTCTATTTTAAATGTTATAGTACGTGTGCTCGACCCTGTTAAACTAACATTTCCACTATTACTAGCTAGCAAAAGACTAACTGCGTGTACTGGCGAAACAATTACGCGGGTGGTGTTGGAGACTTTTGAAAAATTTGAACTGTCAACAAGTCAAATGTTGATGTTTGTGACCGACGGTGCTGCGACAATGCTGTTTTCTTCAAAGAGACGATTGTAGGTTTTTATATGTTACGTGTAAAGTGCATGCGTTCCATCTTGTAGCAGAAACGATTCGAAAATATTTTCCAGAGGTAGATGCATTAATAACAAATACAAAAAAAATATTTCTCAAATCTCCTAAACGGCTTCGAGCATTTCACACACTGTGTCCTGGTATTCCGGAACCACCAGAGCCGATTCTTACACGTTGGGGAACGTGGTTGAAGGCAGCTTTTTATTATGCTGAATATGTTCAACAAATAAAAGCTGTGATACTACAGTTCAACCCTAATGAGGTCGCAGCTATTAAGGAAAGCCAGAGACAAGCTTTCAAGATGTATTTATTTATTTATTTATTATTAGTTATCACTTAGATATACAATGTACATGTGTGAACGTCATTTAACAGTTTAATAATAGTGTGCAGCACTGAGCTTACAAAATATAAAGAAATACATAAAAAAAGAATTTAAAGCGAACGAAATAGTACAAAAACACATCACAATATATAAAATATTTTTGTTTTTATTATTGTACTTATTCAAGTACTATGATATGATGCATACCCACTACGTCTCTATAGGATTAATGACCTTGGCAGGGCTTAATTATAAATCATGTCTACTATATCAAACCAATAAAATATATTTTCCAAGTACTTAAATAAAGCTGATGTAAACTGAAATTTTTTACACATTTGATCTCATAAAATGGGGTTAGGAAAAATTTAACAATTTGACATTTGAAATATCTAATTTAGTTACAAAGATGTCAATGTTAATAAGAAGAAATTATTAAAATGACATGAATTATTATTGACAGTATCGAATGACGCTGATAATTAATTATTTAAAAATTTTAAGGAAACATTTCAAGGTACGTTATTAAAATTTAATTGGGATAAGTGAAGAATTAAATAGAATGATTTTTTTAGATCCGGATGCTGGTATAAGAAAGTTATATGCTGGCCACATCAGATATTTTTTCCTTAAAAAAAATGCAAAATATGAGAAAAATAAATTCGAAATTTTTTGCCAAAACATTACACAAGTTATTTGCACATTTTCTATGGATTTGTTTGCATTTGCCTGAAATGAAAGAATTTGTACTGTTAAGCTTATGGATTTGTTCTATTTTGACCAATAAATTACGCGAATACATGTTTATCATTGTTTAGAGATATCCAAAAAATCGCATAACAGTTTGCTGCAATGGAACCGCATACGGAAACATACTACAAACATTATTTACACTACCAGAGTTGTTGCGTACATATCTGCTACAGGGATTTGTTATTTCTTGTTACACTTGATGAGAAGCCCAATGATGTGAAGAAATAACTCATGGATTTGTTAACTTTTAGAAACTGAAACTCTTTTTTAACAGAACCTCATTTATTTTTGACTAAAACTTCGAAGGGAGTGTTAGAGAGATGACCCTGATCTGACACAATGCTCAGCTCGTTTTTAGGTAAAAATGGATTTGTTCACTTTTGCGTGAAAGCTCCTCATCTGAAAACAATTAAACATGATTAAATCCAATCTACTTTGAAAGTAAGCGTATGTCAACTGTCATTTGATTTTATGTTATATTTTGTTAAAGTTAAAAAGTTTCTTGAGACTAGTAAGAACGGTTTCAAAACAAATATTGTGCGTAACATACCCAGAAAGTGTTTTTACTAGAGTCACTAGCTTTCAGGGCTTGCTATGGCTCGCCCTGCAAACTGCCAGCTTGCCCAGTAAAGATTCACTTTGCAGCCTTGTTATGTAAATAATTACTGTTTATTCATTCTCTTCAAAATCGTACGAAAATGGCATGTTAAATGCCGAAATCAGTAATTTTAACAATAAAAAAATGATGAAAAACAAAGTAAAATGTGTTTTCTATTGTTTCACCAATTATTGTGTTCCAGGGAACACACCCAATACTTTATACCTAGAGGACGTCATGGATTTTAGCTCGTTCTCAACTGTCTCGCTTTTTAACACGTTAAATGTTAGTACAAAATCTCCCGTATCCTATAATTTGCTATGAGTAAAAAGCAATAACCTGAAAGAAACTATTGGTACATGCGCAAATGCAATCACCGCAGTTTTATGAGCATGTCCATAACTAGAATCATTAAAGTTTTATTGCAAATTTAAATAGCCAGTAAATTATGCAACATACAGGGAGTACTAACGAGGAGAGGCACTTCAAGGTTGCTGTCTACTTTATTGTTGATATTTGCAATAAGGAAATAGTTTCTATAATGAAAGGCAGGTAATTTTATACAGCAGAGGATAGTTATGTGATGTTTTACCGTTCCTCGTCTTTTTATCACCTTCAGTATATACTATAAGGTAAATATAAAATAAACTAAAAAATCATATTGAATGTACAAAGAGACATACCAGTCTAGCAAAATGGAATTTTTATCTATGTATGATACAAACATTACTGATATATAAATAAAAACTAAATGGTTATTTATAACATAATTTCAATTAAATTAATTTATATGTTACTTATCCGTGATTTAAATTTGCAGTTAAAATAATGATAAATAAATCGTATCTTTAAGACCATTAATAGTTATTAAATAGCATCTCGCACGAATTTTGGAAATAAAAGAAACACAATAAGAAGGAACTCGCTATTATTTTATTAAAGGGTGATAAATGTACATCTAATAAATCTGCAGATTTTTGTTCTAATTGGTCAACACTCTTTAAATACAGTTAACTGTAGAAACAATGAGAGGAATCTGCGAAAAAACTTGGAAAGTTAAACCTGGTATGATGCATTCGCTCTATACCATGGTTGTATGACCTTTAATTACATACGCAACCCTATCATGATGGCCTAAGCTGGAGCAACAACATCTTCAAACAAAGTAAGCCAGGTACAAAGACTGGCGTGCTTGATTTTAACGGGGGTAGCGCTCGATCACAACTGCAGTAATGGAAATCATGTTAAACCTCCCCACACTCTACATGGTAGGACAAGATGAGGCGAGGATGGAATTCTTCAGGCTGCAAAATTCAGGGGAGCTGAAGTCATGAGAGAATTAAAGATACTGTGCCAGATCTCATCCTTGAGATGTTGTCAGACCACATGGCTTCCAAATGTTCTTTCCACAATCCTTTCCAGGTGATCATACCAAATCATGGGTTATGGAAGAAGATACACCAAACTGACAGAGGACTCACCTGGTACACAGACGGGTCCAGGACTGAAACAGGAACACGGAATAGTACACATAGTGAAAATCCAAGAACAAGCCTTAGCTATTCACTTGGGAATCACAGTACAGTATTCCAGGCCGAAATATACACAATCCTACAGTGTATTAGTGAGAAATTTAGAAGAGCTTACCCAAACAAGCAGATTTATATTGTCTCAGACATTCAAACGGCACTAAAATGTTGTAATGTGACGTCAAGTATGGTGTGTGTAAGTGTAGAAGAATTCAAGGCCCTAGCACAACGGACTACAGTAAAACTGATCTGGGTGCCAGGACATAGTGTGATGCCAGGAAACGAAAAAATTTGACAAACTAGCTAAACAAGGATCAGCTACAGCATTCCTTAGCATGGAACCAGTACTTGCAGTGCCAAAGTGCATTGCAAGGAGGTGTGTATCAGATTGAGTCAAAAATGAACACTATAGATGGCAAAATATACCAGGACAGAGACCCGGCAAAGCACACATAACTTAACCGCGTAAAAAAAAGAAATCAGCAACTGCTTGCAGGTATCATCAACACTAACTTACACAATTTCAACACTTCAGAGTAGGCCTGATCCAAACTATTTTCTTTTATAAAGATAATCAGTTCGTTGGCGTTATGTTTCTGACTGATATCTTCTGTAGCATAAATAACTAAAAGTTCCAATCGTAACCCAACTATATCAAAAAAATTTTCGTAGTTGTCACTCAATGACTGAAGTGCGTTTTGTAGAAACTGTTTATTTTTAAATTCATTAAAATTACACAATTCTAAAAATTGTATATCACTATAATTTTTAAATCTACTATTTAGTTACCCTGTGATATTGTCCAAAATTTCGATAAAAAGTCTTCGATATGAAGTTCTACGATCCACTATAAATTCAGATCGTATTCTTTTTCTTTTGCGGCTCTAAATTGTCATTACTAGTTTTTTACCAGAACTTTTCAAATTCATTTCTTTTGTTACAAATCAAATTTTTTTGAATTCTTCAATTTTCTTTACACAAAATCTAACGTCATTTGATTTAGTTTGCAAAATATTGAATAAATTGTCAGTAAATGGGAATATTTCGGAGAAAATATTTAACAAAAAATTAAAATCAAAGTCTCTTTTCAATGAATCTAAGTAACCTCTGGATCCATTCAAAGTCTCTGTGTCCCAATCATCTTTGCCTTGTAAAATATTTTCAAATAAATCAATTAGAGGATGTCGATATTCAGATACAGTTTGTACTAGCCTCCCATTGCAATTCTATCGTGTTGGAGCAACTCTAGGTAGTCTCTTCTGTACTTCCAAATCTAAAGCTCGTGTCCGTTTTGATGATTTTGAAAAATAGGCAGCCATTCCACTAATACTTGAAAAAAATACTTTGCACTCTTTAAGACGCTGCAAATTGAGCAAGAACTAAATTTAATCGATGCGCAAAACAATGTACAAATATTGCATTCTGAAAAGTCTCTTTTACTTTGGCCTGCAGGCCCCCAATTCACCAGCCATTACAGCGGCCCCATCATAACTTTGGGCGATAAGTTTAGCACCACACTGTAGATCATCGACTATCTGACAAATTATAACATATAAAGCTGCAGCCGTTCTCTGCGTTGTTACTTCTAAAAATTCTAAAAAGCGCTCTTGGACTTTCCCATTTTGATTTATGTATCGTACTACGATTGACAACTGATTAATATTCGTAATATCGGTTGTTTCATCTAATATAATTGCAACAAGGAGCTTTTTTATTTCTTGCTTGATCTTTTTTAAAACAATATTGCTTATCGACTGAATCAAATCATTTTGAATATGATTTGATGTACCACGAAATACCGTGGAGTGTTCCAGATGGTTACTTAAAATTGTATCGTATTTTGCTAATAAATCAACTAAATTGATGAAATTGCCCCTATTAGCAACGCTCCGAGATTCAGTATGACCTCTAAAACTAATTTCATTTTCGCCGTGAAAACAAACAATGTCAATAAGTCTTTTTAACACTTCTCGATTTTTTTACAAGTTCATTATGCTTACGGTCACTTTCTTTCAACTGCTGATCTAATGAATGCTCAATTCGTGATTTTCCAAATGTTTTTTTTTAGAACCGCTTGCAAATGAGTTTCACACTTGCCATGCCTCTTTGTCACTTTGTGAATGTTGCTTAAATCTGAAAAGCCGTTTTTATTCCAAACACCTTTTTCATTTGTGAAAAGTACACATGGCCAACAAAACAATTTACACAAATTTTCACAACCCGTTAACCACTGATTAGCACTGTACATTTCAATATTAAAGTACCTATAGCGTGATTTAACTTTCGTTTTTAAAAGTTTTAAATCAGGTGTTGGTCTCCCATTTCTAATAATATCCAGTTTATCTTGAAACGAATATGTTGAAAATCTCTTTTTCAACAAATTGCACACCATACAAACGCAAATAATATTTTCCACAGTGCTAGGACCAGCTTCCATATTGAATAAGCAATGTTCAACGTTTTAAAAATCACTTGTCGCCACACCACAGGTTTAGAAACACCAAAAAAGTTTTTACAAATATAGCACAAAAGCTGAGAATAATACCACGAAGATTAATATTAAGTATAATATTAAAATCGATATTAAAATCTATAAAACAAAACGCATTACTATGCCATACAGCTCAGATATCAAGATTATGAAGTGGATATGGGATGTATTTCAAGAAGTTGCTTATCAGTTATATCGAAGTCGCGCGAGTTCGTGTTGGCTCGATTAATCGAGTTGTTTTAGCGTGCAACATCTCAGCTGTTGAAATGCAGGGCCGTGTCTATTGAAATTGGGTAAAAGTACATTTTAATGATTAATATATGTGATAAATAATAATTAGGTTCTAATTATGTGTTTGTTTTTTAATAATCCCAAGGGAAGCACTGCTTCCCTTGCTTCCATGGACCGACCGCCCCTGTTTATTACACTTATTATGATACGTACGCCTATGTCCTGCGGCGCATTTTTGCCAATTCTAATAGTTACTCCTTACTTGTAGATTTTCAATAAATGTTGGTAAAATTGAATGATTTAACGATTTTTCATTAGCGCGCGGAAACTACTTTCCACATACTGATTACATTTGTTCAGCAAATAGCTATTTCCAGTTCTCACTTCCATGCAGATGAGTTCAAAAAAGCCTACTATGATGGTTGTAGAAAAAGGCAATTTTCTTACTAATTTTGATAACAGAATTAGATTGTATTCCGAAAAATCAACTTTTCTAAATTAAAATGGTTTACATTTAATAATTTCATTTAAAGGTTAAAGATATTTCTTGGATATGCAAAAATATTTTTTTTTAAAGGAAACAAGCTGTAACTAATTCTTTTGACACAGAGGTCCATGTAACAATTTTTTTTTGAATAAATTGTAGGACAATTTCTTAGTACCCAAAGAAGTGTGAGAAACCTAATGTAGGAGGAAAAAAGCTAGAACCAAAATCATCAGAAGCTAAAATAATCAACTGCCAAACAGATATAATTTAAAAATATCACGTATGAAGCATTTATTTGAAAAATCCAACACCAAGACATCAACCAGGTGCTCGATGTAATGTTTATTCATGGCGGTAGAAACTTGTCATCGCCACTAGATAACGACCACAAATAATAGACTGACAATGTTTGAATAATTCTGTTGCAGTCAGTGCCTTCCATCAGTCATGCTGCGAAAGAATCGTAGCTAGTCAACCACATAATTTAATTTCAAAGATTATAAAACCTTTTAATACGTGCCGACATGTTTAAAATGTAAACTGAGATTAACTAACAATTTATTTAAAACAGTATTTAGTAAATAATTAAGATGACATTGTCAATTTATACGATACAGACATCAGTTGCTATTTTGTAGACATTAAGATTAATATGACAAGGGGAACTTCCAAATTTAAACATGGTGCAGACATAACATTTTAAAAACATTGTTATAGATCATAAAAATCCGCAATGAAAATAATTAGCATGAGTATTCATTCATAGAGCGCGTCATACTAATTCTATTTTCAAGTTTAAACAACTATGGCAGACAAATAATAAACGTACCAAAATAAGTCTCAAACACATTTTTGTATGGGCGGTAATAACAGCAGTAACCTTTCTTTGCCCTGAAACATTATAACTAACATACGCGCAGAAGGCTCAAGATTATAAAAACATGTAATAGATCTGTTCTGTTCTGTGTTACAAGAAAGTGGCAAACGATATTTATATTCACAAAAAAAAACAATTTTATAGTAATAGTCACTTTAATACAAGTTATTACTATTTTTCATGCGTAAATGTATATTTTTGTTAATCAGTGTCTTTGCGGAAAAACAATTTTTGGATTTTTGTTCAAAATGTTCACTTACATACGAGAACTTCTGCAGAGAAAATAAGACACAAGAAACCTTCTAATTTGACCCCTAAAAAATATTTTTTTGTTAGATCACCTTACAATCTGTTTGTAAATATATCACTAAGGGTTCGTTTACGAATGCTGAGTTAACTCTAACTAGAACGTAATTCCAATAAAAGTCATTTATGTGTTACGATATCTTAGAATCCTCACAGAGGTCAACCCTATTTTTCAAACGTGCATATTATCTTTTTTTGTAATCCAAGTTTCAGCGTTTTGGCAAATAGCCAGGAAAATAATTGTTTAAAAAGATAATATATGTTATACTTATCTGTGATAAGATTTGTAAAAGTTAGTAAATAATAATTAGCAAAAATTTTCAGTTAATATTATTTTTCATTCCACTCTATATTTTAACTTTTACTAAGAAGAGGAGCTTAATTTGTTTTTAAATTATTTCATTCGACCCAAAGGGGTATTTCCACTATATAATTTCAATTATTCTGTTCTCTGAAGCCATTGATGTTTATTATATTAAGGTTTACAAGTTTCCTTACTTTGGATTCTTTAAATGTGCTGGCTACCCTAATGACGCAAGGCAAGCAGAAACACGTGTCGGTAGATATTTTAAAGTTTTTTAAAGTGAGTGTCAACTGGTGAGTACCTTGTGTTTTATTAATTTTTGGTTTTACTAGACAGAATAGTTGAAATTAAAAATAACATTATTGAGTCAGTTGTACTGAACATAATGTGCATATTATCTTTTTTGTAATCCAAGTTTCAGCGTTTTGGCAAATAGCCGGGAAAATAATTGTTTAAAAAGATATATGTTATACTTATCTCTGATAAGATTTGTACAAGTTAGTAAATAATAATTAGCAAAAATATTCAGTTAATATTATTTTTCCTTCCACTCTATATTTTCTGATTGTTAAATTTTTTGTAAAGAAGTAGTGTAGAATTACTAAAACCTGTAATAATATTTACTATTTTATGTTTGGAACATGTTAAGGTTTTTGTTGACTATTCCACTACAATGTTGTAAGATATTGCGGAATTGCGAATTATAAGTATTCTTCCTACATTATCCAAAATTTTTTGAAAAAAATTCTCTATGAACAAATATACGATTTTCTAATTTCTAAAAATATTTTACCTGACAATCAGTGTGGGTTTAGAAAGGGAATGAGTACTGCAACGGCTCTAGTTAATGTTACCAATGATATTCTTCAAGCATATGACAATAAGCTGGATAGTGTGTTGGTGCTCTTGGACTTCTCAAAGGCGTTTGATACAATTAATCATCAACTTATTTGTGCTAAATTAAAATTTTACGGTTTTGATATTTCCTCTGTCAACTTGATTAATTCATACTTATCTAGAAGATCCCAAAGAATTTTGAACAATAATAAATTTTCTACAGATACTGAAATTTTATCAGGAGTACCTCAGGGTTCAGTTTTGGGGCCACTGCTATTTTAAATTTATACTTCTGACATATTAAAATCATTGAGAAGCTGTAAAGTTCAAGCATACGCTGATGATACACAAATTTATTTGCATTTCGATCACAATGTGTATCCTCTTGCAGCGAACTTAATCAATAATGATCTAAAATTAATAAAAAAACTGTCCTTAGAACATAATTTGAAATTAAACCCCTCTAAATCTTATATTCAAATCTTAGGGAATAAAAATCACTTGGCTACACTCAAAGCAAATAAACATAGATGGAATCCCTGTACCGATTGTAAATTCTATAAAAACTTTAGGAGTAATCTTCGACACAGATTTTAGATATAGAAATCATGTAAAAAAATTACTACAAACATCATTTTCAACTTTGAAATTATTATATTCGAATCGTCACTTTCTAAATTTTCAGCTTAAAAAGAACTTATGTGAATCTCTTGTGCTATCCATTTTTAATTACTGTGATTTTCTCTATGGACCCTGTTTAGATGCTTCTGATAAAAACCGGATACAAAAAGTTCAAAATTCTTGCATTCGCTTAATATATGGATTAAGAAAATTTGATCACGTCTCACAAAAATTGGGTGAATTAAATTGGTTAACAATGGAGGGACGCAGAACACATCATCTTGGTAATTTTGTTATGTCACTAATTTATAACACCTCATCAGCGATTTTAAAGGATAAACTAATACCTCGAACTATTGTACAATCTGTAAATATTAGACATAAAAATAAACTTACGATGCCACATCACCGGACTGCCATGTTTAAGAGATCGTTCACATATAATTCAATTAAATTTTATAATGCTCTACCTGACGAATTAAGTGTCTTAAATCCTAAGCAATTTAAATATAAATATAAAAAATTCTTGCTAAATAAGCAGAAGTACGATGCTAGGTAAATAAACTTATTGTCATTATTGTTTTTTTTAAACTGATTATTATGTTTTCAATATTTCTAAATTAACTGTGTCAATGTATATTTCTATTATTTGTATTTGAATTTGTAATTTTATTAAGATATATAAGAAAAGTCTCACATTTGTCACCCTTATTATTATTTTTCTTTTTATTTTTGTCTTATTGTGGTTAAGTAGAATAGCCGTTTGGCTAGACTTCGCCACAGTTGGACAGCTAATGCACTAAATAATATTGTACTTAATATCTATTAAATCAATAAAGTCGATTATTATTATTATTATTATTATATATTGTGAAATTTCGTAACAACATTTCCTACATAAATCAATGAAAAATTGATTACGTACAATAGTAGTATATTATTTATTTAGCATATCATAAATGGCAAGTTTTTGGTGGTCTTTGTCTACGAGGAGAAGTCATCGGACATGTAGTAATGCACCCCATAGCTATTTGTGTATTAAGAGCGCAAAGTGATATATTGTCGCTCTGAGCGAGAGCAGCAATGTCACTTTGCGCTCGAATTACACACAGGATTTTATCTACAACCAGTGTTTTTATAAAAATGTTTGGTAAAAATTAATAATTATTGATAACCTCAAATTTTACAGTTCAGATTCAAAACGTGAGCATCAATTTGCGCTACACATGTTTTTGTAGAAATGTTTGTTAAAATGGTATTTACTGCAAAATAAAATAAAAAATTGCTTTAGTACCTATTAATTATTATACTGTCATCTTATGATTTATATCTATGTATAACAAAATCTAAATGTTTTTGGAATTCTTCTAACACTTCCTCCTTCTTTAGTGGTGAAAAGCAAGGAGAAGAATTAAAGGGTATTAAATGTCTGTGTTTGATGACATATACGTAATACTTTAAAACGATTGTGTTCAGTCTTCTTCTGGGAAAATAATTAAATTTGGTCGACATTTGTAGTAGACTTCTTTGAATCTTCTTAAACAGACCATTCTTTGACATGTCTTGGTCGCAGTTTTCAATTAGGGCAGTTAAGTATATTAAACTGGAATGGCGTATTTGAACATGGCACAATTCTTTAAGTATCACATAAATTATACTTTTCAAAACTTTCCATTATCTGATAATTATAAGAATAAATTTATTTGACACAAACTGCTGTTTTGTGTCAAAAGTCGCAGATACCCTAGCCTAGACGTTTCTTTATTATGGTTTCCATGGTAACTAAGCGTTTACTTTATCGCTCGGTGAGCGACAAAGTAAAAAGCGCTCGCTCCGCGGAAAAGTGCAACTTTGCGCTTTCCTTTGGAAGCGCAAAGTTGCACTTTTCGATCGGTTGTAGCAAAAATATTTTCCGATAGGATATGGGTATGTCGCGTATTGCGATTTGATCTCCGTTTTGGTTTACCGATACTCGCTGAAGTTCTTGTGGATTAAAACCACGGGTGATACAACGCGCCATCTGTTGATGAAATGACTGTATCAAAATAAATCTGTCCACAAAAGGGAGCGCCATTTTTTGGGCTGCGATAGTTTCATCACAGCTATATTGTTTTGTGTATAAAGTTTACTTATTAGCCATATTTGACCAAAATGATAATATTATGTACTATTTACTTCAGCTGTATTTTTCATGTTTTATGCACATTACAACTTAGTTGGCTATAAAGGTATTTTCCCCATCTGTATTCTTGTTATTAGGTACATGTTTAAGCAATATTTTGGAGAGATTAGCTGCAGCGTAGTCCTTTCATTAGTTGTGACAACATAATAGTATGCTAAACAAGATAAACACTATGGATATTTTAGTAATATTATTTTCTCAGTATTGTTTCTAGTACATAATTTTCATGGTGTTAAAAATAGCAGATATGTAATGACGTGAAAATATAATGTGTGACCTCGTGACATATGACAAATGTAATCCATTTATGCACTCAAATCAATTTACACTGTTTAACATTAGTAGTGTGTAATGAGCTGAAGGCCTACAAAAGACACTGATTTTAGTTTAAACTGTCGCCTTCAGCAGTCTTCACAAACCATCAGCTGCTTACTAGACCGAAATGTTGACGTTGATAGTTGACACCCTTTAAACTTTCAAAACCATCTGTAAAAAATTCCACTTGAAAACTAGCTTAAGTGATTAGTAATTTATTTTTACAGCTAAGTTGTTTAATATCTGAGGTGGAAAAAGGAATTGCTGTTGTTTCAAAAACGTGGGATTTACGTTTTTTTGAGATATTACATTTTCTTGCATTAATAGCGAACTAAAATTATTATATAGACTTTGTTGAATACCCATTACGTTATACAAACATAAATGAAAAGTGATTATGATTACATCTCTGCCATTCAATTTTATAATTTTCATCATTTGTGATAAAGTTTTTGATCGATTGATCAAGAATATTACGTTCGATGGGAATAGTTTTCAAATAACGTTGCTGAGCCCAATCAATCATCGTTAGTGGGAATTTTTTTATGTATTTGTTAAATGCCAAGATTGAAAATGCAAAGATAATAATTATATTTATACGGAACATTTAAAAAAATCTAAAACTTCATTCGTAAAAATGGTCTACTTGAAATTATTATTAAAAAATTATATCTCCAAAATTTTAATATTGATTAATTTGATCCGCTGACTTCAAGGAGGCACAAAATATTCTAACATGTCACGAACATATACAGGCTGTTCCAAAATTATGTAGCCAAACCCTTAGTGTGAATAAGGGCTCAATATAAAATGAAAACCCTCATTACATTATCAATAATACATATTAAGGGAGCTACACCCTATCAGTGAACAAGAAGTTTATATTGTTTGTGCTGTAACTCAGAAACTACAACAGATATGTATATAAAATTTTAGAAATTATTTTTTGGTTAGGATCTAAACACTGTTACACACAGTGTTGCCAATTGTCTAACTTGTATAATCTTATAATGACCTTTTAAAATTCATCAGAATTCTCCAAAAATGCTGAGAAGAAATCACTGTAAGTTGTTAATTATTATGAAATGGACAAATGGTATAATAGCAGACAATTGTATATTGCACTACTACAAATACTAAGTTGTTGTGTGTCAACAATGACAAATTCAATAAAATGTCTGAGCTGTGAAGTCCGTCACCATTTTCATCTCGCCAAGAAGAAAACTGTTGTTGCTGCGGTTACCGATTATATCTCACTTATCCTTGTTTATCTCAGCATCTTATTTCTCACTCATCGAAACAAACACCACAGATGACTAAGCTAATAGATCGCGTGCGTTGACGTCACAGCTTTTGAGTCCGTAGGAAAACAAATTGTGTGATCTACCAACTGAACATGCTGTTTTCAGTGTATTTTAAAAACTAATATTGGTTATTTAATATCTAAAACACTTCTTATTGTTGTCGTAAAGCAAACAGAAAAATTCTCATAAAATTTCTTTTATTAATGTGACCGGTTTTGTGAACAAGTAATTACTTCACTCTTCAGACACAGGACTACAATAGAAAATGAGTATGGTGGTTATAAATGTTAATAAGTTAATAGAACTTAAAAAACAGGAATACACAAGACAACTTAAGTTTTATTAACTTATTAACATTTATATTTATGTATGTATGTAACCACCATACTCATTTTCTATTGTAGTCCTGTGTCTGAAGATGTGAAGTAGTTACTTGTTCACGAAACCGGTCACATTAATAAAAGGAATTTTATGAGAATTTTTCGTTTGCTTTTCCATGAATAATTACTCATATGGATCTAACCTACCTACGTTACTTCTTATTGTTTTATTTCGTTAATTTTGTATACTCAAGATAGAGATGTTTTTATTTTACAGAATTATCTCATGTTGGACAGATTATCTACATGAAAAAAGCTCTTATACTTTGAATAACAAGATTACATATATTGATATATTTCCAAATATTACACATGGGAATATTGTCAATTATTTCATTTTTGAGCATAGTGCCTACACATAGGAAGAGTTTATGATATCAAAGTCTTGAAACACAACCGGTTCGTTTGTGGTTAGGTGAAGGAAGTCCTTTGCAAGGAATTTCCCGGAAAAGTTTGTTGCAAAGGTAAACAATAAGTTATCAATCATCAATCTCAGTATTAGAGATTTGTTACTATTACACTGTAATTTATTATAATAAACGGTTACATTTACGTTTGGAAATTGTACAATGTTCACAAAGATGTAAAGTGTAAAGGTCCTCATTTTGTATAATTTTTTTAATCGTCCTGGCGACGTTTAGCACCTTGCTATCGATCACTCAACCAGGACAAACACACATACACATAACAACCGTTCTCTCTGACATGCGCCAGATGCCACAGCTGACACTCAATTTCAGAAACGACAGACAGTAATTAACCTCGAAGATAAACATTTTGCTGGGTAGTGTTACTCTTTTCCCACGTCACGATGAGACATATTAAACAGTGCATTTTCTTCGTTAGTTTTTTCATTATGTGCCTTAGTGACGGTCTCCTCCTCTATATGTTTCTTCTACCTCTTTTTCGTTTAAAACTGGTAGCGTAATAAAATTTAGTTTTTGCAAAAATATAGCTTTGTGGACAGACATCATTTGATGTTAAGAAAGTTTTTCTGGCACTGATAAAAACGGAGATATTTTAAGTGAACCACTTACCACATACACCCTGTATATATATACATATATACAATATATATATATACATATATATATATATATATATATATATATATATATATATATATATATATATATATATATTACATAAAATTTCACTAAAATTTCTTTTTCCGTTTTTAAAATCAAATGGGGTATTGAAATATAAATGCCAGCGAGAGAAACAACAAGAGACAGACACAACATTTTATTTAAATCATGCCCAAATATTCTCCCTGATTTAAAACGTCAAACGTTAAATTGGGCTTTTAAATATTTAAAAGATATAGTTTTATTTATCCCACTCAAGTAATAAAAAACACAAATATTCATCAACACTTCATACAGTTATGAATCTGTTAAATTGTTTCTTTCCTAACAAGGAGATAATTACATGTCGGCTACCAAATTAAAAAAATAACAATCAGATTACCATCAAATTGATGTGAAAAGTTGCACTGTAGATAATTGGACAAAGAGATTATATGAAACGATGAATGGCAATGTTATGGATTAATTTGAGGAAGTCATCTAATAATCCACAGTTAATTACTGTAATTAAGGATAATCAATTGGGAATAACATTGAAACAGAATGACAAATGGAAGCATCCCCTCATGTAAATGCAAACTGCAATTAAAAAATAATTAGCACACTGGTCTAGGCACTTAACGAGATGAGTTTCAATCTCCATTAAAACAATGCAAGTATAAAAAAATTGTACAAATTGCATATGGATATATTTTTTTTGTAATTTAAAAGAAATAAAGTGAACGATACATTTTCTTTTGTTTATTATTTGCGTTATTTAATAATGATAGGAATTTTTGATTGCATCGGTCCCGAAAAATTTTATACCTAAAATAGAATAGCCTTAAAATATCCTCAAAATTAGATGAAAATGAAAATTACAGGTTGTTTGAAAAATACTGGGTACAAATTTAGGCGTCTACTAACAAAGACAAGAGAAAATGTTGCATGCAGTTGAAACACAGGACAATTTTGTTTATGCTAAAATTTCGTGATGGATAATAGGGAACTTGCCTATAATTTTAAAAATAAAAAATAATACTAAAAAACATAGCGTAACGTTGTAATAAAACGTGTACTTCACAAAAAAAATAGATTTTTAATTCCACGCGATCATTATGAAGGATCTAAACAGCGATAAAATTGAAGTGGCCCGAAATGAGCTACTATTGACTGTGACGTCACACCATACAATATTCGGTAGTCGTCGCGCGGGAAGCAACACAAATGTTTACCAATTCCAATTCCAATTTAAATCTTTATTCACAATTAAGTAGATTATTTACAACTTGTATGGGGTACAGGTAGATTTAATAATATATACATATATTAAGAGAAAAAGAAAACTAAAAATCAATTTATTCATAAAATACTTAAAAATATAACACAAACAAATTAACAAAGTATACATTTAATAAAAAGAATGACTGTTTGTGTAGCTGTTAAAAATATAAGTTTGACCGTTATGGTTGTACGATATTTTAAAATGACTGAACAGGTTTTTAAAGGGCCAATCTGACAATTGCCTAGTGTTGCATTTTTATACAAAATAGTGAAAGTTTTTCCCTTGGAGAGGTCCGCGGGTCAAGGCAGAGAAGTATGTATCTTTTTAGCTTTTTAGTAATAATTTATAAACATAAAAGTTAACTTGATCACAGAATAAAAGAAATAACTACAACTAAGCATTTTTAAATTTAGTTTTTTGAAAGAATTTAGGATAATTTTTACAACAGCCACTTCTATTCTGTTTTTTTGTACACACGGTAGTGTCTTATAGAAGACATTTGCTGCAAAGGAAATTTCCAAATTATAATTACCTTCCGTAGGTATTTTGTACTATGTTTTGGGGCAAGGGAAATAGTATGTGTTTTCATTCACTATAAGATTTTAATGATAAATTAAAGCAAGGGAGGTATTCAAAACACTAGATACTTCTTTAGAATTTGTTTTTTATAAACTCTTTACCTATATACATTTTATTTCTTGCGCTGTTTGGCGAAACGCGTGGAGTATATTTTATAGTATAAACTAAGATTCATTCTTAAACTATTAAATATTTATTTTCAACTTTTTTCATTCCCAGCGAATTTGTGTATTTTACAGCATGTAGAATACCAATTTTGGAATGAACAACCCTCGTATTTTTAAATATTTTTTTTTATTTTTTTTCAACATTCCTTACTCCTCTTATGCCCAAATTTCGCATTCTCTTCTTGACACAAATAGAAACCCTATTTACAAATTTTATATATACTTAATTATTTTTTTTTTTTTTTTTTTTTTTTTTTATTATGTGATAGTTTATTATGAAAATTATAATTTATACTTTGGTTTCTCGCAATGAAATTATTTTATTAATATAGTTTAGCTACTGAATATTTATTAGAATATTTATTATAGCTGTATTCATTATAAGTGTATAATATTATCAAGGAGAGGAAACTAGACCAGAATTCATGACCGGCCATGGCAAACACATAACACAATAGCGTTTGTTTTTGTTATTGACGACTACGAGCTTTTTCAAATAGCAGTCTTATTAAATTAGTTGACATAGAGAAAATTGCGCTTGTGTTTTTCATGACCAATTACGGTTTTTCAATCATATATCAGCTGTTCTTTTTAAATAAATTTAATTAAAAAAACCGGTAAACTAAACACATTCAAATTACAAATTTTTGAAATCAGAAAAAGAAGCTCTAATCAAATATACAAGAATACGTAGTGTGCCCCATTTAAAAATAGGTAGCTTTACTTTGTATCTTCGTGATACGAATGTCAATTGTTCTTTTGAAAGCAAATTCTTAAGCCTTATGGCCATCACAGACGGATTTGCATAAGCGCATATGCATATGCATAGAGTTATTACCCAATCAGAGTAAAGGCATAAGGCGGCCATTTTGTTGCATAGCGCCTCGCATAAGCGCATAGAAAAATACCGAAATATTGAAATTTCTATGTTTATGCACTATGCACAACCAATCACAATTTAGTAAATTGATGGATAAAGTAGATTTCTTTTACAGTTTATAGTTGACAGTTGACACTGTTGGTGGTATTTTGAGGTTGTATTTGTTTTTGATTTACCAAAGAAATATATTATCAAACACCTCAAACTCTTGTTTCCTTTTATACAGCTTCCATAGCAGGTAGCAAATTAATGTGTACAAAAATATTTCCGCATTGAAAGTTTCCATCATAAATACCAGTGACACAAATAGATTCGAACCACACTTTCCAACCAGCCAAACATCATAATATCAAACACATGCGCATTTGATTCTCGCATCTGATTGGATCACTTGCAATGGTTATGCGATTTGTCTGTTATTGCTTTTATATTTACATCTATACATATGCTTATGCATATGCCTTATGCGCTTATGCAAATCCGTCTGTGATGGCCTTTATGTCGGTAATGCAACGAACACAAAGGATAGTGCTCCAATATTGCGGACAGTTCGCAACAGCAGTGCAAGTCAGTGCGTGTTAGTCGTTCAGCGGTACGATCATGGGGTGACATGTTGCTGAATGCGAACTTGCTTCGAACACAGTGGATCTAGATGATCGCAGTTGAATACACGGCGAAGTGGTAGAGGCGTACACATAGTGAACTGATACAGTGCCTGTTACAATACATGGTACAGATACAGTTAAGAAGCGCATGTGAGTACCTGGTTTTAGTGGTTTTATGGTTCATTAGATATCCTACAACTTTGCATTACAATTTCTCTTCATATCTTCAAAAATAATATCTGTATCCGTAACACAAAATATGAAGAAACCCCCTATACATTATTATTTTGAACACATACTGATTAACGCACGGGTCAGTAGTACTTCTACAGTATGTGCTGTGGTTTGTTGTGCTCGTTTACTGGCTATTAATTTCGGAGACAAAGCTTTTGAACGCTCAAAATTCTTAGTATAACGTTAACAACCTTATTATACCGAAAGTCAGTTGTTTCATCCACTGTTAGCCACAAAAATTTATTTGTACGTTCTCTATAATATTAGCACAAAATATTTTTATGCACGCTTGATAGATATGTTTTACGAAATGATGGCTACTACGTGAAGGAAAACCTGGTACTTAGATATTTTGCAAAGAAACGTCTAAAGTCAGCATGGTCGACTACTTTCCAAGACAGACTACATGCGCAGAACATGACACACAATTTATAAAAAAAACCTCTTTTGTATCTCTACTGGCAATATTCTATCGATGGATAGACGAATTTAATTGTCTTTCACAATCACGGCGTGTGCAAAATAAGAAACATCGATTGCATGGAGCCCACAGAATATGTGACATCTGTCGTAAGGTCACTGCAGTTTACAATCATTTCTTGTAATTTATGCAAAAACGGTAATGACTGCGCCATTGGAAAAAACGTTTTATGCAAGAATGTTAGCGGACCATATGCCAAACACTACTCGGCGGACGTAACTGTACACGGTCGTGCCGATAGCTGTGGAACAAGATGTTATACTTGGTCCGTTAATAGTAGACAGTAATTTCGCGGACCAGGTGTTTACTAGAATCTACAACAATTTTTTTAGGCACGGCACGGCACTTGAAACTAACTACAAGTACTTCAAGATTATATGATTTTGCCATGCCTGAAAAATTTGTTGTTGACCCCAGTAGACCTCTAATTGGTTAAATTACTGTCTACTCTTAACAGAGCGAATATAGTTACGTATAATATTATATACATTTATCCCGGCTTCCTGTCATCAATACTGGTTGCATATATTACACGTATATAAATAAACGCATAGGTAGCAATGATATATGTCAATTCAATCATATAAAGGCTATTTAAAAAATATAATTTATTTATATTTTATATAACTGCCGGCTGACCGCCCTGATTTTATTCTATCATTGTGACCTACATATAGGGCATCGCAAATATCACATTTTATTATTTCATTACACCTAACCTCAATATTTTTTGTTTTCTCTTTATTATTAACTATCCGAGTTAAATTATTTTTATTGGTTGCAGTAGTATTAATGGCTTTTTGTTATTTGTTATAAAAACAAAAGATACAGTTTATTTGATATCCAAGGAAGGATAACGTAATAATTAATATTTAACGATTTTTAAGGGGATATGTTTTTGATCCATTGATTAATTGGGATCTTGGTTTTTTCCCTTCACAAGTATTTCCTTCTTGACATTTTTCTTATGTAACCCAATACCTAAAACGAGAATTTAAAGTAAAAAACTATCCATTTTCAAACAATACCAAAAAAACTACTAGTTAGAAACTCGTAAACACCATACCGAAAAATGGTGACAATACTAGCTTGAAAACAATAAAATTGCAAATTTGTAAGTAATTATATGTACCGCGTTTCCATTTAGAAAGGAATGGAAATATTCATCTCTTATACTACTACAAAATAAAAACAATTATTTCAAGACATGAAGATTATACAGATTTAAAAAATGATAAGCTGTTGAATTGAGCTTCCGATTTACGAGGTGAATAAGTGAGCCAATTTGTTCCGGTAAATTAGTTTTTGCTACCGAGTTTATAAAAAGCTAATAGAACGATGTGCATCAAAGGACTCGAAAAATGCACTGATGAATTTCATGTTTAAGTAAAGTTTATGTGCACACATTTTATGTTCTCGGCGAGGTTTTAACAAGATTATGAAATCTAATAAAAATATCTTATCTAATATATATTTCAAGATATTTCTGCACAACATTTGACTAACTTTATGTTACATACATCGATTGTACATTAATAATAATAAAAATATCTATGAGTTGCTTCGTTTGCCCAACAGGTAACACCCAATTACAGGATAGTTTAAAATACTCTTAAATACTATGAAACATTTTATAATATTTAGTAACAAATCTTTATATTAAACATAAAGGTACAATACATGTTACTGTAAGGACTGAAAATTAGATTAAAAAAAGATAGTGAGATAGTAATAGTTAAGAAAAACAAAATAAGAACTGATTATTGAAAAAGTAAAATAATATAAATAACGATGGGAAATAAAATGGATATCTACATGACACCCAAAAACCCATTAATAAAGGAAATAGTAAGTTAAAATTATATACTAAAAGTTTGCTTAGCATATTTTAGCAGTGATTTTGTGTGCAAAGGTTTATATCACAATGTTACTTAATTTGTTGAAATAATGGCATGTACAATGTATTGGTGATTTTAGCAACATATTGGTATTGGCTCGTTTAGTGTAAAGTGTGGGATTTTGTCGAGAATGCATTCTTGGAGTGAAAAAATTAATTTGTGAAAGAATTTGAGAATAGTCAATTTTATTATGCAATAATTTGTATAGAAAAAGTAGCATAGAACAAATTCACCGATACTCTAAACTTCCAAAAT
The DNA here is from genome assembly GCA_029963845.1 of Rhamnusium bicolor. Lineage (NCBI taxonomy): Eukaryota > Metazoa > Arthropoda > Insecta > Coleoptera > Cerambycidae > Rhamnusium > Rhamnusium bicolor. The sequence goes on along the minus strand of JANEYF010005103.1, from coordinate 128 downwards.
GAAATGTGCATAGAAGATAATAATTTTTATCTATACCCTCAGGATATATTCCTGTATCTCTAAATGATAAAAATTTTAAAATTTTTCTTTAAACCTGCTCCGTGCCTTTGCGCACTAGATACTAATAA
>JANEYF010005102.1:0-326563 GCA_029963845.1 Rhamnusium bicolor | reverse complement strand
TAGATGTCGAACAGTCTCTCTCAAAATAGCTTATTTTTTCACCACAGTGAACATCACTCACGGAGACAACCATAGAAACATACCTGATGCTGCAAAGTTTTTACAATCTTCTCCAGTTTGTGATAACCAAGCTAGTTCATTAAGCAAGTTAAGAAATTATGTTGTACATAATAAATTGTACAGTTTATTGCTTTTGTTACTAGTTCATTTCTTTTATTACGCTTATTATGATGCGTACACCTATGTTCCGCCGCACATATCTGCCGGCTCTATTTATAACAACTATAATGTAGTTTAGTAAATATCCACAAATTAGAAAGGTTTTCCTTGTCCCTAACCTAATCTCTAGAGTGACATTTTGCAAAAAAAAAAATCAGGCTATGCAAAATTATGAGATATTAATCGGTGTCTCAGTGAGAAACATCTTTCAGTTGATAATTTCAAATATCACCTCCGTCGATGTTTTCACCGTAAACAAATGTGTACGGAGGATGTGTAAGGAGGCGTTTCTCAGAAGAAAATATAGAAACTTTATTGCTCATACAAATGTTTCACGCGTTATTTCTGAACCTTTGTCGTCTGTACAGGACAGTTGAAAGGTAAGCACATTTCTAAACACTATGTAACATTTACAATTGTCATATTAACCATTGCGATTAATTAAGTGTACTGTAATCGAAAAATAAATGCATTGTCGATTATTTACTTATAGGCTGGCTGTCGTCTGTTGCCACTGAATTACTACGAAATTGGGCCCAGTTTAATAATAAATAAATAAAAATTATCATTACATAAACTGATCAAAGTTAAATATGGTGAATTGTCAACAGGAAAAAGTAACCTATGGACAAATTTTGGTGCACCTAATTTCACAAAAAATAATGTTTTTACAGATTCCAATTAACCGAAAAAACAAATCAAGCCATTTGGATGCTGCTTGGAGGTTGAGATGTGACCAATCGCTTGAATGTGAATCAAAGCGTAATTTCCCGTTTGAGTAACCGATTCAGGGAACTGTTAGAGAACTATCAAGAGAAGGTAACTCTAGGTCAACAATAACAAAGACAGATTATTAGTTAGAGGATCTAGGATAGATCCAACAAGGGACTACTTTTTGTTAAGCTAGGATCCAACAAGAGACTACTTATTGTTAAGCTAGGGCATTCTTGATGCAATGAGTTCGCATTATCCTGCGAGCTATATTAAATCATCTAAATGAAGTACGTGTGCAATATAGAACACCTATAAGACGCCCCACCTTGACAGAAAATCATAAAGCTCAACGTTTACTTTGGTGTGAAGAACGAGTAAACTGGCGTGATGAATGGAACACGGTGATGTTTTCGGATGAGAGGCGTTTTTGTGTCGATAGACGAACAGTTTGCATCTGGAGACTGCCAAATTCCTGAGGTGCATACTTTCAGACGTAGGTCTGTATTTGTTTGGGATTATTTGGACTTTTCCTTGGAGATCATACGGAACGGTATGTTTGTGAACGTACAATGACAGGCGAAATTTGTTCAAAAGACATCTTTAGCAATATAGTGAACGATTATCGTCAGAATTTGGAAGCTAATTTTAGATTAATGGATGATAATGCTCGTCCACACAGGCTAAGATAGTATTAGAATAGCCAGAACTGGATAGAATTGATCATTTGCCTTTGATCTTCACTCTCATCAGGTATCGGTTGCTTTGATCATGCCTGGGACATGCTTGGAATGTCACTAAGGTACGTTCAGTACGGAGCTTGGATGATAGGGTACAGATGATAGATGAATGATGATAGAATAATAGTAGAAAATATAAGCGCTGATAGGTGTTCACAACGGAGGTTTGCATAAACGCTTTTAACAGCTAGTATATTTCAAAATATTTTTGCAGATATTTGGCAACTGGTGTCTCTTTTAGAAGCCTAGCCTTTTTCATTTCGAATGGGATGTTCTACAATTTCAACGTTGGTAAAAAGTACTGTAGAATTGTTATGGAACGAATTACAACCTCTACATATGCCAACGCCAACGAAAGAAATGTTCGTCGAAATATCTAAAAAATTCAACGAAGTGTGGAATTTCCCAAATTGCATCGGTGCCATTGATGGCATACATATCCGCATAATCAGTCCTAGCCACTCAGGGGCCATGTATTACAACTATAAAAAATTTTTTTCAATTGTACTATTGGGTATTGTAGACGCAGATTATAAATTTGTAATTGTTGATATTGGAGGGTATGGAAAGCAAAGTGATGGCGGCACTTTTCGTTCATCAGCTTTGTTCAAGTTAATGGAACAGCATTTGCAAATACCATCTGACAATTTTCTACCCAATACTGAATTAAAAATGCCGTATGTTTTTATTGGGGATGAAACTTTTCCTTTGTTAAACAATCTACTGAAGCCCTATGGAAAGAATCAGCTAAATCCGGAGACAGAATATTTTAATAAAAGACTGTCCCGGGCAAGAAACATTGCAGAATGTACATTTGGAATTATTTATTCCAAATGGCGAATATTATCAAAGGCCACTGAAACTGACGAAAAAACAGCTGATAAAATGATAAAAGCTATATGTGTTTTACACGATACTATAATAGACAAAGAAGGTTTTCAACGTCATCTAACAGAAGTTGTGGACATTCCCATGTCAGCGAATTTTCAACACCGTCAAAGTGAACGCTTAGCAGATACGGCAAAATTTGTTAGAGATACATTTAAAAGTCATGTTTGTAGAAATCGTATACAATATTGTTAAAATAATAAAAATAAATAAAATTCAAATTAATACACAATAAATTGTATTTTATTTAAAAATAAAATTATTACTTTTACTAACTTGTAGCATTCATATTTTTCCCTATTTCTTCCCACTGTTTTTCCAAAATAAATCTATTGTGGTGATCAGGATGGGCCTGATTCCACAATTCTCTAATAAACACTTCTCTAATTAATTCTTCGGCATCTATACTCGTACTGCAGCTCGCAGAAGAATAGAACTGACTATTCCGCAAAATATAATCGAGTATAAACCACTCGTGTATCATATATCCCGTGCTAGTACCACAGCTCCGTACTGAACGGCTGCATTGAAATACACTGTAATATTCTATAAGCGCTGTAAAAGTTACCTACCATCCAGTCTATGATCTATCATCCAAGCTCCGTACTGAACGTACCTTTTTATGGATCGGTAACCACCTGTTAATTATGACAAGACTCTTAAGATGAGTTCTTTTGGATTTATGGGATACCTTTGACCAAGAGCAGATAAATCCTAATCCTAAAAGAGTTAAAACAGTGATAGGAAACAGAGGTGAAATCACCCGCTATTTAACTAATGTTTTGTACAAGTTTTTCCAATCTCAGTGTAAACAGTCCATTAGAACCGCTGCTACTAGGTAATTTCGTTACAAAGCCTCTCTGCGATGGAATAATAAATTCTAAAACTAAAAATAATAGACTCTAAAACTGTTTGTTCGACACCCATGGCATGGATGTAATTATGATAAGTGAACTTCTTTGTCGGGCTTTTTATAGTGTTTACAGTTTATTTCAAACTTTTTTGCAACATAAGAAACGTCTGCTTCTTTGACCTCTTTGCCATCGTCAAAGAAGCCGATGTATTTTATGCTGCAAAAAAAGTTTGAAATAAGCTATACACTGAGACTGGAAAAATTATACTTATTTTAACTGTTTAATTTGAGATTTCATTTGAATTTTGTTATTAAACATTTTCTAGCTCGGTGAATGCGTTTGATGTATAGGCTAATAGATGAATAAGGAGATGAAAATAGCCGTACTATTTTTTTTTGTGGGATCACTTTTTACCTGAGAATCCACTATATCCTGGATCAGTTTATTTGTAAAATAATAACTCTTTCAAATTAAATGTTTAATTCCCATTTCATTACCACCAATTATTTTACAATATAACATTCTGTGGTTATGGTGAGAAAAGTTAACTGTTGATACGTTAATGTCCACGATTATTCACAAAGTAGATAAGTAAACAAATAAATATAAACGACCTGTTAAAAACCGGTATATTTGTTTTTATTTTCGGATTTATTACTATGCAAATCTGAAGTCGTTATCTGAATTTTAAATTGACGTTAAAGGTGAAATGGGATTTTTTTCTACAAAAGAGAATCTCTAGATTTTACTTTTATTTGCATTAAACTGACATTAAAGGCGAAATTGATTCCGATTGACATGTTTGTTTTATAATTACCTTTTTTCTACAACCTCTATAGGAAGTAATATTTTCCTCCCTCAAATGCGGGTAGAAAATCGTACTTTCCTTCCCTATGCAGGCAAAATAGTTTTCCTCTCTAGGGAGGAAAGTATTTTCAACTCGCATTTTTGAGTAATACCATAGTTACCTTGAAATCTCAGTGTCTGCTAAAATGTCAAAATAGATGTCAAAATTAAGGCAAGTAATTTCATTGTAAGGTGTTATAATGTTTTATTAATTTTAAGCAATACAGCACATTTTAGAAATATAATTATTAACATTTCAATTTTTATTACGGTTTACAACATTTTGTCATCATAACAACCACCTTTGAAACTGGTATTTTAACATTCCACGGCTTACTATTCAAATTACTATTTAAATTGTCATAATGCCAATATATATTTAAGAAATGTTAATTTCCTTTCACTCGTTTTTATATTAGGGGTCGTAGAAAATAATTATTTATGATACAAGTGTTAAAAGTGACATTTTATTTTGTGAGTGGGGAATATCGTGCAACGAGCGTAGCAACCCCACGAACAAAATAAAATCACTTTTAACAAATGTATCATACAATATTTTTTGTAAAACTGACAAAAAAAATGCCGTCTGTGGGGTTGAACTCCCGATCTATCGCTTACGTGTCCATTGGCACTGAGCTACCCGCACATTTCAATTATATGTGACAATAAAGAGTACATATCAAGTAAGGTACTGGATAAAGGGTAACTACACAGTCGAAAATACGGTGTAAAATTTCACACCAACTTGACACCACACGGGGTACATATTGGGACACACCAATTAGGTGTATACTAGACACCAATGGTACAGTGTAAAATGTTACCATTATTTATGTATAAAATGTTTACACCTTATAATTGTTGTATTTGAAAATACAAATTTTCTAAAAGGTGATATTCTTAAGGGATAGAAAACACATTCATTTTAAATAAGCTACAAAAATGTGAAAATGTCATGTATTTTATTAAATGTAAATGCCACATTTCTGATAATTCAATTAATTGTATACTATACACTATATGGAGTATATTGTCATTTGCACTAAAAAGCTGTAGAATGACATAACTAGGTATATTTAAGTCATTCGTTTCCTGTAGTAGATTTTAATAATCCAATCGCTATTCTCATTTTTCTGTTTTTCTTTGTGTTCTACAGCTCACAGCACATAAATCGCCACTGAAGATAATATATAAAATATCTACCAAATGTACTAAGTCAAGACACGGTTTTGTGTAATGTATGATCATCAACTGTTAATTACTGATTACCATGCGTCAGATATTTGACGAAATCGCAGAAACGTAAAATCACACTAAGCATGGTGTATAATATACATACAGATTTACTCAATAAATGAGTGTACTTTTTACAATATTTGATGGTGTTTGATTTTACACCAAAATGTGTAAATTTTCACACCACTTTTACGATATTTTTAATGGTAAATGTGAACACCGTTTAATTTTGAACAGTGTAAGTGAAACAGTTGTGTTGTTTAGTGCATATTAGTAACTACAATAGAAGCTGTCTTTAAAATTGTAAATTTTGTGACAAAAAAAAGGATTTTGAAGAAAATACGGGAAATGAAAGTAATTTTATTATTTCACTAGATGTTGAAGAAACCGCAAATAGGGCAACTTTAGATCTGTTGTCCCAGAAATCGCGGCAACAATATGATGTAGCATATAAGACTTATTGAATGGTGTAAAATGAGGAAAGTAGCAGACAAATTCACTGAAAATATACTTTTGGATTACTTCGAAGAAAAATCTAAGTTATGGAAGGCGTCAACACTGTGGTCTAGTTTCTCTATGATAAAAGCTAGTTTGCAAATCATGAACAACGTGGATATAAGCAGGTATTACAAGCTAATAGTGTTTTTAAAACGAAAAAGTGTAGGATATCGGCCAAAAAAAATCGAAAATATTTACTAACGAACAAATTAATACATTTTTAAATGAAACACCAAATATCTAATAATAACAGTTGCATCAATTTTTGGTTTATTTGGAGCATGCCGTTGTGAAGAGCTTTGTAAATTACCATTGGATGATATTGAAAAATCAGGAAACTCCTTATTGATTCATATTTTGGAGACTAAAACCAACGTTCGTCGTAGTTTTTGTATCGTTGGAAGCTATATGAATTATTACCATAAATATGCTGCATTACGGCCAGCCGCCGTTACCCACCGTTGCTTTTTTCTAAATTACGTTAACGATAAATGTACTGTTCAACCTGTTGGGGTTAATACTTTTGGGAAGATTCCTACTAATATTGCCGAATTTCTGAAATTGCTAGATCCGAAGGAGTTTACTAGCCATTGTTTCCGAAGATCTTCGGAATCTTTGTTAGCAGATTTCGAAGCCGATTTAATTACAATAAAATGACATGGTGGATGGAAATCCTCACCCGTTGCTGAGTGCTACATCGAGGATTCTATTACAAATAAAAATTAAATTGCTGAGAGGATTCTTCCCAGTACCAGTACCTCTTCTAATGCTACAATTACTTCAGAGAACCCTTCTATCTTGACATCAGCGTCATCAGGTGACGTCGACGATAGTTTTGCATTTAAACTGAATACCTCGCAATTAATATAACTGTTCGGGTTGTAATATTAATATTAAGTAATAGAAAAGTTTTTAGACCGACTTATTAATTGTTGGAAAATTTTTTTGGGTAAGGGTCCTTATTTTGAGAAAAACTACTTTTTTTAACTTGCCGACGTTTCGGTAATTTTTATTACCATCTTCAGGGCACTGTAAGATATAAAATTATGATGTGTAACACTTGTAAAAAATGTAAATAAAAAAAGTGTATATAATATAACATGTGGTACAAACAATAAAAAAAAGTTATTAAATAAATAAATGGATATATGCACCTACAAACATACACAAAATATGTACAACGTATAAATAGATATTAAAAATCAAAACATATTAACAATAATTAAAAATATTTAAATATACTTTTTTTAGGGCATCTCAAATTTAATTTAACAACATAATATCACACTTGGTAAAACTACATATGCAGTGAAAAATAATAAGTACTTACATTAATTATGAGTTTTTCCTGGTCACCATAAAATATATATATAAAACAGGAAACAAACAGATAAAATCCTTGGGTATTAAGAAACCTTCTTTAGTGTACTTATGTAACATATATACACACATATATATATATCATTTTAAGCAAATATATGGTCTAGGTATGGGGAATTGTATGTCTCCTGTTTGTTCAGATTTGGTCATGTCTCACTTACAAGAAGTCTGCTTAAGCAAATTGTCTTTTGAAGTACCTATTTTTAAACGGTATGTGGATGACATTTTTCTGGTAATACCTAAAACAAAAATAGAAGAACTATTAAACGTGTTTAACAGCTTCCATGAAAAGTTACAATTTACAATAGAAATTGAAAATAACAATAGACTATCCTTTTTAGATGTTGAAGTTATACGAACAACTGAAAATGTATTACTCGTAGACTGGTATCACAAACCCACCTTCTCAGAGAGATTTTTAAATTTTAATTCCGAACATTCTATTAAAAACAAATTAAACATCATTAATAACTTAAAATATAGAGCAATTCATTTATCAAGCCCACAATTTCACAATAAAAATTTACAACTAATAAAAAATTATCTAATAAAAAATCAATACCCAATTTCACTAATTAACAGAATAATAAATAACAATAATAACAGCTTATCAACTAGATCCTCACCTTCAGGCACAAAAACATATTACAAATTACCATATGTTAAAAATCTTTCTGAGAAGGTAAGGAAGGTACTTTCCACGGATAAAATTAATGTTGCATTTAAGAGTGAAAATACGACAAAGAAAAAATTTCTTTACAAATTTAAAAGTGAAAACACCAAAAGAATTACAGTCAGATGTCATATACAAAATACCGTGCAAGGATTGTGAAAAAAGTTATATAGGCCAAACAGGTAGATACTTAAAAACCAGAAAGAAAGAGCACATGCGAGACGTTAAAAACAAAAATAAAATAAACACAACATCATTAGTAGAACACTGCAAATGTTTAAATCACGAATTTAATTTTGATGAAACAACAATAGTAGGTAGACAGCATAATCTTGAAAAGAGAAAATTTCAAGAAATGGTCAATATAAAGAAAATTAAGTCAGTTAATTCAAGGAAAGACATTGAGAACTTAAACGCGTGTTATTTTAATCTTATTAATAAGTTAGATAAAAAATAACTATAATTTAAAATGCATTATTTACAAAATATTAAACAAATAATCAGTCCTTGCCATTATTGCAAATAATCGGTTTTTTTTTTCTTTTATCTATGATGGTTTTTATCCCTTCTCATGTGTTTTGCATACTTTAACGTTTAGAAAGATTCATATTCGTGTCATTACCATTACACACTACAGTCTGACAATTGTACCTTTATAAGTGATATATATATATGTGTGTATATATGTTACATAAGTACACTAAAGAAGGTTTCTTAATACCCAAGGATTTTATCTGTTTGTTTCCTGTTTTATATATATATTTTATGGTGACCAGGAAAAACTCATAATTAATGTAAGTACTTATTATTTTTCACTGCATATGTAGTTTTACCAAGTGTGATATTATGTTGTTAAATTAAATTTGAGATGCCCTAAAAAAAAGTATATTTAAATATTTTTAATTATTGTTAATATGTTTTGATTTTTAATATCTATTTATACGTTGTACATATTTTGTGTATGTTTGTAGGTGCATATATCCATTTATTTATTTAATAACTTTTTTTTATTGTTTGTACCACATGTTATATTATATACACTTTTTTTATTTACATTTTTTACAAGTGTTACACATCATAATTTTATATCTTACAGTGCCCTGAAGATGGTAATAAAAATTACCGAAACGTCGGCAAGTTAAAAAAGTAGTTTTTCTCAAAATAAGGACCCTTACCCAAAAAATTTTCCAACAATTAATATTAAGGTTTCTAAATAAATAATTTATAACTTTTCGAATAAATATGTATTAATGTTTCTAAATAATATATATTCTTTCTAATTTTATCAATACAGCTTTCTATTATCTTGAGAAGAATGCATATTACTATATAGTATCTAGCATTTTATTTTTAATACTAGTGTTAAAAGTGTTTTTGACACCTAACATTATAAAAGTAAATTTTTAGTTCAGTTAACAATGAATTCAAAATGTAATTTTTAATGATAGTAAATCATATGTATAAGATGGGAGGAAACTTTGATTTCATCCCTTGGATGAATACTGCCCTCCGCTTCTCGTCGGGGATTAAACATCATACATGGGATGAAATGTTACACTTTCCTCCTATGATTTTCATATGACTTTTTCTACGACCTCTAATATAAAAACGGGTGAAAGGAAAATAATGTTTCTTAAATTTACACTTAAGGATGCGTATTCACTTTAACGGTGATTCGAAATCAGTGTCAGTTCTTATCGTTTTTAGATATTTCTTTCGGTATTTCTATAATATTTCTTGGTATTACCAAAGTACTTCTCTATATTACCAGATATGTTTGCATATATTACTAGGTATTACTATGTATTACTAAGTAATTTATTTTTATTTATTTATTTATTTATTACAATTAAATAACCAACGGGCAGGAGCCTGCAACACCCCCGTCCAGTTGTTGGCATCACACAATAAGCTGGGGGTTGTACTTATTGACTGGTAGCTCAGTGAGCAGGTTGTGAATAAGGTCTTAGATTGATTTGAGTTCTCACCAAAATCTAGGCTGGGCGCCAGGACTTTTGCAAGTACCAAATAATTAAAATTTTACTTTAAAAGGTAAAGATAACGTTAATACTTGAATTCGGTTGGGAAGGAAGTTGAATAAAAAAGATATTATTTAATAAAAAAAATATAATAAAGATTGGTATATGTACACAATATTTAAATGAGCTCAGATGGCCTCTTTTAGTCAAAAAATTTACTTGTGGTTGAAGACCAAAAACTAACCACAAAAAAATTATATTGAAAGAGGAAAAAAAATGAAAAATGAAATGCCTGATCTCTCACAAATTTCTTCTGACCAAATATAAATGTTTACTGGGGACGAAGATCTTACGTAACTTCCAATGGGTTAGTCCAGCGAAGAATCCACCAACGGCTAAGCTCTTAATGGGTTCGGTGTCAGTTTGAATCACCACTGTCAGTACTGCAGTTACCCTTGAGAAAAAATGCCAGTTGTATAAAATATCGTTTTCCTGCTCCACCCAGTATATAATGATCAGTTCGATCCACCAGTTATCCTCTTCTCTTGGTCCAGGTATTTACATAAAAAGGGGAGAGTGTTATGAGATCAGTATTATAGGCAAAACAAAGTTAAAAGCTGTGACGTTTGAATTGTCCAGCTATGTAGACAAAATATGAGTTAACACAAATTTACAGAGTAAATTGCAAACTAAACAAACTAGGATCGGTGTTCTACAATATTTTAGGAAGTTGAAGACTTAAGACTAACTTAAGTATCAATAAAAGTTACATTAAATAGACAAAATACTAGTCCAACAAATAAACTAGGTATAGCTACGATAATAAACAAGTGAAATAGGTATTCACTAAATGTTGAGATATTTTTGTACTAAAAGAAGTTAATCTTCAAGAAAATAGAATTTAGAATGTCTGTATACAGACAGACAACTAGAAAGATAACGTAAATAAATATTTGCTAAATATAATATAATTTAAAGGTAACGTTAAATTAAATCATTTATTAGTACCTCGGAGAGAGGTTCTAATGAATTGCAAATAAAGTTAAATAAAGATATATACTTGACTATATGTTTACTGTAGATAATCAAAAGTTAATCAATCGCCAGATAACTTACGTTACTGAGGTCTGGTTGATAAATATATGCACTGGTATAAAATAATCCACCACAAAACAAATGCACCAAATTAGATAATTTTCACAAAGGTTATAAACAAATAGGTTTGGTCCAACCTGGTGTACCAATCTCCAAATGTCACTGGTCACCACTTTCAGAGCGCTACCAACGTAGCTAAGTGACCTAAAACATCAACAGACAAAGACAGAACACAACTAACTACGATACAAAATGGCGACATCCGTTGCCGAGTAAATCTAAAATTTACAATAACCGAAAGTTAGTTTAAATTAACACACCAAATTATTACAATATCAAAGGGATATTAGATAAATTGCCAGCAAGGCACGATAAATTGATACTAATCAATATTAATGATGGCTGTTCCAAAGAACAACCAAGGTGAACTGATCACCGAAAAGCAAATTCGCCCAAGGCGTAAATTAATATAATTACGGTACAATATTATTATGAAAACCTCAAAGGTACTTTAAATCAATATAGCAACTTTTTAAATAATGATGAGCATAAAATCACAAGATAATACCAGAGAACATATAAATCTTACCAGACCGCAGAACTAGAGATGGTTTCCATCAGAACGCGGCACCAGAGACAACCACTGTCTCTGGCTGCACTAGTAAGAAGAAAGTAGCATCGTAGTATTCTGCTACCTAAACTCGATTATAGTTTGGAAAGAGATAATCATTTGAGAGTAGAGTATGAGTAATAAAGATAGATAGATATTTAGTGCAAATATCTGCAAAACCAACTGTTCCAGTAGAAATCAGTGACGCCATCTCGACTAGACTGGCAGAAACTTAATTCGTGGAACAACAACAAACTGGAATAAAATGGCTTGCAATTTCGTTACAAGCCCAATTACAGGATAAGTATTACCCAAGTGGCACGCCAACCCTCAATCCAATCGCGCCAACACGCCGACAGGTGACACAACGTTGGCGCGACCAAACCAAAACTCGGCGTGCCACCTGGGTACGGCATTAGTGGTATGCATGCATACACACATACACGCATATATACATACACATACACAATATCTACATATATAAAGAATAGCAAAGATACCTAATACATAATATATACATCACAAAAAACTTACACGAAACTTTTTTTTGATATCATTAAGATTGTAAAGTGGGGGTTTTTTTGCGAAAAAAGGACATAACATTACATTTAGCAGCATTAAGTGACAGATTGTTGTTATGACACCAATTATATTAATATATATTAATGTTACTTTGTAGATTTTCACAATCAGAGAGGGTAGTGATCTTACAATATAATTTATAGTCATCTTCATATAGAAAGCAGCGAACATTCATGTCATTGGCAATATCATTAAGGAATATTATAATAAAGAGGGGTCCTAGGATTGATTCCTGAGGAACACCAGAAGATTAAGGTAATGAGTCAGACCTAAAGCCTCGACATTGCACAAATTGAGAGCGTCCCGTAAGGTATGACTGGCAGAGATTTACCAAACCGGTGCATAGTCCTCTTCATCAAGAATATTCAATAAAAGAGCATGGTCAAGTCGATCGAACGTTTTGGAGAAAATCAGTGTAAATGACATCCACCTGGCTTCCCCCCGTCAACGACTTCAGAGATAAACTGCGTTATACACATAAGTTTGGATATTGTGGATCGACCCTGTATAAAACCGTGTTGATGGGTATAATGGCATTTGAAACATGAGGTGAGATGAAACTATGTAGAATAATCTCGAAAATCTTGCAGAAGTTGCTTAAGATTGCTATAAGCTTTAATTATTGAATTCGTTCTTAGCACCTTTTTTTATGAACAGGCGTAATTCTGGATAGTTTCCAAACATTGGTAAAAAATTAAACAAAATAACTAGTGGTTTACAGAAGATTATTGCACAGTCCCTGATTAGGAATGCAGGAACTAAGTCGGATCCCATGCACATATTATTTTTTATTTTTTTTAATTGCGTTTAAAACGTCGGAGTCAGATACCCTCATTAAGTTCAATATAATATTGTTAGAATTTACATAATTTGTAAGTTGACTAGATGTGACAAATGACTCAGAGAAGAAATTGGCAAACGTGTTAACTATTACTTGTGTAATGCCACCTATTACTAGATAATTCTTGGTATTCCTTATATTACTGATAATAATTTGAGAAAAATGAACACTGATTTCTTTAGTAGTTGACCCCTCGCGATCATCGATTCATCGTTATTTATATCCTGCTGCGAGATTGACATATGACCGCCGTTCAAGTAAGGAATGAGTTGCAAGAAGTGCGCCATGTCAACGTTAGCGATAGAACTATTAAGGCAAGGCTAGTTGAAGAAAATTTATCTGTTAGAAGACTAGCAACAGGTCCCAAGCTTCTCCGGAATCATCGTGTAGCCAGGCTCAATTTCGGGCGCGAACGTCAATAGGAATATCGGGCAGTCGATGAGTCCCGATTTGCCCTGAGGTCTCCAGATAGACGAGAGAGAGAGATAGAGAGAGTGGAAAAGGTGAGGAGAAAGATACGCGCAATGCAATTTTAGTGAGAGGGTGAACTTCGGTGGTGGGTTTTTAATGATGTGGGCTGGTATATCTTTCGCGGTTCGCACAGAGCTTGTGTGGAGGTGCTTTAACGGGTAGAAGGTACATTAATGACATTTTGGAAGAGCATGTGGTGGTCCGCGCGTGGCCAAAACTGTTAGAAATTACCACCATGACGTCGGTAGTGAAGCCCTAGACTGGCCAGCATGTAGTCATGACCTAAATCCCATAGAACACGTATGGAATATGTACAAAAAAACATATTCTATGCTAATTGACCATATGCACCTAATATTGGCTACAGCATCTGATGTTGCCATCCGTAAAAATATGTATGAAAATAAACTAAATATTATACAAGTCCCCATATGTATTTTATAAAGTTAAGTTGTAGGCCTGTTAATTGTCGGTTTATTCTCATTTAAAATGCAGGAAAATAATAATTTAGAGGAGAGCTTACCCAAGGAGCCATGGACAAAAGTGTTACCATAATTCAAAGTAAACACCAGATAATTCTTTGAGTACCTTCGATCTTTTCTATCAATTAAGTACAAGTATATTGGTGCACCATTTAAAATTTCTGATACTTCCAATTTCCAATTTAAAACATTTATTCAATATTTGGATATATTTACAAGAGGGCATTTCTGCATACATATACATAAATAAATAATTATAAACATAGATATACACAGGTAGACAAACAGGTTTAATATGTCAGTGACTGGCAGCTGCCGATGTTGTGGCTCTGGATGTCTTTGTAGCCCTTTTTGCTCTTCTACGTGTGGGTAGGCGTTTTCCTGTAACATTACAACGCATTAATAATATGACAATGTCAGAAGACTTACAGAATAAGAGAAATACAGGCTATATAAATGTCATTCTGGTCTAGTCCGCAGGAAAAAGCTCTGAAAAAACCTGCTAAAGAAAATTCAAGGTGTAGTTTGTCTGTAATGAAATGGGTGGCGAGTAAAGAGGGGCAGACATCTAGGGAAAATATAGGATCGAGAGTGGGTTGGGTGTTTCTGTGTGAAATGTGTAGTGATGTATGTCTGTCGTTATCTGTGTAATGTTATTGTTAGTTATTGTCAAAGTAAATTGGCAAATTCTCATGCAACAGCCGGTGTGTAGTTGTATGTTGTTTTGCAGGAATTTTGTCGTTGTCTGTGAAATGTAGTCCCGTATGTATGGTATGTCTGCTGTTGTGTGTAGTTATTGCGTGTTCACGTATTGGTTACAGTTGGTGAGGAGTCGAAGAAGTTTATTTTGTGTCGTCTGGAGACGTCCGTACTGAGTGTTGGACATTCTACCCAAGACGACACAGCCATACGTTAGTATAGGTCTGATAACAGTCATATATATTAGCAGCTTATTTCTGGTATTGAGAACTGACCTTCAATTTATCAGAGGATATAACTTATGCAGTGCCATATAGGCTTTGTTAACAGTTTTGGTTATATGCGGCTTGAACAACAACCGCTGATCTAAGGTGACGCCGAGGTATTTGACTGTCTTCTTCTCCTCAATAACTCTATTGTTTATAGTCAGTGGCGTAAATGTGCGTATGTTAGTAAATTTTTTAGTTAGGGTTATTGTTTCTGTCTTTGTTTTGTTATTTACTATTTTCCCCAGTCCTTGTAGTACTTAAGCAACTTATCTAAGTGATACCGCTACCTAGGCTGTTGCGGTTTGTGCGTAGAAGGACTGGGCATAGATCGTCGTATCATCCGCGTACATTATTGTCTGTGTTAGGGGGTGTGTGGGGAAATCGGCCATGTAGAGGTTAAACAGTACCGGAGAGAGCACCATTTCTTCTGATACTTCCAGTTTATTGTTAGTAGTTAGCAGTATCTAAAAATTATACATATATGTTTACAGGTAGTAGCACTACATGCCGCCTGATGCATCCATTATTAGGTGCATAATGGTCAATTGCGATGTTTGGACAAACGTCAAACAAATCGTTTTTATAAATCAATTTAAGTGACTTTCTTGTTTTAGTGTAGCATCATCAGAATTTAGATGTGCGCGTAAATGGATCAAGTCACTTATTGATATTAAATATAATATTCTAGGTCACTAGCATATCAGAAGTTTTTAACCATCAATAATAATGTTATCAGTAAAAGTACAGATCACTGACTTAGGTAATGGGAGTCAAATAAACTGAATCTAAGATAGGACACATTTCCGATGGATAATGATCTAATTAGTTACTTCACGTTCGGCATGGTAGTCGAGTGGGTAAAGCGCTTATAGCTATTTACTCGGTACCGAAGGTCGATGATTCGATTCCATCCCGGAGCAAATTAGAAATTTTATTTGTAATTTGTTTCGGATTAAGATGGGAGAGAACTGTCAATGCCCTAGATGTGGTTCGGACTCCACTATAAACTGTAGGGCCTCGTCTCTCTTTACTCAACACAAAATCCTAGGATTTTCTGGGAGTTACTTCGGTGACTTGAGAGGCGGTTAAGAAAACATTTCAAGAAAACAAACTACCTAATTTAGCAATCTACTTTATTATAGAAATCTGTGCGCATTACACAATTGTTAATCGCTTCATTATTAAGCAGTGTTGTCATACGTACATTTGAATTAATTGTTAAATATTTTGCAAGAATATTTCCGCTTCCAAAAATTTGCCGGCCTAGGCCAAAATACAACCCTGCTCCTACGAGTAAATAACTTTACTGTTGGCGAAATTTATAAGTACTGTGTAAGTGCACCTGTCTCAGCTGCGGCTTTTTATTTTTCACGCTATCTCAACCGTTTTATCTATTTGAAATAAGTCATTTGGATGACGGATTGCAAGCGAAAGAGTCACTTTACGGTGAGCAAAAGAGGGCGTTCTGCACTGCTGCTTCCTTTAACTGCATTTACTTGTCTCGGGCACTTGTCGTGGTTATATCTTCAACGACTGAATCCTCTCTAAATACCCCCTGTCGGTGTAACACAAAGGAATCGACTGTGTAATTGCAGTTAATTCACGCAATTTGCGACTTTTGTAGAAATCAACATAAAAATGAATTATTCTGTTTGTATAACTTACTCTAAATTACAGCTTATAAAGGTTGTGTAAGAGCGTAACTCTGTACTTTATAGGTTTCACATGGAACTTGTGAGACTTCTGTAGGGTGAATTTAGAAATACGTATATTTTCAGAACAAGCTATATGTATGTAAGATACTGTCTAATACAGTTCCTTTGAAAATTACTGAATTACAGAACAAAAGAAATACCTTGCTTACTAATGAATTGTTTTGTGGTGAGTCAATACTTTTAAAATTATAAAACACATTAACATGTTATAGTTTTGATTGTGACAAAAACAAAAATATTACTTTTTTGCACAATTTCGTGTAAAAATAGTTTTGGTATTTTTACTAATATCTAGGAGGGGGAAAATAATCGGTCACTCAATTGTTTTTCAAAATAATCAATTAATCGATTGTTTGATGCCCCTCATTTAAATTAATCCTCTCATTCTTGCCTAAATCAATTATTATTATTATTGTTACTAGTAACTATAGTTACTAAACTATCTATAAATTTCATTAAAATATAATTTTGAAAACTCTAATAATTGATTTAGGTAAGAGTGAGAGGATTAATTTAAATGAAGGGCATCAAACAATGATTAATTGATTATTTTGAAGAACAATTGAGAGACCCATTATTTTTTCCCAGTCCTAGATATTAGTAAAAATACCAAAACTATTTGTTATTAATTTAAAATTTAACTAATATGTTATTTAGTATTAGATAAAGAGCAGTGCTGTCACAAGAACTCCTAGAAAGTACTTGAAGTATAAGTATCAAGTATTCAAATGTCAAAAAATTACTTGAAGTATCAAGTGAGGCATGTAGAAGCAAAACTCGCCTACTCCACTTTTGGTGAAAAATGAGTTGCATACGGCATAGTGTTGTTCTTTTTTAGCCCGTATATACTAGATACAATGTTTTGTATCAAATATCGCCTTTTCCCTTTCAAATTAAATAATAAAACATTGACATCGGTGCACAACTCGCCTTATCCAACCTTCATATTAATGCACAACTTGTCTTATCCGCGCAGCCAATGGGAGACGGTAATTGCAGAACACGTGTCTCGCTGAATAGTTTGCCGCCAATATTATTTATTATTTTATTAGTACTAACTTGTCTTTAGTTCAGTGTGTTATTCGTAAAGAATAGGAATAAAAATAATAATTTTATATAAAAAATATAGTGTTTATTGTGCTGAAAAATGGGGAGTAGAATTGTACCAGCAACACCAGGTAAAGGCAGGAAAAAAAGTTCGTGATAAAGCCAAATGGAAAAGGGAATTGGCTAAACGTAACAGGTAAGTAAATACATTTTAGTTTTTGTCATAATTGTGGTTATTTTCGAGGTTATTAAAAAGGTTATTTTTATCATTTATAGATGTGATATTAAAATTAAAATAAAATGGAAATTTTCTGTCAGTCTAACAAAATAAAAATGTTTCTGCAAAATTGCTTATATCCTAACCTTGTTATTGCAAAACTTGTCAAATCCCATGTTGATTCAAAACTTGTCTTGCAAAACTTGTCAATTCCATGTTGATTCTTCAAAACCTGTCTTATCCAAACTTAAATCTAATTTTCTTCAAAAATATGAAGATTGTCGTTTAAATAAATTCTAGCCGGTCATTTTCTTAAATATGTTTTACATGATCCATTAATTTGTCATAGAAATTCGATGTAATAAACCGTGTACACGTTTTTCTCATTTTTCTCAAATTTGTTCACAATGGACAAGGCGAGTTCTGCTTCTACATGCCTCAAGTCCTCTTGAAAATTACTTGATTTATCGCCAAGTAATTTACTTGAAGTAAAACAACAGTACTTGAAGTATGCTTCGTAATTTAAATATATAGAATACTTTTAAAGTAGGTACATAAAATACTTGAAGTATTACAAAAAATTCATAAAAAACTAAGTAAAAATCAGTAAATTTCGATTTAAATACAATTTGTATTTTTGAAATAGATAAATGGTTTAATGGTTTCAGATTCAGATTAGAGTTGTGTAAAAAATATAATTTGACATATTTATTTATATGCTAAGCTTACGCGTGTAAATCACATCGTGAAAATTAGTGAATATAAAAATAAATTTATTATATGTAGGTGTCGCGTTTTAAAAATGTTACTTTGTTTTGCCCCCTGCAATGGACCCGGTATCTATCTGAAATAAGTTTTAAATTAGCAAAGTCTACACCAAAAAATCGTATTCTGAACCTTTATGATGGAGATCATTTTAATTGTTTGGGAGGAAAAAGGATGCAACATGTAACCTTATCGTAATAATAATTACGTAATTATGATAATATTATGTTTTGCTTAATTTCTTTTCTTTATTATTTTCTACTATTAATTTACAAAAATAAGTAAAAAATAATGTATATAATAATTATAGTTACTTCGGAAACTGGCTTAATATTCTTGGCACTTTAATGCACAACAACCCTAACCACTGGCCTAACTATATATTATGAATATTATGATTACGACAATGTCGATTACCGAAATGGCAAAGAATGTGAGAAAACAAAAGAGCTGTAAGCTGTAAGTTTACTTAAACACACTACCGATATAACATAACATAGACATCTTGAAGTTAAAAAAAACTTATAAATCTTTTTCTCAAAGCGACCACCAGTTCCTATCGCGAAACAAAAAGTGTGTGAAGCGTGCTAGCGTAAACAGTTAAAACAACGCCGAAAGCACAAATTATTCTTTGCCGAAAGAGTGGCGATATTTCTTAGCAAAGATAGTTATGGTATATCTATGTGTTGAACTATAATATCAACTAACCTAACTAAAAACATAAGAGGATAAATCGTCTGCTGGCAGTTCTATAGCCGTTCTATTTCCGAAAAAATGTACAGCGGTTGCCATCAGTGAGACACTCTTCTGCCGATACAATACTTCCACTTACGTGACGTGGTGTGAAAGTAATATTTGATTTACTGATTTACGTGCAAATATACCTTAATTTATCGAGTGATGTTTGACGTAGTTATATATGCTACCTTTTTAATTTTGTAAATCACTAATCACTGAATGCACTGTGCTACTACTTGTACACTATACACAAGTTAAATTTTAGAGATGTCTTTTTAAAAGCACCTTACCTCGAGGCGTTGCAGCATCAAACTAAATGAAATAAACCTTAATTAATTCTAGTAATTGCGAAGCATTTCTTGTATGGTCTTGTTTATGCGAGCTTTGACAAACAAAATATAATTGAAAGAAGAATTTTACTTCAAGGAATTGTTTCAGAGTATGTTATTAAGTATTTACTTGAAGTCGCCCAAGAATACTTCAAGCACAATTTATTACTTAAATTATGATGTAATACTTCAAATATTGTTAAGAATCCTTAAAGTAACTTACTTGACAAGATCAAGTAAAAATTCAATTTTTTTTATGTGGATAATTGAAATACAAGTACAAATATCTACTCAAATAAGTACATAAAGTAAAGTACCTCAAGTACTAATAAATACTTGAAGTATAATTTCAAGTATTTTACTTTAAGTATTGACAGCTCAGGATATGAGTAGTAAAGGGCGTTTTACACTGTTATTTCAGTTATCACTATCAGTTCCCTTTCCGTTTCAGTTAAGTGATAAGTTGAAAATGATGTGTAAATGTTAAACTGAACGATTAAATATAGCATATTTCAGCTTTTCAACTAATCATTTAACTGAAACGGAAAGGGAACTGATAACTGAACCAATTATGTAAATGGCCGGTAGAAATCGATATTCATTATCCAGTTACTTAATCGGTGTACGTCTTTATCATTGTAATCAGTTAATTAATCAAAAAAATCTAGTGTTTAACATTTGATTATTTTTTAAGGACCTGCCGTCGTTGTTTTATTGAGTAATAATTATCCGGTTATAATCGATCTTTTTCAATAGCTGAAATTCCTCCATAATATCGACGATTGAACTTTTTTTTAATGTTCTTATATAGAAGACACCATGTTAGGGTTTATCGACCTGCTGCCGAAACAGATTTTCTGTTCGTCAGCTTTGATTCGGGGTTACAAGCGATTTGGCTGAAACTTAGTGACTGATTCTACATCAGCAACTTGCCTACCTCCTCACCAGGTGTCGAACACGAAACCGAGATCTTCTGCGGCTCTTTTCACTACTTTGAACTATCCTGCATCCGCTTCTTCATGTACACATTTCAACCCCGTCGAGGTGGGAAATACATACGAGCAACGAACGATCTATGATGAATACCTCTGTAAATATTCATTATCTTGGGGGTATCTCTGTCTAGTTGACGCAGCTCATCCACTGTCAACTTAATTCTCTAAGGCCAGCTGGGCTTAAGTCGTAGACCGAGGAATTCATTGTGGCCTGCCATGATGGCGTTATCAACACTTTGGTCTTTCGTAGCTACATGTACCGTGTAGAAGTTCCCGATATCAATTGCAGTACCTGCCGTCAGGCGCCAAAATTTCGCATACACTTATTTTCTGCATGCCCCATATACGCGATTTCGATCTATATCCACCGGCATAACGCGGCGTTACAAGTGCCATATTACCACTCAAGACGCTCGTACTGGTAGACCAGACAACAATGCTGCCTTATGTCCCCGGAAATATTG
Organism: Rhamnusium bicolor; assembly: GCA_029963845.1. Classification (NCBI taxonomy): domain Eukaryota; kingdom Metazoa; phylum Arthropoda; class Insecta; order Coleoptera; family Cerambycidae; genus Rhamnusium; species Rhamnusium bicolor. The sequence goes on along the minus strand of JANEYF010005102.1, from coordinate 305,220 downwards.
AGCCCTCTCAAGAACAAGAAAATCCGTGCTTTCTGAAACTACTCGTTCCGACTGTCAGGCTAGTTCAAGCCAATAAGCCTGACAGTTCTTCTCGATCATCAAACCAAAGTGATGTACGTCAACGAGTTATCGGCACCCACAGAGTAGAACTTCACCTCGAAGGAGGGAAAAACGAATTAAATATTGCAGTACAAGCTCTAAGTGCTGTACCAAAGCCACTCTGTCAAGATGGTTGTTCCAATACTGTGTATTTGGAGGGATAAAGCCTACGTTGCTCTTGGAATTGAAGACCGTACCGGCCTGCTAAAACTCAGCCGAATGGTTATCAGACCAAATGCAGAAGGCGGTCATTCTAGATTCCCTTCATCTGCTTAGGGTATATGAATCTAAAATCTACAATCAGTAACCCTGCTGGATATAGGAAATGGCTGAAGATAAATTGTAAGTAGGTTGCAGATTTTGTAGTAAATTGGAGATAGTGCGATACGCTACTGGACATAATATCTTAGGGTTCGGTTGGGATGCGCGATACGGTACGATATTTTCGGGTATCGGTATTTTTCTTTCCGATCCTCGATATTTGGCACCGGTATTACAGTTTACGTTTATTTTTGTTAAAATAATTTTGAGTATTTCGTTTTTACATTTTTTTACAGATGTGTATTAATAACTCGGGTAAGTAGTTTATTAATAAAGATGTATTAATTAACTGACTTCTTTATTTTATAAGAATATTATATATTTTTTAACACTTACAGTTGATGCAAACTAGCTTTGCCTTTGACCTATTTATGTTTAAATATAAAAATACTAATAAAAATGTCTTGGTGGTGTCTGCTCTAATTATTGCAATTCACAATCATACAATTTTTTATCTATGTAAGTTTTTGGATTTTATTTTGTTTTTATATCACCTCAAGGGTATATCTGAATACGCCACTGATGGTAACCAAAAACGAAAATTTTTGTTTCAATACCAAAGTTCAAATTACTGGAAATCTGATGGCTATATTAGTTTATTAACACGAAAAGTAACTTTTGTAAAACGACACTAAATAAAAGCACTACATTCGTGTTTCCTACTAATATAAAAATATAGACATCAGAACCACCTATACCATATTGATACAACAATACGAGCAAAAGTTCCACAACTATTATTAAGGATTTACATAACTGAACAGGTAGTTTTTTAGTCATTCCTTTTGTGTGTGTGTGTGTCAACTTCTGTTTTATATCCCTGTTTCTTTGTGCAAACTACATTTTACACGGTAATACAATAACAAAATCGTGTGTGTCACGCCTTCAATCATTTTTAGCAACAGGCAATGTTCTGTGCAAGTCATCTAAATAATTTTAAGATCATTCACCACAGGAAAATTCTTATGTATTAAACTCGCAACTTTTAACTTTATACTAACATAATATAAATTTTTAATTATATAATAATAATAATAATAATAATAATAATAATAATATTTATGCAATGCAATACAATATGATACACAAATAATTACATATATAGGTGCATCCGCACCTCTGTACATAAATAACATAAATAAAATTGAAAATCCACATGGAAAATCCGCGCGTGGATATCTAGACGGCCCTAATACTAAATATTGTATTCCTAATGTTAAACAATACTGGCTAAATATTAACAATAAAAAAGAAAACTTAAAAAAATACGAGTATGTATCTATAAAAATTTAAGAATAATTCAAGAATACTAAGAATACTGTGCCAGAACAATACTGATTATGCAGCACTAAAAATTACAAGGAATTGTACTCATACTGTTATAGTAGTGAAGTTGATATGCTGCACAGTGAGAAGCAAGTAATACCAGGTAAGTAAAGCAGATACGTCGTAGTAAGTCGTTAGTAACATAATTAAAATATTTTATACGCATACGTGTTTTTACGATCTATAATTTGATGTATTTCGATTCGTTTCTTTTCGATTATCCAATGTTTAATTCTTTTTTTTAAACAAATTAAACGAATTAGTCGCTTTTATATTGGCAGGTAAAGAGTTGAAGATTACAGTACCTATGTAACTGTGACTTCTTTGGCCTGTTGTTTTGTCAATTTTTGGAACCTTAACTGAATCTAATTTATATCTCGTATGATGAGGATGGTCAATTAATTCCAGATTTTTTTTTCTTTATAACAACGTGTCAACAAAGACTGACAAAACAGTTGCCTTAGATCGAAAACTTTACACAATTCATATAGTTTCTCTGATGGATAAATTCGGGGTTTTTTAAAAATAACTTTAAGTACCCATTTTTGAACAATTTCTAAGTTTTTTATATAATAGTTTGTTGCATTACCCCATGCTATAATCCCATAATTTAAATGTGATTGAACCAGCGCATAGTAGAGCATCTTTAATTTATTTTCATCCAAATATAATTGTAGAAATTTGATTTTTGGGAGCAAGCAACGAATTTTCTTGACAAACATGTTAATGTGGTCATCCCACCTCATATAACGATCTATTGTTACCCCCAAATATTTTATAGTTTTAACAGTTTTAACAGAACTTTGCAGTAAAGTATTTACAGGACCACGAATTCCAACATCATTCAGGGTATCTAACAAATCCGGATGATTCACTGTGTCAAAGGCTTTCGCTAGGTCAACGAAAACGCAGAGAGACTTTTTTGCTTTATCTAAAGAGTTGTATATATTTGTTGTTAAGTTAGCTATTGCATCTTCCGTTGATCTAGCCTCTCGAAATCCATATTGCTTATCTGATAATATATTGAATTTGTTTAAAAAGCATATTAGTCTATTTTTTTAAAAATTTTTCATATATTTTTGTTAGACTCGAGAGTAGAGAAATTGGACGATAATTATTAAGCTCTTCCTTATCACCGGATTTATATAAAGGTTTTATAACCGCTATCTTGAATGACCGAGGGAATTTATTTTGTGCAAAAGATGTATTTATTATGTATGTTAGCGGTTCTGCTATATTATCCGCTATTTTCTTTAATATTTCAGGTGTGATATTGTCAAGACCTGGTGATTTTTTGTCACGTAATTTATTTATGGCCTCTTTTACCTCACATATATTTGTATTCTCAAGAACCATTGAATTATTAATTACTTTTCTTTTTATTTTGAATATTTAAAGCGTTTGGTTTTTTGGATAAATTGTTTATTAAATTTTCTCCTATTTGGTTGAAAAAAAGTATTACATTCATTTGCTACTTCTATTGGTTTTGTTAAAATCGTGTCTTGTCGAGATTTGACTGTTTTAATTCCTATTTTATTTTTATTTTTATTTCGGTTAGTCATTTCATTTATACATTTCCATATTTCTTTAGGGTTATTGTTAACTGCGTCCAAATGGTTTTTATAATAATTAATTTTAGTTTGCTTTATTAATTCTTTTAATGTTTTATCATAGAGTTTAAATTCGTTAATAATATTTAAATTACCCTTATTTTTTTGTACATCTTTATATAACTTATTTTTCGTATTAATAGACTTCACTAATCCTGATGTTATCCAAGGATGTCTTTTAACTTCATCTCTTTTAATTTTTACCGACTTTGTACATTTTTCAATATTACTTTTCAGTATGGCCAAGAAAGCGTCTACTGTTAAATCAATATCATTTGGAGTGTAGATGTTTAACCAGCTTTCTTTTTGTAATAATTCATTTAGTTTGTTATAGTCTGTATACTTTTTATAATTATTATTTACATGTTCTAAATTATTTATTTCTTTTCCAGGCAATTTTATATTCAATATGATGGCGAAATGATCAGTAATGAGGGTTTCATACACTATTGACATAAAATTAGACAGTAATATTTTGCTTTTTACAAATATATGGTCTATGCAAGAACGACTTTCTCCTTGTACCCTGGTATAATTATTTATTGCAGGTATGTATCCCTCTTCCGCCAAAATATTTAAATATTCTTGAGAGTAATCTAGATTACTTTTAATGTCTATATTTATATCCCCAATTATTAAGTCTATATCATTTGTTTTTTTTACAGTCTTTAAGGTAATTCTGTAAGTCAGTGTTAAAAGAAATGGGACAAGAAGAAGGTGATCTGTATATTGCACTAATATGTAAGATCTTATTTTTATTGTAACATATGTCGAGGTCAATTAACTTTATATTATTTATTTCTTTTATATTAAATTTGTAATTATAATGACTTTTTATGTAGATAACTACCCCATCATTCCTATTATTTTCACCTCCACTGTACAGCATATCATATCCTTGGATTTCATACAGATCCGTATTACTTATGTGAAAAGTTTCAGAAAATATTATGCAATCCAAGTTATGATTTAGTGCCACTAATGTAACAAGAAATTCATCCATGTTTTTCGAAATACTGCGTATATTGTTGTGATAGATAGTAAAACTTGATTCATGGCTATTTTGAATTATTATGTTTTTACATTCCTGTACATCTTGAACTACTACTTCTTTAATAAACGGTATTTCGAATTGTTCAATATAGGGATCCATATTTGCTTTTCTCTCGTTTTTATTTATTAATTTTTTTTTTAAATTTTTGTAAAATAGCTATTTTATAAAACTGGTAACTAACCTCTATTAAACATAAAACATATATAATCAATTTGCACCAAAAACAGAATTACATATGTAACAATTTATTATTTATTTATTTAATCAGCTTATTTTTTAGAAAAAGTTGTAGCAGCGTTAGACCTAAGATATTTTTTTTGAGTAGAATCATTTTTTGCTTTACTTAATGCTTTTGTGTCGTCAGCTTTCTGATGTTTTCTCTGATGTTGTCCCCTTCCATTCTCTGTAATTCCGCCATTAGATGGATTTTCCCCAATCGGAATATTGTGGGTGTTACCGTCTTGTTCTTCCTCTTCTTCTTTTATTTCCGTTTCTAAACAATTATTTTGCAATTCTTCTGCTGTGTACGCTTGGTTTTCTATTATTAACTTATTACCCTTAATTTGCGCATTTTTACCTTTTGCTTTGGCTATCTTTAAATTGGTTACCAATGTCTTCGTTATATTTCTATCCTCCCAGCACTGGTCCTCAGCAATAAAAATATTTTTCCCTTTGAGTTTTTTAGCGTTATTTAGGATTAATCTCTTTTTCTGATAGGAGATTAATTCAACTAGTAGTGGCTGTTTATTGTTAATTTTTCCAATCCTGTAGATGTCATTTATATCCTGCTCACTAATGCTTATTTCTAATAGGTTATTTAGAGTATTTATAACAGTATCGCTTAAATTATCGTTTACATTAATTCCATAAATTACAATATTATTTTTCCGTACCTTTCTCTGTAGGAATTTGTTCTTTTTTCTTAGCTGCTGGTTTTTTTCTTTTAGTTCTTCTATTTCCTCATCATGCTTGTTAGCTACTTCACTTATTTCATCCTTAATTTCATTAATTTGATTTGTAACCTCAGTGAGTTTTTTGATTAATGCTGGCATTTAATTTCATAAACAATTTATCCAGGTATTCCTTTTGTGAGACGCTGAATTCTGACATATCTTCCTTACTTTGTCAGTTTGTAGTTAATTTTCTCAGTTTACGAGTAATTAGTACCATGTGCGGTTCCCTTTAATATGAGGTCTACTCCTTTTTTGTTGCTGTGGAATTCCACAGCTGATAGACTGATAACGTTGTATACTTATTAATATAGCCGTTTCACTGTTTTTTTCTTAATATTTTCACTACCAATGTTCCTTAAAGTTATGTAGGCACATTTACTTACATTTAGTGTCTATACTGAGTGAAATAAGTTATTTAAAAATAATTGATATTTACAGAATTATTTGCTTTTATTCACAGAGCACCAACTAACGACTTATGCTTCTAAAGTACACAATTCCAACGTATTATGGTTGGACAAACTTAGTATTTTTTAAAACAATTACCTTTCCACATAAAAAAACCACTATATATTTATTTGTAATATGCAAACGCATTCAAATCGCTGTCACAATATATCTACCGAATCCGTACATATTTCTAGAGCACAACTAAATGAGCTTTGTGCATCCCATGCTGGTTGTTATTGTCATAGAAAATGACCGTAGGTAAATATTGCATTTGTTATTTTGGGATTTTCTAAATGTAATCCATTTTATAAAAATTTCGCCAGCATACGATTTAATCATTACCACCTAAAAACAAAGTCTCAGTGCCATGGTGTGACGTCACAACTACTAGTCCAGCCGAGCCAGCGTAATTTACCGCGGGTACTGTAAAAACCAATAATAAACAGTGGTAAATTATTTGTAGCATTTAGTAAGGGCTTTCATGTAAAAACGGGGTTGCCAGTCGTGAACTGAACCCTTACATCGCACCCCATTCGTTTTTTTTTGCACTTAAATTATTGTACAAATTAATATAAGAATGGTTTTTAGATTAAAACGTCAAAGAGGAATATTAGAAAATCGATACCATATAATAAAATAAACAGTTTATGAGGCAATAAATCAATAAATAAGGATATTTTATACTAGTGTTAGCAGACAAGATTTACAGTTGAAAAACATTAAAGACTGAAGATTGATGTAGGTCTAACTGGTCATTAAGTAAATAATTGCCCTGGCTGTTAGATTTAAAAAATTCCTTTGATTAATAAATTTAACTTAAAACTTTTTTGTACACGTAGTATTTGAATATTACTTAAATTTGGAAAATTGTGATCTGACTAAAATATGGCTTGAAAAGTGGGAACTATTTTTTGGAGTTTACAAAGTAAAATGTGTTTTATTATATCGTAATGATTAATTTACTTTCAGTTATCACCAAGTAACGGCTTAAACACTTTAATTTTTAGAAAATCTATACGTACCTACGTGCATTTATTTTTATTTATCTTTACCTATCAAGATATTAAATTGCAAATATACTACCAAAATTTTGCTACTACCATAATTTGAATTGCAAAAACTTAGTGTACTATTTTGAATAATTTTGTCTCTTATTCAATGTTTTTTTAAATTTTACCTAAAGGGTCAGTAATTTTGTCACAACAGTATTTTTGGTGCAAGTTATTATGGTTATGGTTATTATGGATTTGCAATACCTATGTTCCTAATTTCTCAATCACTAAGATCCATTTTTACTGAAGTATTTTAAAATAAAATGAGTGACAAAACCTCCAGTGTCAAAAATTATTTGTCGTTTTTGATTTATTTCGAAAAAAGTAAATTTTTCAAATTCGCTTTTAATTTTTTTTCCACGTTATTATCAAAAATATGAGAAAACAAACAAAACATCCTCATTGTACTTTCTAATAAACTTTAACGTGACAGTGATATTTTCGTCTTCCGAGGTTTCGTGATCGTGGACCCATCATCAACTTCTTTTTAACACGCTTTTATTAGCTTCACCTGTATGTTTGTTTGTTTGTTTGTAACCGACTCTTTGGACTCGATTTTGACCCACTTTAAACGGACAGATTTGATTGAAACTTTGTACACTTACGAAGAACCGGTAACAATACAATAATTTGATAAGTTTATATCATTATCCTGATCAGGATCGCCAGAATTAAATAATTTCCTTTCCTCACGTATCCTCTGCGTGAGAGCAAGTGGCTTATTACTGTTAGTACATTCCGTGATTCTCAGTTCGTTCGATGGCCGAGTGGGCTAAGGCACAAGTCTTAGTCGACACGAAACGATGGACTCCTCGGGCGTGAGTTCAAATCCCGTCTATGGCTGAAAAAATATATATATATTTTTTTTCAGAAGTATCTGTTGGATCATAATATGTTATAATATGAGCATCAATAAGCAATATAAATATAGTTTAAAAAAACTAAAAAAACACGCTTTCATAGCACATCAAACTAAAAAGTGAAAAATAAATATAGTTTAAAAAAACTAAAAAACACGCTTTTAAAGCACATCAAACTAAAAAAGTGAAAAATAATTATTAATATAAACTGAAAACAATAATGAACGAAAAATACTAGTAGTATTATTGTGAAAAAAAGCGTGGGGCGCTTTGTGCCATATTTTTCGTATATCGAGCAACCCACGCTTTTTTCACAATAATACTAGTATTTTTCGTTCATTATTGTTTTCAGTTTAATAATTATTTTTCACTTTTTAGTTTGATGTGCTTTAAAAGCGTGTTTTTTAGTTTTTTTAAACTATATTTATTTTTAAATACGGACCTGGATTTTTTAACGGATTTTGAATGCATTCTTCATTCTAAATTCACCTATGTATTACACATAGAGCTTACAACATGTTTTTCTCTAGTTATAGTCGTTACTAGGATTTATGTAGTACGGACTTTACCAGTGACTTCAGAAATACCGTCTGAAGTCATTGGACTTTACTTTAAAAGTTGCAAATAAAATGTATTAATTATTTCAGTCTTCAGCAACGCAAAATAAAGCAAGAAATAAATTTTAAATCGTTTATTTTTAAATATTGATTAGGAGCAAGCAAATCGGCAAATCCGATCACGTTTTCATCAATCTACATTTCTCATAAATGTGAACACTCTAAATTCAAAAGTAATACCAGGACTTTGATTAAAGATTATTTCATTTAAACTGATAAAAGCCAAGCAGAAAAATATGCTCAATGTGCTACACGTTAAGTTACCTTTTTTTAGTGATAAGTAAGCTGGTAAAAACAATGATTGTTTGAGTTTATACATATTTATACTAATGGATTCGTTTTCGAATGAAGAAAAATTTGATATGGTAACATGTTACATTTTGTGCCACCGAAATTGTGTTGATGCTGAGAATTTGTATCTCGATAGGTACCCAGAAAGAAGGCAGCCTGATAAAACAATTTTAGTGTCAAATCTTAAAGAACACGGTTCGTTCCGAAAACCCATTCGGTCTCGACAAAAACCATGTAACGAAGAGAAAGTAAACAGTGTATTGTTGACAGTTACTGAAAATCCACGTGTATCAACTAGAGAAATTGAACTAGCTACTGGGATATCAAAATCCACGTCCAGTTTTATTTTACGATAACATCGGTTTCATCCTTATAAATTTAGAATTTGTCAAGGGCTTAGGCCAAGCGACGAAGAAAGACGCAGGACATTCTGTGAGTGGTATACTAGGAAATGCCAGGATGATGAAAATTTTCCTCATAAAGTAATTTGGTCAGACGAAAGTATGGTCACTAATAATGGTATTTTTAATCGAAAAAAATACACATTATTGGTCCCGAGAAAATCAACACTTGTTCAAACCAGCCAGACATCAACACCGCTTTGGTTTTAATATGTGGGTTGCCATTTTTGGTACAAGAATTATAGGCCCTTTTATTTACCATGACTAATTGACTGCCCAACGTTATCAGAACTTACTTGACACCTATCTTGAAGACGCCCTAGACAACTTACCTCTCGCTGATTCCCAGAATTGTTGGTTCCAACAAGATGGTGCTCCAGCACACAATTCTAGGGCTGTTCGAGAATATGTATCCAATCGGTTCCCAGAAAAATGGATTGGCACTCATTCAACAGTATCCTGGCCAGCACGATCGCCGGATATGACACCGTTGGATTTTTTTCTCTGGGGATATATCAAAAACTTCGTATACAGGCATAATTTTGAAAATGAACAAGAATTAGAAGCATCTGTTACCGAAGCATTTAACAGCATTATTCCAGAAATGCTAACTAGAGTTTTAGACTCTACTATAACGAAGATGCTATCTTTGTTTGGAAAATAACGGTTCCCATTTTGAACATTTATTAGAGGTTTGACATCTATGGTTTTAATAAAATCGATTGTTTATATCTGTGCAGTTACTGAGGTTAATACATATGTAATTAATTTATTATTATTCAGTATTAAACCATTTGTTTTGTTAACTGATTATTATTTAACGTACTAGATGGACGAGTACCTGATAAATTGTATTTGTATCTAGTCCTCAAATTAAATTTATTATTTATTCATTTCATAAATCTTAGTAACGACTATAACTAGAGAAAAAAATGTTGTAAGCTGTATGTGTAATAAATAGGTGAATTTAGAATGAAGAATTCATTCAAAATCCGTAAAAAAGAAATCCAGGTCCGTGTTTAAAAAAAGAAGTTGATGATGGTTCCACGATCACGAAACGTCGGAGGACGAAAATATCATTGCCACGTTAAAGTTCATTAGAAAGTACAATGAGGATGTTTTGTTTGTTTTTTCATATTTTTGATAATAACGTGAAAAAAAAATTAAAAGCAAATTTCAAGAACTTACTGTTTTCGAAATAATTCAAAAACGAAAAATAATTTTTGACATTGGTTAAGACCATTGTGATAGTATCCTAATTACGCACATTTTTCCCCATTTAACCGAATTCGTATCTCCTACCATTTCCAAGATGCCCATGCTGTGCATTCTTATGTTGGACACAGTGTATAACACGTACAAATAACTGCACCCTTGTACTAAAAACGTGCAACTGCGTGGTAGATTCTCGAATGCTCGGCCTAACGGGAGTAATGTAAGCAGATGCGTTAGGATTACCACTGAAGCCTTGTTTTTAAATGGTAATGCTTGAATGCATTTTCGGTAGGTTGCAGATTTTTAGATTTTATAAACATTTTTTAGCATTTATTCACATTCAAAAAAGTGAAAACGGCAAGAGTTGTTTGCAAATTTAATTTTGTCTATTTTTTTTAACATAAACCACAGAAATTAGGCAACTACGAGTCCAAAGCCGAAGCTGCACTGTCGAGAGTTACACTTATGAAAGAACGCCGACACACAACTATTCCCACCCATATTGCCAGTGTCGGTAACGGGATTCAAACCCACAGGACGATGGAAGGATTCGAACCCGCAGGACGATGGGGAGATTATCTAGTCACACTTGCCATCGCGTGCACTATCCAACTACTCCACCGAGCCGTCTGCTTCACTGCTTGATAATACATAGCAAGCATAGTAAAGTTTTTTAGAATCCGATGTAACATGTAAACAGGAAATGGAAATAATCAGTTACCATGGTAGCAGCAATTTACTTATTGTAAATTTTGAGTTGTGTAGATTTATGGGCTGTATTTCGGGTGAATTACGATGCTATTGTTTGATTTGCTAATTTCCACAGGGTTCAACGGTTAGAAATACAATAAAACACAAAATTTGTAAATTTATCTATTATATCCTACATAAACGTAATAAGAAATATAGAATGTTGATTGATAATACTTTAAAACTATTACCCTGACGAATTTTTTTAAAATTCATAGATGAATCTGTCAGTTGTGTTATTATCACCCGAGGACATTTTTATATCCTTATTTAGAATTTAATATTTTCTTTTTGAATTTAACCCTAAGCTTTATTTTCCATGTAATTTCTGAATTTATTAATTAATATTATACCCCTGATTTTATATGCGTTTTAAAGCGGCGCGGCGTCTTCTGTGTTATATAAAAATGGACGTTATAAAGTTATTGGCCATTGGCTCGATCATGTTAAGCACAATGACACTTTCTTCTGTCCGGACCGCGCTGGTTTTAAAATCGGACCGGACAAGTCGATGAGATTTTTTTTTTTTTGCATTAGACCTTGTCCATTAGACAATCTCTGGGGTTATATACTTTGTATTCCTAAACCTAAAACAACTTAAAAAAAAACAATCAGAAGACACAAAGGGAATATTAACAAGGTACACGCTCTTCTCGTCCAGGGGCCTATCGGGGCCTTTTCATAACAGCACACTGAGGGCCACGGCAAGGGGGTTATATAACAAAGGGAAAGAGATATAAGGGTCACAAAGCTATCCTAATGTATAATGCACGTTTGCACTTCATTTATAAAAGTATTTTTATCCTATTTTAAAATTTAACTAGTTCGTAGCAAATATCAATATTTTTAAGAAACAATAAATGAGTTAAATTAGTGGGAAGAGGTACAGGGTTATTTATTATAAATTACCCACCCTTTATCATCTTTATTATTGCCTATAGAAAAAGAGTTTTAAATAAAAGTTGTGGTAATGACAATTTTATTAAAATGCTATCAAAAGTACAGTATCGTGCAGATTTCAGGGGATACAAAAAATAATATATTTTTATTAAAGTGGGGTATGAAAATGACAACTATTATGTTTGATAAGTGACATTTTTTTAAATAATCAAAATGGTTTACAGTAAGGAGGAAAAAACCAAATATTTAATAAAATAGATAAAGATTTTTTTAGGAAATTTAAGTATAAATAAAAGATGTTCGATGTGTCCACCATTATTGTCAATGCATAATTGATAACGTTCTTCTTATATTTATAATTGCACCGGAAATGACTTCATTATTTACAATCAGATTGTTTATTTCAAGTTGATTCCTGTCTTTAATGACTTGAAAACTGGTAAGACACTGCGGAGTTGCCCCATCCTGCATCCAAATCATATCATCAAGTTCGGCTTCCGGAAAATTCTGCAAAAGAATATTTTCTGCTTCTGGGATAATTATTTCCAAATAGGTAACTTCAGTTAAAGTATAATCATAAAATATAGGCCCAACAATTTTGTTTCTAAAAATTCCACACCAAACGCTAACAAGTTTTTCTTCCTGATTTTTTTATTTGTTTTGCCAATCTTTTTCTGTTGTGCTTGTTTTCCCACGACCTTCGATTTTTCCTATTAAAAACTCGTGCCATAAAAATTCATCAGTCCATAATATTTTAGTAAAAAATCATCCAACTTTTGAATCATCTGGTGGCAAAAGTCCAGCCTTTTCCTTTAATGAACCTCTGTTAAAACTTGTACGGACAAAATTTTATATGGTCTGTAGCTGTTATTTTTTAACGTACGTTGGATTTTGGAATAACTTTTACCTAATTGATCGACTGCATTATTTATACTACATTCAGAATTTTCTAAAAAATAATGTAATGTTTCAAAAAAGTCTATTCGCGAATAAATATGGATGGGCTTACCTTCGAAATGAATCCGTATATCTAGCTGTTCTTCCTGGTTTGCTTGAACTACACGCTTTTTTCTACTAAAACTGGAGGTATTATTCACCTTTCGGTAAATATTTTTGAACGTATTTTCTGATGGTGTAGGCCGATTTGGATACAACATCCTATATGCTCTTTTTGCTGCACGTTTATTTTTGTTATTTTGTTTATAACAAGTAAATATTTAGACTTTTTCTTCCTCACTGTAAACCATTTTGATTATTTCATTAATTTCACTTATCAAACACAATAGTTGTCATTTTCATAGCTCACTTTAATAATGTTAACTTTTCCATATTTACAGTAACTAGTTTAACTAAGATATTCGACGTTTAATAACTCAAAAACTGTATATGGTAGGGGTAACATATGGTATATTTTTGAAATCAGGAATAAAGGATCATTCCAAAAATTTAATAATATACAGGGTATCCCATTTAAAAAAAAATATATTATTTTTTTGTATCCCCTGAAATCTGCACGCTACTGTACTTTTGTTAGCATTTTAACAAAATTCAGTCATAACCACACAACTTTTATTTAAAACTTTTTTTTCAATAGGCAATAATAACGATGATAAGGGGTGGGTAATTTATAATGAATAACCCCGTTAATATTAACTAATTTTCTTAAGAGTTCTTCTGTATCTCTTGGATGGTTCTGACAATTAAAAAAAATATGGTCCAGATCGCCCAGAGTACCATTTACCATTTAATACATTTATTCAACATAAATTTTTTTACATGGCCACTCCTTAATTAAACGTATTTCATTTATAGTATTTTACAATATATATAAATACACTGTACATATTTTAAAGACAAGCGAAACGAGTTGCGTGTTGCAGTTTACACTTGCCCCGGCCGCTGTCATGGCCCCGACGTTCTGGAGTTGGTGTTCGAGTATGTTATGCCTTTTCCTACACAAGGCGTTTACCGTATTAGATAGAAAGCTTTTAGAAAATAAATAATTTATGGCATTTTATTTGTGAGTGCGAGTTTTTGCATGTATACAGGAAAAATAGTCCAAAAAAAAAACCTGTTTAATGTTATTTTTTGTGTTTGTTTACCTATAGAGCATGTTAGCGGTTAGTTTCTTATAATAATATATTCTTTTTTTCAAATGGCGAAGGCGAGGTGAGGTAAAAGAGGCATCGATGGGTATTTGGGTATGACGTCACAGTAAGGTAGGTCAGATGTGATTTATGTCGTGTATGTAGATTATCTGTGGGTCTGTTAGGTTATATACGTTCGTCGTAGAGTGGGAGTCGTTGGTAGATGTACTTGTGGACGTGTTACGGGGCGTTATGTTGTCGTAAACGGGTCATGTCTCTGGTTAGTGCTGATGTTTGAGTTTGGGTCTTTAAGAATTTTGTCGCAGTCTCATAGATATATATGGTTGGATTTGTTGAAGTCCGTATTGTTCGTGTAGTCGTGTCATGTTAGAGTATCTGTTAGAGTTCGTGAGTAGTCTCAGTAACTTGTTCTGGGTGGTCTGTAGTATTTTGTATTGCGTGTCCGACATGTGGCTCCATGCCGCACACGCATATGTCATTGTTGGTCTGATGATTGTCTTGTACAGTAAAAGTTTATTGTCTGTGGAGAGTGAGCTGCGTCTGTTTATCAAGGGGTAGAGTCGGGTTAACGTAGCGTATGTTTTGTTAATTGTATTAGTGATGTGTCTTTTGAAAAAAAGTCTCTTGTCAAGTGTTATCCCTAGATATTTAACGTTGTCTTTCTCTGTAATTGTCTTGTCGTTAATTTTAAGTTTAGTGAAGGTCGTGATGTTTGTAAATTTTTTGGTTAATGTAATGGTTTCCGTTTTGTCCTCGTTGAGTCGTATTTTCCAGGTCTTGTAGTAGTCTGTCAGTTGGTTTAAGTGGTATCGTACTTTTTGCGTGGCAGTCTGTGCGTGGAAGGATTGTGCGTAAATGGTCGTGTCGTCTGCGTATAGTACTGTCTTTGTGCTAGGGTGGGTGGGAAGGTCGGCTAGGAATAGGTTAAAGAGGATGGGGATAGGACTGTGCCTTGCGGCACACCGGCGTTGACTGTTTTGGACGACGACACTGCGTCATTAACCCTCACTCGAAATTTTCTGTTCTCAATGTAACTCTTGATTAAGCTTACAAAATATAATGGTAATTGTGCATTATTTTTTAGTTTGTATAGGAGGCCTGAATGCCAAACAGTGTCGAAGGCCTTTTCCATGTCCAACAGGAGCATGCAGGTCGATTGTTTTTTATTAAAACCATCAGTGACATCCTGCACGACTCTGCAAAGTGCGAGAGCCGTACTGTGCCCGCTTCTGAAACGAAACTGATTCTCAGGAATGAGCCTTTTTTTGGTTATTATTTTATTTAATCTATTGAGGATTATCTTTTCTGCTACTTTAGAAAGTGCATTAAGCAGTGAAATGGGTCTATAGTTATTTTTGTCCTGAGAATCTTTATTTGGTTTCAAAAACGGGACCACCACTGCAGTCCCCAGAGTACCGCATGTATTACAGGTAACGGACTCAAATACTCCAATCCTTTTTAAATGTTTGGGAAAACAAGCATGACCAAGTCTTATTCTACAAATTGTAGTTATAAACAACCTAGGAACATTTAAGTTCTCAAACCAAGGTGCTTTGGGGAGATGTTCTACTACTTGAGCACAGTGGCGCTCATTGCGTTACCTTCTCGATACTGTTCATATGATTTTGACCAGTTATTGTAAGATTTATGTTTAGATAAATTTATACGATCCGATAAACATAATTTAAAGCTTAAATTTAAGCCAGACTTAGTACTCTCTTTTGCAAGATTGTCAACATGCTCATTATGGGAGATACCTATATGAGCTTTAACCCAAAAAAAAATGGACAAGAAACCCATCCTTATGTAATTTACAGAGTAAAAGGTTTATACGTAGTATATACAGTGTGGGGACCGTAAGCAAGGTAAATGGGAAAAAACCAAATGTATAGAACAAGGACAGATTGCTCTCATATAATACGTATGTTAGAAAAGGACAGAGAAACTGATAGTAAATAACGAAATTTGACGCTGGCCGGTCTCCCCACTTTACATAATACGCACATGAACAAATAAATAAACGGTGATAAGAATATCGCCAGCTTCTCTTTATGGATTCCTGTTACCACTAATTCAAATTTCGTTATTTACTATCAGTTTCTCTGTCCTTTTCTAACATACGTATGATATGAGAGCAATCTGTCCTTGTTCTACATATTTGGTTTTTTCCCATTTACCTTGCTTACGGTCCCCATACTGTATGAATTTGTGTGGATAAAATTGAATGCGTTATTTCTTAAACATGATAATACACTCAAAGAATCAATAAAAATTATTGTTTGCCTGACATGATTAGCTTTAACGTATTCTAAGGCCTTACACACTGCTATAGCTTCTACAACAAATACAGATGTATTTTTTACCAGCTTTATTTTAAGTTCAAATTTAATAGATGGAATATAGATAGCACATCCTACGTTATTAGAAATTTTTAAAGCATCGGCGTTTTGTGTACAACTTTGAAATCTTGTTTCTAAATTTTTTTAAAATTATGAAATTAGGACTGGGTATGGCTGTGAATGATGGAATTATAATTTGAGGTTCGAAAAAAAAGGTCAAAATAGTCTAAATTTCAATATGATATATCTGAGATTTTAAGCAAATTAGTAATATCCTCACTTAATTCACGAAATCTAGAACATAGGGGGGGGCAAAATTTTTTTAGCCCAGTACTTACTAGTTAAATCAGACGTATTCAGTTGGTTACATTTTGAAACGATTGGTAAGTGCGTGTATTCGGCTTGTAGGACGTATTTTTCACTAAGTTGTCGACGATATTGTAAAGGCGGTTCCTGGGTTTCTGCATGTAAGGGAACTAGAGGGGAAGATTTCATAGTTCCTATGCAAATACGTAAGGCTTTATTTTGTACAGTATCTAATCTTTTTTAAAATTGAATTGCTAGCTGATCCATATAAAATGGACCTATAATCAATTATGGAACGTATAGGTGAGTGGTAAAAGATCAAAAGCGTGTTTGGATGGGCTCCCCACCAGGTTTTAGCAATCATTTTTAAGAAGTTTATACCTTTTTAGATACTATACTGTCGACATAGCTTCCCCAGTTAATTTTCTTAT
This sequence comes from Rhamnusium bicolor, assembly GCA_029963845.1. Lineage (NCBI taxonomy): Eukaryota > Metazoa > Arthropoda > Insecta > Coleoptera > Cerambycidae > Rhamnusium > Rhamnusium bicolor. The sequence continues at coordinate 288,137 of JANEYF010005102.1, read as the reverse complement.
CAAGAATAATTCCTAAGTAAATAATAAGGCTGTTATATGGGTAGGTACGATTACCTAATCGATAAGATATAATGGATGAGGAAACGTGCTCGCGTCATCATTTTTGTCCAAAGGAAAAATATTTGTAGGCAACAAACAAATCGGTTAGTTATTTACTACAACTAACTATTTTTTAACATGTCAACAATCCATTCAGTCTGGCCTCCTTTGATTAAATTTATGGGGTGATAGACACTTAATTTTTCTAAATTATTTGGTCGCTCTCAGAAGTTTCTTTTTCAGTTTTAGTAAATAATTGATTTTTTTTAAAACAAATTTAATGAAATATACAAATATGTTTTTTGTTTGGTTCCTGAGATTTAAGATAAAGTTCTGATTAAATTCTGTTACTCGGTTGGGTACCGAGTAGGTACTTTGTGACAAACTGGATAAAGGTCACGATAGATTAGATGCGTTAGAAAGTTTCCCAATAACCGTGAAAAAGAAGTTATATTATTGTGTACGTTTTTGTTGGCCTCAGAATTATAAAAACCTGAAACATTTTAAAAAATACCCGGATCAGATCACAGATAATTTTCTTTCAAAGTTTTGAAGGACAGCAGAGATATTCAGTTAGTATTTCAAAAATAGGAATTTTAAAGTGTTTGCTTACTGTAAAATAAATGTTTGCATTGATAGGTACAATATTTTAATCAACCAACAATTTTAAAATATGTATTTCAACTTGAAAGCTCAGCTTTTATAATTAAAATGGAAACGGTATTAATAATTTTAAAATTAATAAAATGGCAACCGCACATTAGTTTGCTCCGCACTATTCATTATTACTATTATATTACAATTTCATCATTAACAAGCATTGTTCACAAAATTGTTATAAACTATCTACACAGAAAAAACTGAAATGTAAGTTTGTAAAAAACCTCCGATCAAAGTTTTACTAGATAATAGCATTGTTTCAATGTATCATTTGTTTGCTTCTGACATAATTAGAGTTGGCAGAAATGTGCGGCGGGACATAGGTGTACGCATCATAATAAGCGTAATAAAAGAAATTAACTAGTAACAAAAGCCATAAACTGTTATAATTTATTACAGTGTATGCACAACTTACTCTCTTAACTAGCTTAATGAACTAGCTTGGTTGGAGAAGATCTGTAAAAACTTTGCAACATCAGGTATATTTCTATGGTTGTCTCCATGAATGATGTTTACTGTGGTGAAAAAAATGCTTATATTTTGAGAACGACCATTCGACATCTATTGATGTAATACAGGCATACTTAAAATAGTCTTTGAACGCACTTAACGGATCTAGAGATGCACCATTAGTACCGTCAGATTTTGTCTTAATTTGGTAAAACCGGTGTTTTGCTTTAACCCACGTGCAAACTTTTCTCTAACGCGCTCATTTTTTTGCGTCATCTATATCTTGTAGCAGTTGATTTACTTCGTCCACTATTTGCAGTGACTCCCCCTAACGACAACGCACTGTTTTCTAAATTTTTTTATGGCGTCATGTAATCTTGTAAATAGTTTTTAAAGCTATTTCCGCGGAAATATCTTTGAATTTTGTCTGGCTTTCCTTAATAATAGGTGTAGTCTCGTCAGAATTGAATTGTAGTATCACAGCTTTTATTTGTTGTAAATATTCAGCACAGTAAAAACTGCCTTCAACCATGTTTCCCAACGTGTAAGAATCGGCTGTGGCGGTTCGGGAATGCCGGGACACTTGTTATGAAATGTGCGAAGATGTTTAGGAGATTTAAGGAACACTTTTTTTGTACTTGCTATTAATGCATCTAACTCTGAAAAACCTTGTCGAATAGTTTCTGCCACAAGATGTAAAACATGCACTTTACACGTAACATGTACCAACCTACAACCATGTTCTTGAAAAGAACGGCCTACCAAACGCATTGTCGCGGCACCATCGGTCAGAAACATCAACACTTGACTTGGACGCATATGTCAATACACGCATATGTAATCATTAAATAAATTATATGAAGGCCCTTTAAAAAATAATATAACTGCCTGTTTTGGAAAGTGGGCAAAATGGCATATATTTCTGCTCCCTGCTGATCATACATTTACTAATTTAAGAACAAAATTGTATTAAGAAATTAATCTAAATAAATAACAAAAAAAATTCAGAATAATGGAAGTTGGATCCCCTTGGTGAAAAATTATGTTAGAAAATACTAAACTTTATATAATTACAATTACTCTATAATTATATCTATTCAAATTACAATGAGGGCCACCGTTTTTAGGCTCACCAGTTGGCCCCACTGGCGAGTAAGGTAGCTGTCAAAAAATATTGTTAGACGCGGAACAAGTTTTTATGGTTTTATTATAATTATTTCGTACACCAGTAAAAAAACTTGTTGATTATGCCTCAGTATTGTGCAGTTCCATTTTGTTTGGAAACAATAGGCGGACATATGTTTCCTAGAGACAAAACTCGCCTAAAACAGTAGTTGGTAGCGATTCGCAGGGATAACTTTACTCCTTCGAAACATTCGTATGCTTGTAAGAAACACTTTAATCCTGACGATTATGCGTTACCAAAGGAGCCTACTACAGAAAATCGTAAGTAATAATCATGCACATTCGTTGTTTTCATCATGCTCATGCTTGATCTATCCTAACTTCAATGACATAAGACACTTCTGATAAGTACAATAATTTCCCTGCTGAGAAGTAAATTATTACTTTTCCCTTCTGTCATCGTGTTAAATGTTTTTTCAGCCAATTGTTATAAAAATCACTAAAAACCCGCTTTAAAAAGCCATATTAAACATTAACGTTCAGTGACATATACCTTATCCTACACTAGCGCCTCTAGTGGTGAATTCAAGCACGGTAGCCCTCATTGTCGGAAGCTTTGGACAAACCTTTATAATTTAAGTACCTATCAAAAGTGTTATATGGATAATAACGCGCCGAGGTTGGCAATGTACGTCGACCGAGAGCGTCATTATCCTATAACACCAGTAGTGCCTTCAACGTTTAATGTCCTACTAGTCTGTTATTTAATTGGAAAATTCTTTGACATTTATTATTGATTAATTTGACATCTATTATGTTCAGGACAGAGAGTAATAATCAAAATTGTTTGTAAACGCCGGCCGTAACTATGCAATACATTTTCTTTGTCAATTACGATCACCATTTAGTTGTTTTGTGTTGTGTTGTAATGATTATGTTAATGCGTTATAAATTTATAATGTCCTATGGCGTTATGGATATTCATAACGCCCAAGACCGTTATTTCTCATTTACAGTATCTCAAAATAGAGTGAATATTGCAAAGTAACAGACTAGTAGGACATTAATAAATTATGTGATAAAAATCAGACTAAAATGTTACTTAGTCAAATAAGAAATCGCAATCGGCAACACCCTAGTGTAATTATTTCAATATCACACTTAATCTATCAACTTACCTAGCATAGTAGCGTGAAAACCTCCAATGAACACAATTTAGTCATACTTAAGAGGCTTCTTCATTTCACGGACTTACACTCCAGGCTTTACTAGTTCAATGACTTCCTTACAAATGACAGTATTTCTATAATTAATTATAGATATACATACCTACATTAATTCTTTGTTAGATACAACGGCAAACGTTTGACGTGCCTAGACCACGTAGCGGATATAACCAAAATAAAAGCTTGGATTACAATAAAATTATAGCCAAGTCACTTTCGCCAAGTTTCACAGATTATTGTAGAGATATGAAATTGAAAACTGAATAAACATAGAAGTGGGCGAATAATTATTCTGAGCGATTTATAATAAATATTTGCTTTTATTTTACTACATTACTTTGTTCCTCAAAAGTGCCACTGGTTAAAATTAAAATACTGTTTGAAGAAAAGAGTCCAATAGATGTATTAAAATGTTTTCTAGTAATTGTTATTATTAAATATATTTTATTGTTTGTATTAATTTATAATAATACCAGTTAAATTTCTAAGCAATCCCAAACAAGACGTCGGGAATAGGTTTTTTCTTACATTTATCAGAAAATATACATTCAGTTTTTATATATCAGTAAATATTGCTGTTTAAATAATTCCCGAAGTTCGAGCACTTTTCCGTCGCCTTCCTAGTCATGTCGCTTTCCTTCGTACGGTGACCTTCTCCGTACTTGACTTGGACAGTTAATCTTCTCAGGGCGTGCCCGATTCTTTGGCATTGCACTTTATGTCTCTGACGCGTACTGGTCCTTTGGCTCTTGGACGAGTACCAACAGCATTCGAGCCCTGGTCCTACTGCTTCTGAACCTTTGCACGGATGATGGAGCGAAACTGTAACTTACTAGATTTTCTTGGATATCCTTGGTCGCTACTAGTGTTCCTTGGGAACTGAGTACGTATGGTACTCGTGCTCCTTGATAGCTAGGAACTTGGTCAATTTTTTTGTAGTCTTCTGATATCTCCGGTTGAATAGAGATGCCATAATTTGTCAGCTTAGAATTTGTGTACCTGATCTTTAACTCATCTAATCTCTCGTTCTAACTTTTTGCTTTAAGCCAACAGGTTTATTAGACCCTAAGTCAATAGATCCCTTGCGCTTGCCAGATTTTTAAAATTAATCCATATATTATAATATAGTCTTGTTACACATTAACAATTATCAAATCTGTTTTAATAATTTCTAGCTGGAAAATGTTTAAATTACTAATTGAACTTCCAGAAATATCAGATGCTGTGAGAATGTTGTCCTATTGGCGCTACGTCACAGACCACAATATCTCGAGGTGGTGAACGGTACGGTAGTTCATGCATTAATTAAGTACGGGTGGTTGTTTCCAAAAATTATTTTATAGTAGTCTCTGGTCTGTGATATTTATGCAGAGATAATGTTATATTGTAAACACCTGCTGAAACATTCCCAAACAGAAAACCGGAAAATACACCATGATAAAGTAAATTTTATTTCATTTTAAAATGTATATAAGTAAACTACTACACGATTCAAATGTATGGAGCCCTCACTTTAACTGCGAATATCTTAAAGTCGGAGGAGGGGGAAAAATATAAAAATTATGTGTTCATTATGTGCCTATTGTAAACCACTCACTGAAATTTTAATAACTTTGATCAAAACGTTACGAAGATTCCTTAATTTATACCAAAAAATGTACCTATTTTAATGATACTCTCGTCACATTATACTATTAAGTGGTCATTTTTCGGAAATCACTTACGTATTGGTTTTATGTGAAATTTTCTAGTGGTATTTTTTTCCCTCCTCCGTTTTTGAAATATTCGCAGTTAAACTGAGGGCTCAATACATTTGAATCGTATAGTATTTTTATCGGAAAACGTGTGACAAAAAACAAAGAAGTTATATTTTTACACTAGCCAAATTTGGCGCTGACGTCACACAACATTTTTCCTTATAACTCGTGAATGGCTAGAGATATTTGATGCCTTTCTGGTTCCTAAATTTTTGTTTATAGATAGAATGAAAACCCCCAGATTTATATACTTAAATGCTTTTTTTTTATAAAATAATTACCTTTCTTAGATACCTATGTATAAGAATATTATATATACACACAGTATATATGTATTTTCAGAAAAAATATTTTTGCACGTCCCTTTGTCGTATTCAAGTAAAAATTGTGAGTTTGCGATTGAAATCTATTTAAATAATAACATTTGATAAAAAATGAATCTCACCCAAAAAGGATAATTGACAACTTTGTGTCCGATGATTTTTAGTAGCACCCAGTAGGTTCACACAAAATCCACGATGGAAAATATCGTCGTAAGTGACCCAAAATAACATAAAAAAAAGAGAAATCGTTTGAAACCCAGGAACCCTGTTGTTACCGTGCCATTGATATATACTTTACACGTTATTATTACTTCCTCACCCCTCAAAGTGAGGAAGTTATGTATTTGTGAAAAAAATTTTGAAAATTTTTATTGCATTTCTGGACGAATCTCGATGAATTATGATGATACACAAAATATCAGACAGAAAAAATTGTCTGTCTGTGTGTGTGTGTCTGTGGTTCGCGATAGCAGCTACAGTTTTTGAAATAAAGCTTTCAAATTTGGTACACACATTCTAGAGGTCGGTGAAGAAATTGAGTTCGTTGATGAGCAAAATCGGTACCAATGTCTAAAAAAAAATATTAGTGACAATGTGACTTTTTTGGAACGTCAAAATGTGACTTTTTTGAAACGTAAAAAATGTGACTTTTTTTGAAACGTAAAAAATGTGACTTTTTTTGAAACGTTATTATTTTGTTAATTACTCACATAAAAAAAGATTCACGCATGCAAAACGCAACTTGTTTTCGAAAACTCCTTTGGATGTCGTCTTTAACTACAATTTTCTACATTTTCCGTTTCTTGGACAAAAGTTTTTTCTGGCGTTTTTGTTGAAGTATTTTAACATATCGGTACGATGCACCAGTTATATGATGATAATTTATAAGAATTGAGTATTATATATATTTCACTTCAAATGTCGCAACACAAATCACAAATAACACGACTTGTTTACGTCTAACAACGTGTTTTGCCTGCTTCCTGCACTAGCAGTAGAGTCCCCTGACGTCACCGCTTCGATTTATCCGGCCAGCAGTGTTTGCGCGCGTAATAGACTAATATAAACTTTAATGTTGATTAATTTTTGAAAAAGGAAAAATAAAGAAAAATCCTTTACACACTGTTTTTGTATTAAGTAAAGATTCCAAAAATGCCAATTATATTTTGTGCATGGGGCCTATTTCTTATTTTTTTGTCGCAGGTTCTGGATTACGAAGTCCTTCTTGCTGGGTAATGTGGTAATATATTGATAATTGCTTATTTCCTTCACCCAAAGATGTGTACGAGTTGCATTGTTGCAGAAGTTCTGGTATTTGATTTGGATAATTCCAATTTTGTTTGTTTTTATACTAACTTTATGTTTTTTTTTATAGTAATAGTATATCTATCTTTCTAAGTGTGTTTTTAGAACTATCAGTTCTAAAGTTGTAACTGCATTCGAGCAATTCAACCTGTAAATTCCTATTTGTTAAGTATATCATTTGATTAATTCGCCATATAAGAAAACTGTATTGATTTTCTATTTTATCGAAAAATTCCAAATACCATAACATGAAAATGTATTCATTTAGATCCATTTGCGGTAGATTAGATTATTTTATTGATCAATAATGGCGATACAAACATAATACAGGTCAGGATTGTGCAAACATTGATTGTAATACCTACTAGATATTTCTAATGATTACAGGAAAGTTTAAATATCCCATTTAAAACGAAACATCCTGAATAACTTATGGAAAGATGTCGAGGCAGGTCGAGTTTAATTTTTAAGAGGTACCTTTTTGACATAAAACCCTCAGCAGTCATTGTTTCCCACTTTAGAAGTACCCTTTCACAAATTTCAAATGGGAACATGTTACCAATTGATCATCATCAATGATTGTGACGTTTCACCATTGAGTATTATTAATCATCATAAACGATTGTGAACAATCAATCAAGCATCGTCAGATTACATCTTCAATACTCGAGCATTTTTTCTTCAATAAACCCAACAGCATTTAAGTAGTGAGTCATGCCTGTCTCTCAAAAAGTCTCTAAACATCGCAAAACCTTTGGAAGATCACTAATACGAGTCACGAACTTCTCTTTCACATGTTTTAGGGATCTATTAATAAAGTGCATCACTGTATATTTTTTTTATTTTTTTCTAATTTTTTTTTAACCTGTACAGAAAATTCTAATAGAATATCATGTGATAGTATTTACTGATTGATAATTTATTTCAACTCATATTCATGTAAGTATTAAAATTCAGTTTTATTACACAATTTGCTTTAATGTATATACACCATGTTATCAATGGTTAAGTTTAAGATGCTTTCGTAATAAATATTTCCACTTCTAGTAAACTATTCAGCAACTAAATAAACATTTCGAAGCATATACTCATACACAGAGTTAAACTAATCTTCAACAATTTAATGTAATATATTAAACCTGCTTTATTATTGACATCCCTAAAATTCGTGACTCGTATAAATACTCGTATAAATATTATATTTTTACAGTTCTACAATTTTTATCAATTCCTTCCAAAGACATTTGAGTAACAATCACAATTAGAGACAGACTCACCACCTACATACATAGCTGTATCCGGGTTTAACAATATGACACATTTGGTTGTGTATTTTCATTTTCTAAAGCTCGAAAATAAGATATTAGATTCATCTCTCGTCTCCATTATCTATCCATAATCTTGATAGAGACTTCTGGTGACATTTACAATTTCCATGACTAATGACATTTTTCCACAACTCGTGCTTTAATATTACTGTCTTAGTAATATAATAGCCTCAGCACAAATACACTTTTTATCCCACTTCTGACTTGTTATGGTAGGTACTCGAAATAATAATTCATGATACATTCGATTTTATATTAAATCCTACAAAATAACGAGCACTTAAAAACACGTCTATATGCAAATACATATCAACCAAGGCCCCCCTGTAATGCTAATTTCACATATCTCCTTGACTCCCACTAACAAACGTCCACATCCAGCATGCGGCTGACCCGATGGCTAAGCACACTTACATACCTATAACATAAAAAGCATAAACATAAACACACCACAAAAAATAGTATGGTATGATACTGATGAGGGTTTTCGTCAATATCTACAGTTGTGTCTATTGACAGTTCCTGTAAGAGAAAAGGAACTATCATCATTCATCAGTAGTGATACCGGCAGTAGTAGCATTAACCTTGAAAGAAGTTCAGACCAATCACATTAAAGAAATCATTAGTATGACTAGTGAAGTGAGCTTGGTCATATGACACGGTCAAGTCACGACGACAAAATTCCAAAATTGTCAGTTTTGTGTCAAATGAAGACGTCAATTTCATTATTACAATCACAAACAAGCCGATTCTTGCTTTTGTCAAATATGTGAGTAAAAGAAGAGACAAATTAATTACCGAATTAAAATGGTTACGTTTTCGCAATTGTTGATTTTTTTAGTTGAAAATTTAGAATGTTTTGTTTATTTGATTGAGTAATTTATACAGGGATTATTTACTAAGAGCAGTGCCATATACAAACTTCAGTTCACTTGCATTTTAAAGCTGCGTTTTTACCAGGTGTCCTACTTAAATCTATAAATCAATGTTAAAATTTTTCTGTTAGTAATATCGAAAAACGAAAACAAACGATTCATCCTAAATACCATTTAGATTTAATATATACACTTGCAGACAATACTAACTCTAATACTGACACCAAATAAAATTTTTTGTATTTCTGATTAATAAAAAAAAAACCGCTGCAAATTACTTGGGGATCAGAGCTTCCTCACCGTAGTAAAACTCGACGTGTGGTGGAGTTCATAATAAAAGTAATTTTTTACGTTTCAAAAAAGTGACATTTTGACGTTTCAAAAAAGTCACTTTGACGTTTCAAAAAGTCACATTTTTTTTACGTTTCAAAAAGTCACATTTTGACGTTTCAAGAAAGTCACATTGGTGGAATGTCACTAATATTTTTTTTAGACATTGGGACCGATTTTGCTTCTCAATGAACTCAATCTCTTCCTTGACTTGTAGAATGTGTGTACCAAATTTGAAAGCTTTATCTCAAAAACTGTAGCTGCTATCGCGAACCAGACAGACACACAGATCGAAAATTTTTTCTGTCTGAAATTTTGTGTATCGTCATAATTCGTCGAGATTCGTCCAGAAATGCAATAAAAATTTTCAAAAGTTTTTCACGAATACATACCTTCCTCACTTTGAGGGGTGAGGAACATATTAAATCCATATGGTATTTAAGACGAATCATGTCGTGTTTTCATTTTTCGTTCTCATCAATAAAAAAATGTTAATACCGATTTAAATTTGTCTGTTGTTTATCCTGGAGACGAGGGCGTGCTAACGTTGTCTTAAGAAGTAATAACACCTTAAAATTTATGCATCCAAAATTATTTATTTTAATTTCATTTTTAAAGACATCAAGACATTAATATTATTTTATTTATAGTAGTCTTTATACAATTTGGAGTTAGTAATAATATTTTGTTGTTTTATTGCAGCATTGTATAATTTCGTCGAAATTGTTTATTTTGTTACAGTGTGGTTATAAGCCATATAAAGTGTACGTATACAGCGTAAAGTTAAAATGAGACAAAATGACACAATATGACAATAAATGACCATAATATGTCACATATGTTTAAATGGCCGTTATTTTACGTCACTAAGTATTAAATATGATTTGAACGAAACAACTACTCAGCGGGAAAATATTCCGACCTGCATTGGATTATACCTTCAAATCATGATAGATCGGTAGCCAACATCATGTGTCAATTCCTAACCAGACATAGACCGGTTTCGAACTTATTAGTTCTCCTCAGTATACCATAGGTTATGGAACAGATAAATGATAGTGGCCAACCTGCTAGTCATATACTGACTAAGGTAAATTGAGTAGTGGTGAGAGGTATATGAAACTTCTCATATGGTCCAAATGCTACTATCCGACCGACATCATAGATGTCTCTGTGGCGGATAGCGACTTGCGAAGCAAGTACCGAGAGCGGCGACCTTTAGCCCAGGTGGACTAAACTACTGTTATTAAATATGATTTGAACGAAATAACAACTCAGCGGGGAAATACCCCGACCTGCATTGGATTATACCTTCAAATCATGATAAATCGTTAGCCAATACCATTTGTCAATTCCTAACCAGACATAGACCGGTTTCGAACTTATTAGTTCTCCTCAGTATGTCATAGGTTATGGAACAGACAAATGATAGTGGCCAACCTGCTAGTCATATACTGACTAAGGTAAATTGAGTAGTGGTGAGAGGTATGTGAAATTTCTCATATGGTCCAAATGCTACTATCCGACCGACATCATAGATGTCTCTGTGGGGGATAGCGACTTGCGAAGCAAGTACCGAGAGTCGCTATCCGCCACAGAGACATCTATGATATCGGTCGGATAGTAGCATTTGGACCATATGAGAAGTTTCACATACCTCTCACCACTAATCACTAAGTATGTCGATTTAAAAAAAAACTTATTTAGTTATTAATGTAAATTATTTTAACGTAAAATGCAGATATAAAAAAATCAGAATCATCAAAGTAGACGGATCTTAAAATGTTGCATAACTTTTTAATCTGAATAACTTTTCTTATTGACATTTTGCTGTATTTTAGAGAAAATGTACTTTACTTAACAAGCAAGTAGTTTTTGCTTAATTGCCGTGTCGTTTCCGATAGCATCTGAACATTGCTATACTGCCCACTAATGCACTTTTGCAAATATTGTCTAAATAGTGGATTATCTGTAATATTACCACTCACACACTATTTATAGCTGAGGAAATGTGTCTGAATGGGAAATCACTATCACTAATTCACAAGTTCGTTTAGTCCTCTCAAGGAATTGAACAAGACATTTTAAAAAAGTTGACCTCCGTTGTCTTTAGTTTCACAATATTTACGTATCTACGTGTTATTCACATAGACGTTTTATAAATCATTTCATGTTGTTTGGGAATGTTTCAGTATAATTTTAGATCTACATAAAAGTCGTCTCTGGAATTTATCGCTACCTCCCGATCGCTAGTTATGACTATTGTATGGTATCTGTAACCACTTTATTATTTTATGCAGTATGTAAGCGCTAATTTTGGGTATTCTCATGATATCTAGGAAGGAGCTAGATGAAAATAAAGAGTACAAATAGCTTGATGTTGTGATACTTTTAATATAATATAAAATCACAGTGTAAAACCAAATAGTGAAAATATATGGAATTGTCAGATTTTCATTTGCTGTAATCAGGACAGTGGAAATGGAAAAGGAAATGGTATAATTTGCACAATAAACTGATACACCCCTTGTAATATTGGATAGTGTTTAATTGTTTACAAAAAGGTGGACATTTTCCACACCATTTTTTTACAATATTTTTAGTGGTGAGAACATCTAATATCTATTTTACTACATATATAAAATTAATAATTTATCTGGAGTTTTCAAACAAAAGGAAGCCTACAGGCAGTAAATGTTTTCGTATAAAGCTAGTAAGGTGCGATAAAAAACGTGATATTGACCTCACTTCGCTTTGTACCCATAAAATATGCAATTAGCACTGTTTGAAAGCCTCCATGAATATTTTATTACATCTACTTTGACTGCCCCGAATCAATCAACTTTGTCCAGCCAGGACTGTTGATAGAGGATAATAATAGCCTGACTACATTATACTGTAATTTGCATTTTTCTCTTCGATTGTTTGTTATTTATTATTAACGATTAACAAGGTACTAAACCTTGTTTATTACTGTTTTAAACACCGTTTGTTCTTTGTCACAATGAAATTGTAAATAACCCATAAGAAAACTTAAGGTAGGCTTTGAATTAAGTGCATAGGAATGATCTATTCTCGTATAATTTTAATTCCGTTCTAGAATAAGGCGCAATGAAAGAAATAGAAATAGGTATGTACATCGTGTAGTAAAATGTTAATATTAAAAAAATAATAATAATATGGTAGTAATTTATCACAAATTAATCTTTGTGAAAATAATGATAAAGGTCGTAATAATTTGTGAACAGTTGGTCTGAAAAGAACATGTGTATTTGTAATTATTTCACCACGAAAATGTATAACATGAAGAGTTGTGTAATTTCTGAAGATAACAAAGAAAATACCGTCGTACCAAACTAAACATTCCTATTAAACTGAATATTTCATTTTCTCAATATTCAGGTTCAGAATATGATTTTTGTCCAATCAGACGATGAAATATATAAAATATGTAATATTAAGGTGGCCAACATAAGTTTGTAAATCAACTTTTTCTTTTTGATGATAACCAAAAACAAAAAAAATATTTTAATATAAATAAAATGCATATTCATTAGATGAAATTGCATGCAAAACTGATGTTTACCTTTTTTTGTTTGTACGAAAAATAGCTAGTAAAACTCAAAATAAGAAACACTAAAATCGTATTTCGAACAAATAAAAAAACATTAGTTCTGTCTGTAATTTCACCCACCAAATCTGCATATGATTTAAAATTAGATAATACTTTTCGTTTTTTTGTTATCATGAATAGAACAAATATAATTCCAAGTTAAGAACCAGGTAAAAGAAACTGGACCAGAATCCAAGACCAGTAGCTACAACTATAGTTGACGAAACCTATATTGTGACGGGACGTCCGGGGTAAGACGCTAAGGAACGCAGAGGCGGATTTAACTGTATTGTTCGTTCGTTTACTTTTTTAATATAGGTTTTTGTGCTCAGTTTAGCTTGCAACAATTTAACAATTATACGAAAAAAGTGTTAACCTGAAATAAAAGTATTCAATTTAACGTATTGGCTACACATACAGCAGTTACAATATTCAAGTTCGCTTAATATAAATTGTTACTACCCAGCAAGAACCGCGAGGGGGTATGAGCATTTCTTGCCATTAAAGGACGGGTATGGAATATTAGTGTAGAATAGAGACATTATTTAAAAAGCAACAAGAAACCTTTAAAAACAAAATAAAAACAAAAAATATACTATCAAAATAGCAACAGAAACAAATATTTTCCTCAATAAAACAACTAAAATAAATTCTAATAGTAAAGTTATTACTACAATAAAAACAGACATATTTTTGTCAAAATGAAAAAAAAATAATAACATTAATAAATAATAACATCCTGAAAAAGAATGTTTCTCAAGCACTGAACTACGAAAGCACAAAAACGGAATTAAATAATGCAGTTGATTCACTTCTTCACTTCACATCACTTCACTTTACCTCACCTCACATTGCTTCTTCCTCTGAAACCTCGCTCTTCTCATCCCCTTCTTCATTTTCAGATGAACTACTATCCTCGTTCAAATTTATAATAAATTTAATTCCACTATTTATATGAAATTTGGCAATTTTTAAATAATCATCCTCAATTGTAATTACTTTCCTAATTCTTTCTTCCCAATCTTCCTTGTTAATTTTCAGCACTTCATTTTGAATTAACTCTACGACTTTTTTATCGTATTTCGAAAAATATTTTCTTTTCTGACATTTTTCTTCAATCTACAACAAATTAATTCAATTGGGTTGAAAATACAGAAATATGGCGGTAATCTTAACACTTTGTGGCCATATGTCTCGGCTACATTATCTATAATATTCTTCTCATAATTTTTCGTTTGCAGGACTTCCATCAGTTATGCTTTATTATAATTTTCCTCATAATAGAGATCATGTTCCATTAAAAAAATTTGCAACTCGAAAGATTATTGTAAAAAATAATTGTAAACATTAAGGCGAATTTGTTTCGCTTGCTCGGTCAATTGTAACCGATTTTTTTTCCTGAAAACACTAATGAAATTTGATTTTCTTTATCACTGTAATTACTATCACTTTCATTTTCACAAACACAATAAGATGCAGACGTAGAGGCCTCCCATGGTCGAAAGATTTTTACATCAAATACCTTCTTAAATTATTTTCAAAAACACACCAACCAATTAACAGATATAAAATAATTATTACTCATATTACACTATTACACAACTCACTTCAACACGATAACCTTCTTAAAATATTTTCAAAAACACACCAGCAAATAAACAGATATTAAGTAATTATTATTTATCTTATAATATTATACATACAAATATATCAGCATTGCTAAAATGATTCGGTAACAAAATTAAGTGCGGCTCTAAAGTATCACAGCATGTAAGCTATACTCCACCTTGGTCGCGTGCCAGCAAACATAACAATCATCTTTCTTGCATTAATGTAAGCAGTGTAATAGACGGAAGATGTCATGTGGTATACATTTCCCGCCCACATGTCGCGTCTTGCCCCGCAGGTCTCATCACAATATAGGTTTCCTCAACTATACCTCATATGGTTGACAGAATGACATACGTAGACAAATAACAGCAAAAATATAAAGTGAATAATGGAATACACACCGCTTGATACAATGTATTATTCAAAATGGCTGAAGTCAGCCATCGCCTTAACTTTCATGGTCATAACTAATATTCGTTCTGCATTCGTGGCTGTTAAATTTGAGCGATTTGGTCTGTACATACGTGTACTCTAGATGTAAAACTCGGTTTTTGCAAAAATTTAAATAACACGGGTTTTATGTTAATCAAATATAAGAATGCATTGTTTACAAGACTATTTAGCCAATAAGGTGCATAAGTCTTCAGGTACCTTCACGGATACAGTAGGTTGTATTACCTGTGGTGTGTTTAATAATAAAAATAAGTTGGAGTAAAATTATAAATTTAATTTTATATCAATATTATACATAGGGAAATAAACGGAGTATCTCTTAGAATATCAAATTTGATTTCAATATTATCAACCCCTTTTACATTACACCTGCGGATATACCTACTTCCGCCCTTATTAAAACTAGAAAGACGCTGTCTACAAGGGCGCCAAACAGCGTAACGGTCTCTGTGCACAGACCCGTGGCCTGTTCCATCAAATAATTATAAAACCGTTTCTAGCGTAATCCGCAGAGAGAGACACAGTTTTATTTCCTTTAGCTCAATTAGTCGTTCCCGAAGAGGAATAACTTAAAAAATATAACTATTTTATACTTGACAGTGAATTAATAAACAAATATTTTAAAACAAATGTTTACCGTGAATGTGTTGTTATCCTGGCTATAGAAACGTCGCGAATGCCAATAATTACAACACATTTTCAGTTAGTTTTGTTTACTAAGTAATTAACATTAATGATTTTCCAATTTTTAATTTTGCGTTACAATTTGTATTTGTGTTTTTATTCAATTAAGAATTTCATAAAAAAGTAAGAATTATTATTTCGTAATAAAGAGAAATACTGAAATATTCTGACAACAAATAATATAACAAATCATAATAGTATCTATATTATTCAACGAGCATGTACTGATGACTATTTTTCACGAGGGTGAAGTTTCACCCTAGTGAATGATAGCCATTATATGTAGAGTAAAATACTATACTTTATCCATGACTTTTAAATGATAACAATTTTTGGTAAAATATTGTTTTCGAATCAACGATAATTTCTTCGAACAACATGAAGGAACAGCAATGGGCAATCCTTTGTCACCATTCATTGCCAGTCTCTTCATGAACAGGGTTTGGTTTAGGTATGTGGATGATATTTTTGCAGTGTTTGATACAAAAGGCGCTAATATTGACAACTTTGTATCTGAATTAAACAGTTGTTTCGCGTCAGTTAAATTCACATATGAAATTGAAAACTTTGGACTACTACCATTTTTAGATGTATTATTAATAATAAATAGTGAAAATAGGTTAGAATTTAACATATACAGAAAAGATCTAGGACTCTCACCATTGTACTCAACACAAAATGGCGAGTTTTAATTTTCTAGTCCATCATCAATTAAGCTTCCCCCTCAATAAGGAGAGGTTTGAAAAAGAAATGGCATTGATTAAGGATAGGTATAGCTGCGAGCAATGGATATTCTGTAAGTTTATTTGATAAAATAATTAAGAAACGAAAATTTAAAGAGTCGCTTCGAAATTCCTCGACCTTTCAAAATGATTCGATCCTCGAATCACCCGTGGTATTGGTAAGATTTTTAAAGATGTAGATATGACAGTGGTTCATTCATGGGGTGACAAACTACAACAACTTTTAGACAATCCAAAAGACAAAATTGAAACAAACAAAAAGTCGGGGATTTACAAAATTAGCTGTAAGGACTGTAATCAAAAATATGTTAGATAGACTTGACGATCAATTCAAACTAGATTCAAAGAGCATATGGCCCATCTCAGTTATGGATATGGTAGAACAGATAAGTCTAGTGTTGCCCAACATGCGTTTGAGAACAACCATAAAATAAATATTAGCAATTTAAGATTAATTAGAAATGTAACAAACACTAGACAGTTGATTGCATTTAAAAGCTTGGAAATCATAAAGGGTAAAAATAGTGTGAATAGTGACAGAGAGCCTACCCAAATAGCCCGTTTTATTGGTTAGTAGGTCACTGTTCACTGAACTGACAATAGTTTAGGTATAAATAGGGTAGATTGTTAGCATGAGATCAGTTTTCATCATCTCCAGATGATGCCAACTTGGTTGGCGAAACGCGCGTCGAGTGCAGTATAGTGTTTTAATATTTCGTGGTAAACTACGTTAGTGTTATCTTCACATCAAAGGTTTCAACCCACTCCAGGGCAAATTTAAACAATAAAATAGTTTACTAATAATTACGATGACATGGAAAAATCATTGTATATCCGCATCATTATAATATCCTGTAATTCAAAATCTTTCTCTGGTAATGTCATCCTAGATATGAGCTCTACTATCAATAAATAAGGTAAATAAAATAAATGGGATAAATGAGATAAATATAGAAATGGACAAAGTGCCTCTATTTGATGAGTTGACTCACCGACTCTCATTAAACAATTACCTCAAAAAGAGTTGAACGAAAAGGCATTGATTAAGGATATGTATAGCTGCGAGCAATGGATATTCTGTAAGTTTATTTGATAAAATAATTAAGGAACGAAAATTTATAATATCCTGTAATTCAAAATCTTTCTCTGGTAATGTCATCCCAGATATGAGCTCTACTATCAATAAGTAAGATAAATAAAATAAATGGGATAAATGAGATAAATATAGAAATGGACAAAGTGACTCTATTTGATGAATTGACTCACCGACTCTCATTAAACAGTTACCTTAAAAAGAGTTGAACGTCGATGAACAATTTTAGAATTCACACAATCGAGAACCGAGTTTAGTCCGTTGACTGCCGAGTGAAATTGACTCGTTCAATCTTTCCGTGCCAAAGATCAAGAAGTAAAACTGTGAAACAAACTGCCAGCGAGCAAGGTATATTTCAAAAGAGTCAAGAGTTGTGCAAATAAAACCGAGTCAACTAACTCAGTGACTCACTTGACTGAGTCGACTCTTCGAGTTAACACACTCGCGAGTTAGTCAGTTCTAGATTAATAAGGTAAATACAATAAATCGAGAAAAATTAAGATGAGATAAATGAGGTAATCGAGATAACATAATCAACACGATTGAGAAAAATGAGATAAACAACATAAACTGAGATAAATGAGATAAGCGACATAATCGATATAAACGAGGCAAACAAAGCAAATGGGACAAACGAAATGAAATAAATAAAGTAATTTATTTCTCACGCATTTCAAATTGGATATGAAGAAAACGTATTGTCGATTACTTTTAAACCGTTACGCTTAATCTGACGAACATTTTATAAGTTCTTTTAGGCACACTTTCTCATTCTGAACCATTTTTGGGCTACCCTTGAGAAATGCCCTCCCTGGGACACCAATTTCACTAATATTTAGTAGAGTTCTTCCTTGGACCTCCCAGACATTATATGTAAAGTTTCAGATTTCCATGTTGATACGTGTTCCAGAAAATCGTAGGTATAACAATGACCAGCTACACACAGACGGCATGCCGATTCGAATAATTTTTCTATTTTTGAGAGTCAAAACGTCCACTTTCATCATAATGTGGAACTTGATTTTTTTCACAACGCCATTCCTTTATCTATAGATAGATGAGAAAGTAAAATTACAAATTATAAATGATGGACTGATCTTGTACTTGGTTGTTTGTGAACAAACCTTCAATTAGTGACCCCGATTGTAAAATGAAGTGAGCATTGATGCAGATGCACACTATAATCCAATGAAGTGTTACTTGGCAAAAGTAAAAATTTCATTTTTAAAATTTGTTCAGAATGATAAATTATTTAAACAATAAATACTGTAGTTATAATTTTCGACTCAAATTAAATTACATAGAAAGTGCGATCTTATTCTATTTTTAATGGATCAGTTCATTTAAAAATTGCATTGATTTTGTGTTTATATAATTATTGTATAAAACAACTAAAAATATTAAAAATATGATAGTATCAGATATATACAGTTTTTATTGGTGTTGAATTAAGTTTGTAACATTGTAAACTTCTTTATTATATTTGGAAACTCCCAGAAAAGATATTTATAGGCAGTTTGATCTCAGACCTATTTTTATGGTCTGGAGACGTTATTATTCTTTATTTTCCAAGACCCTGGAAAATATATGAATCGGTTAACCTCTCGAAATAATCTTATAAGAAACCGCCAAACTATAAAATTGGAAATATCCCCATAAATATTTCCCCGTCATCTACATCGATATCGTAATCTTTTGTCGAAAGCAAGATGTGGATCAGTTTAACAGCCAGTTTGTTGCACAGAGAACAGAGCAGTGCCAAAAGGGGTTAATATGGATGTTTGCCAATAAGATGAATTTAGTCTGAAAGTAAGGAATGTTTTTTACAAATTTTCTATTTTTAGGAAAGTATAACAATGACTAACTATAACATGTTGTAAAATATATGAAGATGTTGTTTGGTTGTATAAAACTGCTTAATTTTTATCATTAGTAAAGTAACACAATTAGAAATAATATCATTTTGTTAAATAAAAACTACAAGGTTTTATTAAAATTTATTAAGCACTTGTTAATCCCTCTAGATAAGATGTTTCAAATATTCTGTAAAAACTTTGTTTTAATCAGAAATACATAAGAGAAAATAAATGACCCATTGGGCATAATCTGCCAAGTGATGTATATATGTGTATATTTGCAACTACTGTAGCTTATATTATTTATTATTATAAATTTTCGTCCGACTTCGATATGTCTAGTTCTATGATAGCTAGAAACTTGATTTAAAAACGTAGATAAACTAGATAAAAAAGTCTATAACAGGAAATTATTTTCGAATATACAGGGTGAGCCAAGACAATTCTACAGGGTCAACTAACATTTTTTTAAATTGAATGCCATGTATATCAGAACATTTTTTGAAACCTCTTTGTGGCCTCCTTCCACTCTTGTATTATAATTGACTCTCTCCCAATCACTTGCATGTAATGATTTTTTTTTGTTGAAATTATGCCATTTACACGTGTATATTAAAAAATGTTCTACAGTCACAATTATCGATTTTAAGAAAAAATATGTTAGTACCAGTTATGAGACATCTGTGTGATGACACTCAGCAATTTTCACTTCGTAAAAATACACAGGGTGGCCAAACATAATTTTTAAATTTACAACTATTTGAACTCAATTTTTTTCAAATGGAACACCCTGTATATTTTTGGACGATGTCATGTAGAATTGAAAAACGAACATTTTTTGTACGTACGTCCCTATGGCTATTTGTAACCATTTTCGATTTATTGAACAATAACTGCAAAATTCAGCAATAAAAATTAAAAATATTTATTTTTTTGTAAATTCAAGAGAAGATATTATAAAAAGTGCTCCACATGTTGCCCATTTTGATTGACACACATTTCTATGCGTCTTAGGAATGAGGTTGCTGCTGTTCATAAAATTGCCGGAGTGATACTTCTAGAAGCATTTATTATCCTTTCCTTGAAGGATTGTTGCTGGCGTGATGTTTTTATGGGCATCATGTAACACTCTTATTATAATACCTTCTCTTGAATTATTTGAAAAGAACCCTCATTTTTAATTTGTATTGCTGAATTTTGCAGTTATTGTTCAATAAATTGAAAATTGTCAAAATAGCCATAGGAATGTACGTACAAAAATATTCATTTTTCAATTCTACATCACATCGTCTAAAAATATACAGGGTGTTCCATTTGAAAAAATTGAGAAAATTCCGTTCAAAAAGTTGTAAATTTAAAAATCCATTTTGGCCACCCTGTATACTTTTAGGAAGTGAAAATGGCCGAGTATCATCACACAGATGTCTCATAACTGGTACTACATATTTTTTCTTAAAATCGGTAGTTGTGATTGTAGTGATATTTTTAATACACCACGTGTATATTAAATGGTATAATTTCAACAAAAAAAAAATCATTGCATCCAAGTGATTGGGAGAAAGTCAATAATAATACAGGAGTGAAAGTAGGCCACAAAGAGATTTCAAAAAATGTTCTGATATACATGGCATTTCATTTAAAAAAATGTTACTTGACCCTATAGAATTGTCTTGGCTCACTCTGTATATCGAAAACAATTTCCGGTTATAGACTTTTTTGATTAGTTTACTTATGTTTTTAAATCAAGTTATCATAGAACTCGATATATCGAGGTCAGACGCACTATTGCGCCACCCTGTATATTTCTAAATTCATAATGCCATATATGAATAGCCCCTATAACAATAAATAGTTTGGCAAATCCAGAAATGTTGACACTACTTGTTGTGTAAATCGTGAGCCTAGAATAAGAGTAATATTGTCTACTTTGTATGTCCTTGTTTTTTTTGTAAAATACACCAAATAAAATATTCACGAGAGAAATTGTTTTGTGTATGGTTGTCATTCATGTAGAAATCTAATAAAACTCTCAGAAGTCAAGTGGGTTGAGATCAGGAGATTGAGGAGGCCATGTTGTTTAGAAATATCTCACTCATGCCACGTGGTGTACCATAGATTTAGTCCTCTAAGTAGTGTAACATGGCCGCAGTGGAGGGTCTACTGAGACCCACTCACAACAAACCTAACCTAGTGTAACATTCTCGAATACTAGTAGTAAATGATTTGAGAAATCCAACATCTTGACTGACATGTTTATTAACTATCTACAAAAATTAACTGGAAGTTGTCTGTTACCATTTTTGAATTTTTGTGGCCTTTATGAATGTAGCCACCAGATGCCCATTAGTTATCTTGGACAACTTACGAGTAATTGCACCGGGTTCGTCTTCAACCTCATTAACTAATCGTTCCTCTTGAGCAACTAGCAGTACATTTGGAGGTCCCAGAATTTTCTTACGTGGATTTAATTCATGTGTTTTAAGAAGTCTTTGTTCTGATTACTTTTGGATGAGGATGACGAATGCAAGAAAATGTAGGAGTGGTAGTAGTAGTGGTATTTGTAGTAATAATAGTGACATTATCCTTAGAGGCACTTAACGTTGTGAACATGTCCACATACTCATGATTACGATATAATCTTTCCATTTCCAGCAGAAATTGAATTAAATATAAACAGTGTCTAAATATTCATATACACAATTTTAACACCAGGCAATTCGATAAATAGCATTGCTGTGTAAGTCGGCTAGCGATTTTTTTAATAAAATTAGCTATATTCTCGATGTTTTTCAAGGTTTCTTAAATTTTGAATAGGATTTATTGGAACGAAGACCAATCGGACATTTTGTCAGTTGTTAGTATTGCGCAATTTGTCAATATCCACATTTTTACTTAGAGTGTCTTCACATTTCTCGGCAACAAGAACATCAGGGTCATGATAAATATGACATTACAGTCATATTTATATTGTTCACTATTTCAAAAGACTCAGATAAAGATAACTAGTTGGTTTGTAATTTTTCCATAGCGTATATTAATATACCATGAACATAATTATTGTCATGCGTAAGTAAATCGTGCTTGGCGTGTGCGTCGCTAAATTGCTGCAGACTTGCCTTAATAATACAACTGAATTCTCGAGGATCGAATTTCAATACTACAAATTTAATTTTGTCGAAATGTTCATAATAAAAAGCCGCTTGCAACCATGTTCCTAATCTTGTTATTACAGGCTGTGGCGGTTTGGGAATTTATGGGCATACTTTGTGCAATTCTTGAATACGTTTAGCCGACCATATTTTTTTTTGTATTTGCGATTAACTTGTCGATGTCGGGATGGCTACCTCGAACTTTTTCTGCTATGTTATGGAAAACGTGTAGTAAACAGGTTATAGTTATACACAATAAATTTGGAAACAATTTTTTTAGTGAAGCACCTGCTTTACGCATTTACGCAGCACCATCGGTCACTAACATTAAGACGTTGTGTTTCTGTAGATTAAATGTATTTATTACTGTCAGTACAAGATGTTCAATTGTGTCAGAATTATTTTTTCCAATCTTTTACTGGCTATCAAATATATTTTACACTCAGACGGGTTGAGATTATTTGGATATATAAAATACCCACTAACGCTTTTCCAACTTAATTGTTTCTTGCGTCTGTGTTTTCGTCATCAGTTATCCATACGTGTTTATCACGCACTGCACACTTTATATTCTCAATTAGTTCAATAACACGTGAAAATTGTCGTATTAGCTTCCTAGTAGGTAACAGCCAGCCCGAATTCTTTTTTTCCAGAATAATCGAAAGTTTTGTTTGTCTATTACCCATTGAAGTATTCCACACGCTTAATATGAACATTAAGTCATAGATAAATTTCCAGTGCGGATATTTTTGGGTACGATTTTGTGTTGCCTGCAGTTATGTGCACTTCCGCCTATCAACTGTTTGATAAACACGGCAATATATAACCGGTCTGGTATATTTTAGGTCCGGAAATTGGGAGAAAAATTTAAATATTTGGGGAGCGAATGGTAAGAACGTCTCACTTTTGACATTGTATGGGCTTGGAAAAATATTATAATCTCCTTCCGCACGTACGTATTTCAAAAGCGTCTGTGTTTGTCTGGGCGCTGAAAACCTGTCGATATGCCTAGTTCTCGGCGCATGTCGTACGTCCGCCGTCTATCGCCCCTCGGTAGAGTGCAAACAAATGGGCCGGCTTTACGATCATCATAATGAAATAGTATATATCTCAGCTGGTTTTATCAACTAGATATCTGTCAGAAAGCTTGTTAGGAAAATGAGGGCTCATTCACGATCAATCATCATCATCTTTAGAATCATAACGATAACAATTTTATTAAAAAAACCTCAAACATAAGACTATGTCAAATATCAACTCCACGTGATATTCCGCTTTTAATTTACAATTTAGTAACAATCGTTGCAATGATGAAAATTGCAAATCATTCACTACCTAAAAATGCATCAGAAATAACTTTCAACCCACTACCAAAAGAACCCTAAAACATTATTTAATCTTTTGTGTGTTGCCTTGTATATAAATTGATAAACCTTTCTCTACCACTTTAAATTATTCCTTAAAAATGAAAAAATAAAAAATCAGTAATCGATTTATTAGATAATTTCAAGTTTTCAAACATTACAAACAACTTGTTATAAAATTGTGAACTGTTGAATAATGTATATCTAATATAACATTAAGTTAACCGTTAAATGGTTTCTCTTTTACTTAAATTCTTCACCGTTGTTAATTTGTTTAACTTCCACTAAATAATTTCGAGACAATGGGAATACATTAAGGTCAAAATACAATTGTCATTGCTTTTATAGAATTAAATCACTATAATAGTAATTTCTAGTGCTTCTAGGCAGCTTTTATTCTTGTGGTACATTTTAAATGAGTTGAACTGGTATACTAGTGTACTTACTATACAAGTATACATGTCCAACATTTTATCATGCTGCCTAAACCTAATAAATTAATAACGAAATATTAGATACTAGGTTCCAAATACTAGATTCTTCTGTTGTATATAAATAAAGGTACTGTGTATTAATAATAAAATAGTAAATGTTATATGACATGTTTGCCATTTTATTTAAATTTACTGTACTGTACTGTATTTCCGTTATAAATTGACTTGCTAGAAAGTTTCACTACTTAGGCACTTAATATAATTTTCATTAAAACTGTAACTAGCTCCGACGTAGTCATATTTTTACGAGCTCATGTTTATGTTCGGTATATTTTTTATATTGAACTTTTTTTTGTATTAATTTTGAAAGAAGGCAAATATTTTGGAGGGGGGGCTGAGCTCCGTGGGTCGCACCCTAAATCCTCCAGTGCCTCAGAAGTAAAGTGATTGAATATTTCTGCTGAGTTTCGTGACAAATGCCAGTTGGGGAAAAACTAACATGCTAATTCCTAGAAATATTTTTTCTAGTAGACTAACCGATGATTAATCTGTTGTCTAAGAGCCATAACATATCTGGATCTTAACAAGTTTAAATTTTCAAGGTAATTTTACATCAACTACTTTGACTCTAATTATTCAGTACTTCCAAATTGTTGTGATCCATTCTATTCGATGCACAGTTCACATCTCCGAATTAATGAACGTCTCACCAATCAATACCAATTGATGATGATTTTGACACAGATCATCGCACTCAATATTTATGCGTTCAATCAATTCTCTTCTATTGACTGACATAGAGTAATATACATTTTCTTTAAACAATCCCCCATATAAAAGTCCAAATGTGTAATGTCTGGTGAACGTGCCGATTCATCACGCCCAAACCACCCCTGAGTATAATTAGCATTCAACTGGTTTTTCATTTGTTTACCGTAATGTACAGGAGTACCATCCAATTGCAAATTACTATTATGTCTCAAGTGTAAAGGAATATGTCAGGAATATTTTCTTCAAGCCATTTGGAAAACGATACATTAACTCTGGGTGGTAAGATGGAGGACGGAATATTATTTCCAGCCATACATTTACGCTAAATTCTTGTTGAAAATGAATTGGTCTTATAGCATGAGGGATTTCATGTACGTGAGAAAATTTATAACACTCTCAGCGGGTAAACATACCTTCATCCATTCATAAAAGTTGCCTTCTCTATTCTTCATTGACAAAAAAAAATATACGACGATCATAATCACTTGGTATTAATCCCTGGACAGGTTGTAAATGCATGTTGATAATCTTGGTTAAAATTTTCGAACAATCTTCAAATTTCTTCTTCTGCGTATATTATTAAAAATTTTTTGTTCATGGTTATTTTTTATAATAAATACCTTGTTCATAAAACTATCGGCTGCATAAAAACATTTGAGTCTGAACAGATGCTTCTGCTGATTTACCATCATAAAGTCGCTAAATAAAATAAATATTTGCGAGTTATTAATGAATGATTACAAATAATTAGAAATTTTGCACTAATTTACTACAATTGACTACAAATTTCACACTTCATATTGTTATTAAACGTATATCTCTTTGTTGTTTATTTATTCATAGTACAATCATTAAACAATGTATAAAATACATCTATTTCATAATAAACACTAATCCAAGACCATGCAACATACAAATCAATTTTTTTTCGATTATGATGCATTTTATCGATTATGACTAGAAGTACTTTATAATCTGCTTAAAATTACTTTATTCAAACTTCTAGAATCCTGGAATTAAAAAGTGAAACTTCCCGTGTAATGGGTGAACTCAACTTTAGTATCGGGCACGATTTTTTGTGCAAACTGTAATTCACATGTTGTATTTTATTATCAACCCTGACTGACCTAAGTCGTAAGTTAATTATAAAATTAATAAACCTTTTCATAATCCAAAAATATTTTTAATTCCTAAAAGAGTAAAAAAGAATAAATTCATAAATCATAATTCACATTATTTAATTATTTATATAATCTCATGCAAAAAACAGGGGTGCCATGATATTTATTTTAAATACTGCGTATCATTTTTTAAATATTACAGCTACTTATGCATGTTTGTTTATTCAGTAATGCCGTATAGTGATAATCAGTAGTAGTTAATCATATTGTAGTTAATATCAGTATTTTTTTGTGCTTTCATGTGTCATATTTACATGGAGTAAAAACTGCGTATCATTCTCTATTAAATATTTCAGCTTGTCCAAAGTGGCAATTCAAAATTCCGCTTAAACTTTACGGAATTGTGAATTCGTTGTAAATCTGATACAAAAAGTAACTCCTTGAAACGGAATAATTGTTTGTATATTTTTACGCAATGTGAAAAATCATATACGCATAAATTTTGGGCCCGTTAGAATTCAAAATGATGAAATTATTATACGTATAAATCACGAAGCTTTTTTTTAATCCTTCCAGATCCGCCTGCCTGATACAGTCGCGGTGACTGCTAGAGCCGCATATTGTGCCTTTCCCTGGTTATTTATATCCTTCCGGTGATTACTGTGTTACTGATTAGCCGATACAGTTCTAAGACCTGTGTGTGTGCAAGTGTTCTCGGGTCCGATTTGTTTCCCCAAAGATGTTTAGTCTTTTGCGAATCAGCACTCATTGACAAAGTATATGTTTCGCTATTTCCGGTGCCCCTCCGCAGAGCCTGCATCCCAGGTCACCTTCATACAACCCCATTTTTTGTAGGTGTTCCGTCACTGTGAGTAACCCTGTTACAATTCTCAGCTGGTTCCTGCTTAGCGTAAGCAGTTGCTGAGCTCTTTTTGTGCGCGATTCGGTTGTGAATGCTTGCCCGTGTCCTTGTCCTGGTATGTTTCGCCAGTACTTGTATTCTATTTTGACCCAGTCCGATATGCACCTCCTTGCAGTTCTCTTCTGCACTGCAAGTGCTGGCTCTGGGCCAAAGAATGCTACAGCTGATCCTTCTTTTGCAAGTTCATCTGCTTTGTCATTTTCTAGCACCCCACTGTGTCCTGGCACTCAGATTAGTTTAACTATATTCCGTTCTGCCAGGGCCTTAAGTTTTTCTAGACTCTCCCATACTAGTCTTGACGTCACTTTACAGCATTTTAGTGCCTTCAGTGCCTGACTCTCTGAGACGATATGGATCTGCTTATTTCTCTAAGCTCTTCTTGAGTTTTTGGGAATACACTCTAGAATTGCGTATATTTCGGCCTGGAATACTGTACTGTGATTTCCAAGTGCATAGGGTTTTCAAAATGTATACCGGACCTTGTTCTTGTTTCAGTCATAGACGTTGCCTCTAAAATTCACAGGGGTGGGGGCGGAGACAATTTTTTTTAGAAATGCCTCTAAACGTTTCTTCATAGTGAATAGTAGAAACTTTTTTCATGTAGAATAAAAAACTAATTACAGTACCATCACTCCTAAATGAAGCCTCATCTGACCACAAAATACGTGAAAGTAATCCAGGATCTTCCTCTATCATTTGCAACAGCTAGTTACAATAATCCAGTCTCTGATCGAAGTCGCGAGAATTTTAATTTTGATAGAGGACTATGTGATATGGATGCAACTTAAAAAAAATCGAACAAATTATTACATTTTGTAAAAGTTCTTCAGAGCAATATATGAAAAATGTTTGTTTTTGCATGTCATATATTTTCTATACTTGCTCTAAATTGTTGATAACCCCGAGATACAACAGCATTACATAGCCGTAAAACAAAAAAGTTTATACCATACATATCATTATCTTTAAAATATAAATTTTATAAACTTTATTAACAATTTTTTTTGCATAAACCCACTATGTTTCTAATAATTATGATGAACTAATTCGTTATAAATAAATACTTATGTTCTCTCAGAATATTTCGAACAATGGTTCGATATATTCTTAAGTCTCTGGCTATTGCTCTAGTACTTAAATGAAGATTAAATTGCACATATGCTAATACATTTATAGCATTTTCCTCGGTGCGACCTCTACCGTGTCTCCGATGCACAGGAAGCTGCACAGTTCCTGTCGTACGTAAACGATGTGCCAGTCGAATAAAAACTCTTTTACCGTGATGACGTCTTTCAGGGTACTGCAACGCATAGACTCTGGCAGCAACAGTTGCATTTCTGGTGCATTCGAAGTAAATCGCTAACATGTAAAATGCTTCTTCATTTCTAAGAATCATTATAATTTTAAGAACTAATTCCAAGGCGTAAACAAATTCAATTAGAAAAGTAAATACTACACAAAATATCAACAATGACGAGTTGAATATTTTTGACATATTATGTTGTTTCTTCATTGTGTCATTTTCACAGCTAACATGTTTTCAACAGCTTCAAATGTCATCGCCAAGATCTGATAATAATTCATAATTTCAACTTTGTTAATATCTACTGTTAGAAAAAAGTTATCGAGTTGCGGTTTTCACTGACATCTGAAGCGTTGTGTACCAGGTCAGTCCTCTGTTAAGAAAATCTTTTGTACCTCACTTCCATAGCTTTCGGTCTGGTATCATACCAGGTGGTCACACCTCGAAAGGATTATGAAAGGAATATTTGGAAGCCATGTGGTTTGATATCATCTCAAGAATGGTGTCTAATACAGTCTCTTTGATTCTTTCATGACTCATGCGAGGGCTGTGACGCGTCAGCTCTCAAGAATTTTGTAACCTGAGGAATCCCATCCTCGCATCCCCTTGTATTGTATTATTATGTGGAGTGGGGGGAGGTTTAACAGGACTTCCATTGCTGCAGTGGGGGTCGAGGACATTGCCCCCGTTATACCCAAGCACGCCAGTCTTTGTACCTGACTTAGTTTGTTTTAAACTGTTGCCTACAGCACCTTGGGCCACCATGCCAGGGCTGCATATGTATTTCAGGTTTTGCCACAAATTCGTCTAATTAGGGCTGTTAGGTAAGTAATTCCAAGATACGTTACCACCCCAGACATTGTTATTTCTTTACCTAGAAAGGCGTTAGCCCCTCTAGGTTTCTTCTGGTAAATGGGATAGGTAACGCTGATTTTTTTGAGTACTTATCTCGAGTCCCCTATTTCTGAGTGAGGTTTAGGGCTTTCTGCATTAGTTCCCTAACCGTCCTGTTAAATTTACTTTGAGCATAGCATTTGACGGTAAAT
The DNA here is from genome assembly GCA_029963845.1 of Rhamnusium bicolor. Lineage (NCBI taxonomy): Eukaryota > Metazoa > Arthropoda > Insecta > Coleoptera > Cerambycidae > Rhamnusium > Rhamnusium bicolor. The sequence continues at coordinate 258,556 of JANEYF010005102.1, read as the reverse complement.
AATTTTCTGCAGTGTCTCGAGAAGCTCGTCCACTACAAGGTTACACAGAAGAGGGGAGGATATCCCAGCTGCGGACACCTCTTTGTCACTTGAGCTCCAAGAGTCTCGCCTAGCATAGCTGTGAATAACGTCCTGCCTTTGAGCATGTTCGCGACTCATCTGCAATAGGTGAGGTCGATTCATCTTTGGCAGCCCTAGCATTGAAAAAAAAGATGTGTTATCGAAGGCCCCTTCGATATCAAGGAAGGCTCCCAGCCTCTTTTTCCCTCTCAGTGTCTCCTCCATCCTTCTGATTAGTTGGTGGAGTGCTGTTTCTGTTGACTTTCCTGCTTAGTATGCATATTGGATGAAGTGCAATTGGTTTCGTAAACAGTATACCATCCCTAATGTGTCTGTCAAGCAATTTTTCCAATGCCTTATGTATAAAGGACATAAGGCTGATTGTCATTAGGGATTTGGCCTGAGAGTGAGAGGCTCTCCCGGCCTTAAGTACAAATAAATACCACCCTAATAGATTTCCATGCCCTTGGTGAACCAGAACCAGACTAGCTCTGAGTATTTTAGCAAATTTTCTTAGCATCAGGTCCGTTCCCTGTTGCAATTATTGGTATAACCCCGTCTGGTCCCAAGGATTTGTACAGTTCGAATGAGTTTACGGCCCATTCGATTTTTTTCTTGATTGATCACTCTCTTGGCGACTGTCCAACTTTTCCTAGAAGCCCTGTTACCATTGTGTTCTAATTCTGAATTTTGCCAGTCGTCAAGTGGTTGCTCAATAATGGTGGAGCCAGGAAAGTGTATCCGAAGTAATTTCTTCATCGCTTCCTTCCTCTGTCTTCGTGAATACTCTTGATTCTTTTTCCAGGAAGTATAGGGATCGCTAAGGTTCACTAGACAGAATCTTCTGCAGTATGGAGCATTATGCAGTACTCCCAATGTCGTCACAGTGCCTCCTCCAGGATTCTCGCTAGGACTTCCACAGTTTTTTGTTGTACTCGATGACGGATCCTCCATAGTCATCTCAAACAGCTGTTCTCTTCGCAAGGTTGCACTTTTAGCGTTTCACCTGCTTCTTCATGGTGGCAAGTTCTTGGTCCACCAGGAAACGTTCCTATTGGTGTTTCTTGTCACCAGAGGGCAGTTATCGTTGTAAGCAGAGGTGAGTGCGTTCTGGAAAAGTTCCGCAGCCACCTCCAGTTCATTAACATTCCTTATCATTTCTGGAGTATCCTTCAGTTTGTTATCTAAGTTTGCTTTAAATGTTTCCCAGTTTGTTTTCCTCGGATTCCGATAAGTTTCTTTGATACGGTCAACTCCCGTTATGTTAAAGCGTATGTGTCTATAATCTGAGTAGCTCTCTTCATCAGATATATGCCAATTTTCCACGAAATTACTTGCAATATAGTAGCTAGTGTTATGTCGATTACTTCCTGCCTTCGTGTTGCTACGAAGGTAAGCATGTTATCTTTATTTACTATGTCTAGATTATTTTCCATAATAAGTGGAAAAAGTGACTCACCTCTCACGTTGATGTCGATGTTTCCCCAAACTGTATGGTGTGCGTTTGTATGACAGCCATTGATCAGCTGCGATTTGTTTCATCTGCAGACTCTCACTAGCATCCACAGTCTTGGTAGGTGGTGGTTCCGAATCGTCATAGGGGAGGTACGCTGAATCCCAGGAGTACCTCTCTCAGTCCCTCCCTGCTGTCCGTTTTGATTTTTAATGCCACCAGGTCTCTAGATCATTAGAATTAGTAAGTGACAGTATTTTAATTCCCTTTTTGGTGTATATACAGGATCGGGGTAGGTCTGTGGATCTGCAGTAGATTTACTCTTCATCCCCTCCTAAACCCCTTACCTGTCCCTTGTAGGTCCAAGGTTCTTGAATGAGGGCCATGTCACAATCTCCTTATCGTTTTCCTTAGAATCACCGTGGCGGCTTTGCTATGATGAAGGTTGATCTGCACCACCCTCATTGGTTATGTGTTGTCCTTTCTTCAGGTTCTTGAAGGTCACCTTTCCAAGGCACCAGAATGCCTTCAATTGGGCTCATTCAAGAAACCTCAAGGACTTCTTGTCTGTTGACAAGGCCAGCGTTTGGCGCATCTCGTCAGTCTTGCGACTAAGCAATAGCCAGTCTCCCGTAGCAAGGTCTGGGTTTTGCTTCCTGATACGGATCCTGACTATTGCTTCATCGCCTATTTCTGGGATCCAGACGAGCACTTTTGGCCTCTTGGGTAGTTTTGAAGCCCCAACAGTAGTTAAGACAGCTCCCTCCCAGAGTTGAGCCTGCTTCCGTCTAATGTTCAGAAACCAGTTTTTTCTTTCGAGGTTTGCGCAGGTCATCCATGAATCTGGGATGACCTCTCCCCTTCAGGGATCGGGTCAATCACAGCTGTCACCTTAGCCTGAATCAGATCTGCTTGTTCCTAATTCAGTATGACATCAGGACGTCTATGTTGGATAACAACCATAGTCTTACTTCAGTACTCCTGTGCCGCTTCGGCGCTTGCTTAGCGACGGATGGAGTGTTTGAATTCGAGTGCGGTCGTCTTTTGCCTCCACTTGGACCAGCACTGCTTTCCTGGTTTTTGCGGGGGACCACACGGTTTTCGTATGGTTCATATACCCGCCGCAATTTTTGCTTCCTTACTGAGTTCACTTTTTTGAGCCCCAGAAATCATTTTGTCCTTAGTTGTATTGTTTCAACCCCTGAAGTTAATATTTTAGATTGGACGGCCCGGCTATGGATCCACGGATTATGTCCACCCTCGCACTGTTCTCCGTCCTCTTGTTTTGATCTCTGTCGTCGTCATGGGTCAGACAAGTTATATAATCTTTGGGATACGTGGATCGTATAAGCCTGGCAGCTTTACACAGTGTGTCCCAGGATAGATGTAACAAGAGGTGTAATGGACATCAATTTATCAAATTTTGGAATGGCATTTGGGGGGTTCAGTCCTGCTTGATGTTAAACTAAGATATATCAAAAATGAGTTGATCGGTGTTATACAGTGTGTTTTATAAGTCGAATTATAAAAATCGTTACTAATAAACTACCTTTATTTTTCAAGATATGAAAAAATTCAATTAAAAAAAGTTGTTTAGAATGCAATTTGTGCCTCCTTTCAGAAACGTAAATTTACTTTGTTGGAATTGTCCCTTTTTGGAATTGCCAATAAATTGTATTATTTTGAATTTTTAAGAATCATTTTTGCAACTTGAGAAATCACAAATATCTTTCTAAAATAACTTAGTATTATGAATAACATTTGGTCTTAACGTTATTATTATCTTATTTTCAACAAAAAACGTCACTAGTGATAAACGGGGCTGTTCCAACAAAGAACACTCCATAAACTGATTTTGAATAAGGATTAGTGAATACGGTCTAGATCTCGCTGTGCACGCACAGTTACTCTCCTTTCCGGTGGGAAAGATAGACCTATCAGGAAGCTGATCCCAAAATTCACGGAAATTTTTCAGTGGCTAATGATAAAGATGTTTGTAGTGATTGACGAACAGAACAATGAATTTCAGCGTACCAAGAAGCAAATTTCCGCTGTGAATGAAAATATAGATAAAGTGGAACATATCTTAATTTCTTCTCAAATATACATATTTTCAAAAAATAGGTTTATTATTTTTTTTATAAATAAATAATCCAGCTTAAAAAATGTCTTGAAACAAACAAATACTTCATAGTCCTTTTTATTTTTGTAAATTTATGTGTAAATCCCAACTAGTTTCGACAATAAACCATCATCAGAGGTAACACGTAATATTAATAATATTAATATTTTTGTGATTTAAGTGATTTATGATAAATCATATGAATAATAATATTTTAGATTATTGTTACCCTGTTGATAAAAATAAATGAAAAAAAAATACAGCCAAGAAATAAAAAAAAATGAGGGCCCTAGGTTGGTCAAAATATGAGGGGAGGGATCCTCTTGATAAATTGTCACCCTGAAGAAATGTAGCCAGTCCTCCACTTTAATTTATGGCTTTTAAATTATTAAAATATACAACGGAAACTTTTATTAAAACTTGGTTGTTGTTATGTTTTGTATTTGTTATGCTATATTTGTTTTTATTTTATTTTTTATATTTTCTCCATGGGAAAAAAGCCTCTCGAGGCGGCGGCGCCCATGGATACGAGTGTAATTTTAAGTGAATCACCCTGTACAGTTTTTAATTGGATAATGGTTTATATTAATTAATTAGTAACAAGTAACACTAAATTCGTAACAAAAAAAGAGACATTAATTTTACCTATAATTTCGCCCACTAAATCTTCACATACAGATTTATGTTGGCCACCTGATGAAAATATTGGCTTAGACAAAGCATGTATCTTATTTTTATTTGTTCGATGCGGTAAATTCATTTAGGGAGATTAAGGAGATTCCATTTTAGAATTCACTTTCTTGGTCCATGTGTACGACAAACCAAATTATCCTTTTTTCCTTCTAATCGTTATTTTCCCTCAAATAACCCAACAAGACAATGAAGTTTCTTTTAAACCAGATGCGTAATAAAAAATAATACACAACATACCTATAAAAAGACAAAAGTAAACATTAATTTCAAAGATATCTTGATTAACTAAATTTTTTGTTTGTCTCATTTCTGTAATGTCTGATTTTTCTTAGTCTTTATTAAAAAAAAAATAATAATAATAACTCAACAATCATCTTACAAACTATAAAATATTATCAGTGAGAGGGTTATGTTTTAAGTTTTTTGTTGTGTAAAAACTGTATCTGTTTGTTCCTTTGGTGAATATTTTTGAGAAACCTCTATAATACATATGATATGGAAGGGCACAGGTTCTCTCGAGGGCGTCGAATATTGAGCGTGGATACCATTGGAGCGTAAAAATGGTAAGGCCTCAAGGCATCTACGGAGAAAGGAATTCGGAATGTAGTGATGATAACGGAATCGAAGCAACAACTATAGGTGCACCACGTTCAGTAGATAACTCGGTCAAACCATCACCTAGAGATGTAAATGTAAATACTGAATGGTGACGGTTTATGCGAGGGCCTCTGAGATAAATGGCGGACCATTTGCTAAAGAACAGTAAGTTAAAAAAATTATGTGACTTCCCAATAACAAGTATCGAGAAGTATTTAATTTATTACTTAACTACTTATATTTAGGTAACAAATATATATACATATAATTGTACTGTATAGTTGTTATAAAATTTAGTATTCTCTACTTTTACATACTATTGTGTACAAAATTAATGTCAGTAATGTCGCCAATTTAAAATCTACTATAATATTGCACTAATCGTAAACAACATAAAGTTAGCGAAACACTTTTCACTAATCGAATATTTAACCGGCTCGTAATTTGTTGCTAAAAAGTTGCTAATTGATTGTTGCTCTTTATTAAAAAAAATCGGGGTGTTTCGCTACCTTCACATGAAGTTAGCGAAACACCTTCATGAAAAATGAATTTAAATCATCGGGAGTTAGCCTAAATTATTATAATTTTTTTTTTGTTGCTAATTAGTTGTAGTAACTGTAACGCTGAAATTATTTATTTTTTTAAAAATAAGCGATGTTTCGCTAAGTTCATATGAAGTTAGCAAAACACCAACACACAAAATGATTATAAATAATCGGGAGACAACTTAACGTACTTAGTTTTTTTGTTACTAATTAGTTGTGACAATATCGCTATTGTCCTGGTTGTTCGTAATAAATGAGAGAGTATCAAATTTTATACAAGAATAAGAGTTAAAAGATGATAATTTCACGAACGATTGGCATATTTTCCTCTCGACAAAGTCTGGAAAGCAACAACTAATTCGTACGGGCCGCACAACAAATCCCCATGACGATTTCGAGTCCAAAATCCATGAACCAACCTTGTTATGGGGGGTGTTTTGCTAGAAATATTGAAAAAATTTACACTTATCGGGATATTTGGCATATTTCAGTAGCAACAAATTTGGCAATGCTACAACTAATTCGTATGAACTGCACAACAAATTTCCATGACGATTCCGAGTCCGAAAATCATGAACCAACCCTTGTGTGGGGGGTGTTTTGCTAGAAATATTAATATAAATGATATTTATCGGGATATTTGGCATATTTCCTTAGCAGCAAATTCTGCAATGCTACAACTAATTCGTATGAGCCGCACAACAAATTCGCATTTGGCATATTTCAGAAGTAGCAACAAATTTGGCGATGCTACAACTAATTCGTATGAACTGCACAACAAATTCCCATGACGATTCCGAATCCGAAAATCATGAACCAACCCTTGTATGGGAGATGTTTTGCTAGAAATATTAACATAAATGATACTCATCGGGATATTTGGCATATTTCCTTAGCAACAGATTCTGAAAAGTTTTAACTGGCAACAAACTTTACAATGTTGGTTATTTGTAATTTATTTTTTTCATATTTTCATTTCTCCATATAACTAAATTGATATGAATATATTGATATATTAAGGACTTATTAAAAATGAAAATGCATTGTTAATTTTTTCTTTAATATTTCTGGCAAAACACCCCCCATACAAGGGTTGGTTCATGATTTTTGGACTCGGAATCGTCATGGGGATTTGTTGTGGGGCTCATACGAATTAGTTGTAGCATCACGAAATTTGTTGCTACTGAAATATGCCAAATATCCCGATAAGTGTAAATTTTTTCAATATTTCTAGCAAAACACCCCCCATAAAAGGGTTGGTTCATAGATTTTGGACTCGAAATAGTGATGGGGATTTGTTGTGCGGCCTGTACGAATTATTTGTTAATTTTCAGACTTTGTCGAGAAGAAAATATGCCAATCGTTTGCGAAATTATCATCTTTTAACTCTTATTCTTGTATAAACTTTGAAGAACAACTAGGACAATAGCGATATTGTCACATCTAATTAGTAACAAAAAAACTAAGTACGTTAAGTTGCCTCCCGGTTATTTATAATCATTTTGTGTGTTGGTGTTTTTTTAACTTCATATGAACTTACAGAAACATCACTTATTTTTAAAAAAATAAATAATTTCAACGTTGCAATTACTACAATTAGCAGCAAAAAAGAATAATTTAGGCTAACTCTCGATGATTTAAATTCATTTTCATGAAGGTGTTTCACTAACTTCATGTGAAGTTAGCGAAACACCCCGTTTTTTTTTAATCAAGAGCAACAAATTCAGTATTACTACAGTCAATTAGCAACTTTTTAGCAACAAATTATGAGCCGGTTAAATATTCGATTAGTTAAAGGTGTTTCGCTAACTTTATTCACATCTAATCGTAACACAGAGAGCGAGAAGAAGATTAGCCATTGTTTTTTTAGTGGTAGTAATCTAAGAAGTATTTTTCAAATCTAGAATTTGAAAAATGATAATTTTTATATTGCATGCAACATCAGAAAGTTATCTTGTTCATGTATGGTACTTATTACTTATCTAGACACCGGATAATTTCTGTGAGTCCCGGACCGGTTTCCCAACTGGCTGGTCTGAGCACTCACAGGAAAGCACAGTAATAAGCATGAACAGCGAGATCTAAACCGCGTTTATTCACCAATCAATTTACATGCAAATGTCGCAGTGTGTAGATGGTTCTAGAATAAAAATAAATAGTAAACACTATGTCACATTTTCGTTTGAGTTTGTCGACAGTTGAACTGCAGAAAATTGTTCCCCGGTTTGATGACTTTCGGGTCAATAGATCTGTAGAAAATTAATGTTTCACCACGCTAACGACGCCAAACGGCATCTTGCATCAAAAGTTTATCGTAGTAATAAAGTACGAGACATATTAGTTAAACCTGCGTATAGCACTTTTCTTTATAATTTGTGCATAACAGTTGAGAAAATAGTGGAAAATGCTTTGTGTAATATTGGTGTTTAAAATGAAAATGTTCTACTGCTGGTAGAGATGCAGCCGAATATATGTGTAAAACTGCCAGGCTTTTATGATCCACGTATTCCAATATAAAGCCAGTTCGCGAAGGTACACATGGTTAGAAACTGCAGTCTACTATTCCGAACAATTTGAAATCGTAAAACAGCAGTGGCGGTCGGTCTATGCAAGCAAGGGAAGCAGTGCTTCCCCTGGGATTATTAAAAAAAACACATAATTAGAACCTAATTATTATTTATCACATATATTAATCCTTAAAATTTACTTTTTACCCAATTTCAATAGACACGGCCCTGCTTTTTAACAGCTGAGATAATGTTGCATGATAATAAAACCGTAACGATGACGCACTCGATTAATCGAGCCAACACGAACTCGCGCGACTTCGATATATGTAAGCAACTTCTTGAAATGCATCCCATCCCCACTTCATAATCTTGATATTTGAGCTGTATAGCATCGTAATGCGTTTTGTTTTATAGATTTTAATCTCGATTTTAATATCGATTTTAATATCGATTTTAATATTATACTTAATATTAATCTTCCTAGTATTATTCTCAGCTTTTGTGCTATATTTGTAAAAACTTTTTTTGGTGTTTCTAAACCTGTGGTGCGGCGACAAGTGATTTTTAAAACGTTGAACATTAGTGCGCGTGTAAGCAGTTTTAGAATTGCTTATTAAATTTGGAAGCTGATCCTAGCACTGTGGAAATATTATTTGCGTTTGTGTGGTGTACAATTTGTTGAAAAGGGGATTTTCAACATATTCGTTTCAAGATAAACTGGATATTATTAGAAACGGGAGACCAACACCTGATTTAAAACTCTTAAAAACGAAAGTTAAATCATGCTATAGGTACTTTAATATTGAAGTGTACAGTGCTAATCAGTGGTTAAGGGGTTGTGAAAATTTGTGTAAATTGTTTTGTTGTACTTTTCACAAATGAAAAAGGTGTTTGGAATAAAAATGGCTTTTCAGATTTGAACAACATTCACAAAGTGACAAAAAGGCATATGGTAAGTGTGAAACTCATTTGCGAGCGGTGCTAAAAGAATAAACATTTGGAAATTCACAAATTGAGCATTCATTAGATCAACAGTTGAAAGAAAGTGACCGTAAGCATGTGACGTACTTCGCTGCTCTACACAAGATCGGAAGTGTCACTTTGACGCCCAACACTACGGCGGTGCACTCGGTACGGATATCTCGGGCGCCAGTTTCTGTTTAGAGTGCAGAAACACCACTTCACTCTATCGGCGGGACGATAGAGGCCAGGCAACTACAGTGAAGATACGGCTAAGCCAGGGGTCGGGAAAAGGGAACTTACACACTACAGTTAATGAACAGACTCTCATTCAATCTATTTACATTTATTCTACACACTAATTATTATTTACAACTTATACTACAACGGTCTTAACTACGGGCGAGCGGGGGGCAGTAAGCGGGCGGTCAAACGGTGCGATACGGTAATCCGGTGAATGAAGCGGTGAAAAGGTAAGCAGCAATAAATTAATCGGTCATAAGCAGACGGCGGACGGATACCAGGAGGGGCGGTCGCGTTTTACCAACTCTAAACAATTTCCGGAAAATACATACCAGCCAAGTAATACCTTTTATTTACCAAACCTTTATCAAACCTTGATACCTACTTCCGTATCCTGAGCTGCTTCCTCTCTGGAGCGGTCGGTGTCGGCACGTCTGGTCGGTACGGGCGGCAGCAACGGACTGTCCTGGATGCTCTGAAAAATCCTCAAGCTACTAAACTCTGCCAAAAGCAGAAGTAGGATGAGACGCGGTAGTCATGCGCGGAATATAGCAATACGTCACCCGAATTCAATTTAAAACAAACCTATACCTTTATACTCACAACAAGATTACTTACTATGCTGGTCGGCGTGGTTCTTCAGTAAGCAGCTGAACGGCAACTGACTTGTTGGAAAAATCCTCAAGCTACTAAACTCTGCCAAAGGCAGAAGTAGGATGAGCGCGGTAGTCATGCGCGGAATATTGCACTACGTCACCTTTTACCGACTTAGAGAAATTCCGCATTACATTTAAAATACCTATATCTTTATACTCACGAATTTACTTACTATCCAAGTCGGCGTGGTGCTTCGGCTTGGCGGTCAGACGGGAACTAATTTGATTGTTTCCAGTCTCGGGCTCCTTCACGGTAGCGCGGGCACAAGGGTGCCGGGGGCACAATGCGCGCTTCGCGTTTCGCGATTCACGTACTGCCGGCCACTCGGCATATGTGGAATGTTCATAAAAAACATATCAATACTACCTATCTATAATTAACAATTAAACTGTTATTAATGATCAGCTGACAATACCACTATTAAGGGCGCGGCACTACAATGGTTAAAATATTTTTCGAAACAGACAAATAGCACCTAGTTACCTAACTTAATTCTATAAAATAAAATCACTTCGTTACAAGCATAATGAACTTATAAAAAAAAATCGAGAAGTGTTAAAAAGACTTATTGACATTGTTTGTTTTCTCGGCGAAAATGATCTTAGTTTTAGAGGTCATACTGAATCTCGGAGCGTTGCTAATAGGGGCAATTTTATCAATTTAGTTGATTTATTAGCAAAATACGATACAATTTTAAGTAACCATCTGGAACACTCCACGATATTTCGCGGTACATCAAATCATATTCAAAATGATTTGATTCAGTCGATAAGCAATATTGTTTTAGACAAGATCAAGCAAGAAATAAAACAGCTCCTTTTATTGCAATTATGTTAGATGAAACAACCGATATTACGAATATTAGTCAGTTGTCAATCGTAGTATGCTACATAAATCCAAATGGAAAATTCCAAGAGCGCTTTTTAGGATTTTTAGACGTAACTACGAAAAGAACGGCGCAGCTTTATACCGTATGGGGACTGTAAGCATGGTAAATGGGAAAACCCAAATGTGTAGAACAAGGACAGATTGCTCTCATTATCATACGTTGGAAAAGGACAGAGACCAGAGGCTAATAAGTAAATAGGCATTTTTACAATTCTTATTATTAACGAACGCATAAAGTCAAGAAGATTACAGCTTCACTGAACGTCAAAAGCATGAACAAACACGGTGGGTAAGAATATCGCCAGCTTTTGTTTATGGATTCCTGTTACCACTAATTCAAATTTCGTTATTTACTATCAGCCTCTGTAGTTTTCTAACATGCGTATGAGCTGAGAGCAATCTATCCTTGTTCTACACATCTGGTTTTCCCCATTTACCATTCTTACGGTCCCCATACGGTATACTATAGTTTTTCAGATAGTCGATGATCTACAGTGTGGTGCTAAACTTATTGCCCAAAGTTATGATGGGGCCGCTGTAATGGCTGGTGAATTGGGGGGCCTGCAGGCCAAAGTAAAAGAGACTTTTCAGAATGCAATATTTGTACATTGTTTTGCGCATCGATTAAATTTAGTTCTTCCTCAATTTGCAACGTGTCTTAAAGAGTGCAAAGTATTTTTTCAAGTATTAGTGGAATAGCTGCCTTTTTTTCAAAATTATCAAAACGGACACGAGCTTTAGATTTGGAAGTACAGAAGAGACTACCCAGAGTTGCTCCAACACAATGGAATTACAATGGGAGGCTAGTACAAACTGTATCTGAATATCGACAGCCTCTAATTGATTTATTTGAAAATATTTTACAAAGTAAAGATGAATGGGACCCTGAGACTTTGATTTTAATTTTTTGTTAAATATTTTCTCCGAAATATTCCCATTTACTGACAATTTATTCAATATTTTGCAAACTAAATCAACTGACGTTGGATTTTGTGTAAAGAAAATTGAAGAATTCAAAAATTTGATATATAACAAAAGAAATGAATTTGAAAAGTTCTGGGAGAAAACTAGTAATGACAATTTAGAACCGCAAAGAAAAAGAATACGAACTGAATTTATAGTGGATCATAGAACTTCATATCGAAGACATTTTATCGAAATTTTGGACAATATCAATGGGCAACTAAATAATATATTTAAAAATTTTAGTGATATACAATTTTTAGAATTGTGTAATTTTAATGAATTTAAAAACAGTTTCCACAAAACGCACTTCAGTCATTGAGTGATAACTAAGGAAATTTTTTTGATATAATTGGGTTACGATCGGAACTTTCAGTTATTTATGCTACAGAAGATATTAGTCAGAAACATAACGTCAACGAACTGATTATCTTTATAAAAGAAAATAGTTTGGATCAGGCCTACTCTGAAGTGTTGAAATTGTGTGAATTAGTGTTGACGACACCTGCAACTAGTGCTTCGGTTGAACGCAGTTTTTCGACCTTAAAAAGAATAAAAACTTTTTCTAGAAATTCAACCAGTGAAGAGCGGCTTTCAAAATTGTCCCTGTTGACAATAGAAAGTGACTTTGTGAAGGAGATGTCCCAAAATTCAAACTTTTACGACGAAATTATTTCCGACATCGCAAAAAAGGAGAGGCTGATTAAACTACATTATAAATAGGTAGGTATGTGCATGTTAACTACTTAACTAGCCGGCTCAATTTATAGTTGGCTAGAGAGTGCACGATGGCTAGTGTGACTGAACAAACTCTCTATTTCGCTGCGGGTTCAATCCCCACCACAGGCGCTGGCAATGTCGGTGGGTATGGTTGTGTGTCTGCGTTTTTTTCATAAGTGTAACCCTCGCCCGTGCAGCTTCGGCTTTGGAATTGGGGGTTGTATAATTTTTTGTGGTGTTTTTATGTTTTATGTTTATTGAGGAGTGGCAGTCCTACAAGTGTACTTTTTCTAGATATCATAACTTACTTTGCAGCTTTCGACATTTGCTTTAAAATGAGTATACGGAAGCCACGCCCCTTTTCTTAAAAAAAATTTGGCCTCGCTTCGCTCGGGGCTCTCGCACTACCCATCATCCTATACCACAAACTGCTTCCCCTGTATCAAAACTCACCGCACGCCCCTGTAAAACAGTTTATAATAGAATTAAATTTCCGAGATTCCGACGCGATAAGACGAATCCAGATGTTCAAGCGTAGTTAGGTACTATGAGCAGTTCCAAATTTTAATCCAAGCACTAGATACTAGAATGTACTACACTACCTGTAGAGGAATATGTAAGTATTATCCGTAATGTACAGAAATCTCTGAGCGGCTTATCGGACCGTCCGTCGTGGTGTTGCTGTTAAAGATGAATTACACCGTGTTAACTAAAAATTTTAGTTTTAAAATTTAATGTTCGTATCGAGATTTGCCGTGGAGGAACCTTCTTAAATTTCCACTGCTGACATCTGTTGATGTAGAATGTTCCTTTTCTCCATACAAAATGATGTATCGACCAAATCGTTCCAACCTGAATGCGTACATGGTCACGTCACAACTAATATTCGTTCTGCATTCGTGGCTGTTAAATTTCCGTCTGTATAAATGTTTGTACGAACCGCACGCTTTCATACTGCTAAAATAACTGAATTGGGGATACCCCCGGACAAACTGTCAAGCTACCTATAATTGTATATGGGAGAGTCCCCATTACCCACAGATTCCTTGCATCTTTTAAAGCTCCTCTACACGTTAGCCAATGCGTTGGCCAACACGCTGGCGGACATATTGGGCGTTATTTGCAAGGAAATTGGTAATCTGTCCACACGTTGGAAGGACATTCAGTTTGTTTCGACGCAGGCCAATATCAACATCAACAATGAATGTCATGAGGGTAGCTGCTGCTGCGATTTATTTATTTAGTGCTTATTATATTTTTACTTACTATATTTTTGTTTTTGTGATATTTGTTTTGAGGATTCCAAATACAATTTTCGGCTTGGTAAAGTTCTATGAATTTAAAAGTTTCTTCGTTACTCATCGCTGCCATTATGTACCATAAAATACAAATTTATATGCACAGCACAGCACAAAATCTTAACCTACAATTCCTGCGGGAGCACTTCACATACTAGGCCAGTGCAGCCAACGTGTGGACGTGGCTACCAGCGTCCGCCAGCGCCAAGGCCAACATCCTTTGATGTGTCTTGAAAAACCGACAACACGACGGATCGGTCGCCAATGCTTGGACCAGCTCTGCCAATGCCGCCAATACGACCAATAGTCCCCTCTACACGATGGCCATACGCATTGGCCAGCGATATTGGCATACGCATTGGCCAACGTGTAGAGGAGCCTTTAGCCTCGATACTGGTTAGACTCGTTGCATATATTACAGATTAAATAAACGCACCACATGAATTTTTATGTGATGTGTTATTAATATTTATATTTGTTTTATAAGTGCCGGCCCTGAGAATTTTTTGGTAAAAAGTACAACATTAAATTTAAAGTCACATTTTTTTGCAGTTGTTACTAACTCTAGTGGTGTCCCAAACGCCTGGACATCATCATCATTGTCCATTTTAAATACATTTTAATATTTTTTTAGCACTTACAAGTACTAAAGCGAAATAAGCATTGGATCTGACTTTTATCACAACAATAAATAAACAGTGATTGTCAAGGAAACGATTTTATAACCAATTAGATTGTAATGAAAAAAATATTATGCATTAATAAAAATTCCTTAATTTATAATAAAGTATGTGTACCTCGTAGTAAAAGCACATTTCCGGACCTCAATGCTTGGCCTCGGCCAACAATTTACATCGTCGTCCGGGAATGTATTGTTTTTACTACTAGATACACAATGTACTATTCCGTATTTTTCTTTGGCGAACATTTCAATATCTTTGTGTTCTATACCTGCACATATTATATCGTTCTCAATTATTGTATGGCTAGATTTGTTAATCTGGCATGTGTTGCACGTACAAATTTTTTACAGTTGTGCAATATAATTTTGTGCCGTTAAATTTCAACTCCGGGAAACCACTAATACACAAGTTCACTTTATCCTCTGAAGTTTTTAGAAAGAGCGTTCTCCAGTTGCCACAGAGAGAAATGGTTGAAAGAATCCTTAAATAAACAGCTATATTAGGAAAGTTTTCAGTCTCTATTTTTCTCTAAATAGTTTAACACTTCCAAAGGCTTTATGCCTTTATTGATCTGCATTATTTCTCTCACTTAACAGTTAAGTGTGTAATTCATTTAGATCTCATCAGTTAGCTGAATTTGTAAATCCTAACACCTTCTCATAACATCTTTTGGCTCCATGCCTTTCAAACCGGAAATATCATACAGAAATTCGAAGAGTTATGGGATTCTAACTGATGATTGACTCTCTGCTTTAAATTAATTTCGAAAAATAAATGATTACTTAATATTTGAATTATTCTTTTCACATACTAATAACAAATGACCAATATTTGAATTCTCTTTTTACATATCTGAATTGCTCTTTTGACAATATTGAAAATGCTGCCTTTAAAATATTGCCGACTGAGGCGGTCGCCTCACCCCACTAGCCGGCCCTGACGAGCACTAAGCAGTTACGGAAATAACTGAAATAACTTAAATATAGATAGTAGTAAATCCAGGAAGGGGCTTGTGCGGCTGGAGCCTCATCAAATTTAAGGGTTTTGTTTAAATAAATAGAAATTTCATACATAAAAAACCATAAAAAATTAGAAAGGCGTCTTCAAATTGTAAATCTGGATGTATCACTGACGTTTTTAAAGAAGTAATAAAAAATGATGAATTTGAAAGTATCGTATTGTGATTGTTAAATACTGAAAAAACAATGATGTTGCATTGCTAATTGCTACCGTCTCAAAATTGAGAATACCGAATTAAACACATGTATAGTGAAACAACTAGAAATGGAAATACTAATTGACATATAGACCCAGCTTTGTCACCTCCGATTAACATTTCCATTTCTAATTGTTTCACTGTACAAAATATATAGTATGCTAATTAATACCTCAGCCTAGAATGCAAAACGTGATGTAGTAAGAATCTGACCTGTTCAATCTAGCAGACCATGATTATTCCGTACATGCACCTGTGCTCATAAAGTTAAAAGTGCCATGGTATGGCATACGTATGAGCCAACTCAGTGATGTAATAGATTGCATCAAATGATTTATATTTTTCTATAGACACGGGACAAATTAATTACATATCTCATCAGATTCCAATTATTCAAGTAATATGTGTTTTAAATAAAAATAACTGCTTGCTTGCACAACTATTGGGAATAAAAAATTAAGTTTAATCCTATTTAAAACTTAATTATTAATTAATATTTCCTCAAGTGTGGCAAACATTTCGAATTCTGTACAATAAAACAAATAAAAGACTTTATATGAACGACGATATCCAAGTATTGCCAAGTATTTGCTACTTCTGGAGTTTGTTTCTTCAGCGATGTTGTCCCACTCCAATCTGTATAAATCATGACGGGTGGTGACAGCACTTCCAGAAACAAGCAGCACCCATTACACATTATTTATGACAATAATCGAGAAATCATAATTTATTACTGAAAGTCTACATTAGCGTTCTTATGACCTCTATGAATATATAGTATGGTTACTTTAATAATATCCTAGTTTGTACTTAGAATAATAATCACAAGCCCATTCCATAATTTTACTGTGATCAAAGACAGCACTTGTTGTTCACTTAAAAAAGTGATTTAGCCGCCAGAGTAAATATAAATATGAATTTAAAGATTTTTTTAACAAATTATTTATATCAGATTATTAGAATACTTCATAGAAAATAAAGCATTCGTTACATGGCAACATGGTTTTCTGCCAAATAGATCCACCACAACTGCTATGTTTCATTCCTTAAATTATATTATAAAGCAGGTTGATAAGCTGCAATATATCTCGGGTCTCAGATATATATTTTGATTTAAGTAAGGCATTTGATTTGGTCCATCATGATATACTTCTTCAAGGACTTCGGTGTTATGGCATAAAAGAAACGAGTTATAATTTGATACAATCATATTTCATGTCACAAAAAGTATGCATTATTACATCAACAGATGATAACAGAAAGAGTGTTACTTTTTTCGACGAAGAAAACACTGTATGGGAGTTCCACAGGGATTCATATTAAGGCCAATTTTATTTCTAATATTCGTAAATGACTTGGGATGTCAGATAAATTTGGACTCATTGCATCAGTTTGCATATGACATCTCATGTATTGTATCGCGACCTTATGTTATGAGATGATCACAAAGATCAACGAAGATGGTTAATGATGTGGCTCTTTGGTGTGAAAGGAACATATTAAAGCTAAATACAGGTAAAACAAGGTTAGTTATCTTTAAAAATAACATAAATGGTTTCTTATTTATTAACCAAAATGTTAAATAGATTCTAAAATCTACATAAAAATGTCTAGGTATTATCTAGACAAAGATTTACGATGGACTGAACATATAAGACAACCATTAAACAAAATTAATTCCACTTGTGCCATAAGATATGTTAAAGATCAACTTAGAATAAATAGCATAAAATTATTCTACTCAGTCTAGAGTATCAGATTCTGGTATCACTCAGTTTAACACAAAAACTAATCATAAGAACGATACTTGGTTTATCAAGGTATATTTCGTGTATTTTACTTGAAAATTAAAACAATGGTGTGTGTATATTTTCAACGTGGCTGTATTTACAAAAAATAATTTGAACATATTTCCCGAAAACTGTGATTTCTATCACAATATGAGAACTAGAGGTTTAACAAATTTTAAAAAGTGACATTTTATTTGCCTCGTATTTGTGCATATCTAGAAAAAAATAGTAATAAAAAAAACTATAGATATTTGTTATTGTTATCATGTTAGGTTGGAAAGGATGCATATGTAATGCCCAATAATTATTTTATTATTATTTTTTAGAAATACATTTAACAAAATCATTAACAACACGTTAATATCAGAATCCAAATTTCTCAAAAACATTTTGAGAGAACATGAAAACTAAAAACTGAAGAAAACTGAATTATTTTAAAATATGCAAGGTGTTCTATTCAGTGGCGTGCTGTGCCTTTAGGGGCAGAGGTGGCAAGCATTCTTGAAATATTTTTTTTATTTATTGCAAATTTTATGTGTATCGTTGAAACATTAGAGATCATTTATATATTTTATGTCGTATTTACTTCAACCTGTGTCTTGTACCAGTTTTGTTTGTTATTTAATTTATTACTGATTAATGATTATGTATAAAAAAACCCAATTTAATTAGCCCTGATGATGCTAATAAATGTAGCGAAACATTGACTACACTAAACAAATAGTTTTTCTGTTTTAATTGACCTATTCTCACCAAGTTGTAACATAATATGGCATGTTAGTAACTACAAGAGAGAAACGATTTATTTTCTATAATTATTATTCATCGAATTTTCACGAAGTGTTTTGCTTAGGGCGCTAGGTCGGCGATATAGACAGGGATCATATTTCTTAGGCACGATGCGCAATTTTTTTTATTCAAAATCTAGATTCTACGAAAAAAAAATAGTTAATGAAGGTCTTTACACCTTTGATAACTTCAAAAATAACGAATTTATTTCAAAAAAAGGATATTTTCGCGTCATACCCTGTACATAGTTTATTTAATTATCGACACAAACAGTAATGTCACTGTGGTTTGATTTATTTTAGATTTTTTGGATTATTGAAAACAATTTTGTTTTAATTTATCAATACATAAGGAAAATAACCTACAAATATGGTCTCATTTTTTTTCAGAAAAGAAAAATAAAATCTTTTGCCACTAGTGACATTGCGTCGGTGGCTCCTATTTTATTTAGTTTGTTCACTTTTCTTCACTTTATTTATAAGCAGACTCACTTTTGTTCATTTTTTTCTCTAAATTTCATTCACTTTTGAAACTCACTTACTTATATGTTCTAAACCATTAGCATACCTGTATGTAGTTATTTGTCGGTTTCATATATTCTACGAGAAAGTAGACACTTGGCAAAATTCTTCAGATTAGGGATTAAGCATATCTTTTGGTGTTAATGATTGGAAACAAGCCGTTGAAAAATAAATTAAATTATGATCTTAAAACTCCTATATTTGTTAAATCGATTTTAAATTTGAAAACTGGACAATGCAAAGCGGTGAAACGGAAAAAATAAATTAATTTTTTACCGTTATGAAATTAATCATATAAACATTGCATTTTAATTTTAAGAAAAATATTATTTTATAAAACTTTTCCTAAAAAATATGTATTATTCTTGTTGCAGGTACAGTCAGTCTAGAATCTTTTGAAGATTGTTGTTTCTCCCTACAATAATGAGATTAAATTGAGAGCTGTAGCTATAAAGGTACAAGTTTTTGATAGTCATTATTTTTTATCTTTAATAACCTGTATCGGTATGTGAGATTAGAGGATGCTACTATATAACATCTTGAACCCACTGAACACACAGTTTTCATAATAAAATCTACTTTTAGATAAGATATATTACAATTTACAACCTTTTATCTTAAGGAACAATGAATGAAAGAGTAAATATAACGTAAGATTTCATTTAAAGAGCGTTTCTTTATTCAGAATTTGATAAGTTTCTCTCTCGCTCTCTGTCTCTCGTATAAACCACCACAGAATTTAAATGAAAATTATCATATTTTTAATATAGTAATTCATTTTCATTTAAGGCACTGAGAATGCAACTACTAGGAAATGGAAAAATGCTTTTCTTAACTGTAAGCCATACAATTTTTAACTTTTTTATTAGCACCTTCAAGGATAAGACGCATTTGAAATCTATTTGTGGAAGACTTTAAATTGTTCACACTCTGTGGATGAAGATGATTTGACGACTGTATTATAAAAAATTCGAGAAAGAGGACGAAAAAAAAAATATTGCAATTGAGAAAACTGTCAGAAAAGTTGTACGCAGTCAGCGTTTGTATCATATTTACAGCGCGTCAAACTTGTAGAGTTTTTGAGAGTTATATTCTTGATAATCATTTTAGGGGGTAATTCTTTTTTCAGATGAAGAGTATCCGCGTGTGATTCCTGAAATCTAGACTAAGCACTAAAACCAGTTGTCTATAAAATGTGTGAACATGAGTCTTAGAATTTGGGCTGATCGCTTTGCATATTTTACCCAACGGTTATAATTCTTTAATATAATTTTTAACAAATCACTTTGAGAATGAACATACCTATAACTTACCATAACGGGGCATCTTTTCATTACAATATCTAAGATAACGGGCATCTCGGACATATACCTTCATATCCTCCCCTATCCGATTTGTAGATTTAAATTATTTAGGGTGTATTAACAAAACGTAACTTTTTCTGGTTATAAACAAGTAATACTTATAACTTTACAACTACTATGTAGGGTCACTTTGTTTCGAACAGTACAAGGAGCTATAACGTTTAGTGGAATACCGAATTGGTTTAAGAGGGTGGCCTTTTTATTTATCCCATATTGACAGAGCTGTCACAGGTACTCTTAGAAAGTACTTGAAGTATAGTATCAAGTATTCAAATATCAAAAAATTACTTGAAGTATCAAGTACAGTTTTTCTTAAAACATATCTCAGTTATCAAGTCCTCTTGAAAATTACTTGATTTCTCGCCAATTAATTTACTTGAAGTATGCTTCGTAATTTAAGTATATAGAATACTTACAGTATATAAACTTATTTGAAGTATTACAAAAAATTCATAAAAAACTAAGTAAAAATCAGTAACTTTCCATTTAAATACAATTTGTATTTTTGGAATAACCGCTGGCCTAACCATATATTATGAATATTACGACAATGTCGATTACCGAAAAGGCAAAGAATGTGAGAAAACAAAAGAGCTGTAAGCTGTAAATATACTTAAACACACAGATATAACATAGTCATCATGAATTTAAAAAACTTAAAATAAATCTTTTTCTCAAAGCAACCACCAAACGTAGTATTACCGCGAAACAAAAAAATGTATGAAGCGTGTGGGCGTAAACAGTTAAAACAACGCCGAAAGCACAAATTATTCTCTGCCGAAAGGGTGGCGATATTTCTTTGTGGTTTTTAATAGCAAAGATAGTTATGGTATATCTATGTGCTGAACTATAATATCAACTAACCGAACTAAAAACATAAGAGGATAAATCGTCTGCTGACAGTTGTATTAGCCGTTCTATTTCAGAAAAAATTTACACTGGTTGCCATCAATGAGACGCTCCTCTGCCAATACAATAATTCCACTCACGTGACGTGATGTGAAAGTAATATTTGATGTAAATGGTTAACTGTCCGAAGCATTTTTTTGTATGGTCTTGTTTATGCGAGTTTGGACAAACAAAATATGATTGAAAAAGGAATTTTACTTCAAGGAATTGTTTCAGAGTGCATGTATCAGACAAATATTTACTTGAAGTAGCCCAAGAATACTTCAAGTACAATTTATTACTTGAATTATGATGTAATACTTCAAGTATTGTTAAGAATACTTAAAATAACTTACTTGACAATATCAAGTAAAAATTCAAGTTATGTGAATAATTGAAATATAAGTACAAATATCTACTCAGATAAGTACTTAAAGTACCTCAAGTACTAATAAATACTTGAAGTATAATTTCAAGTATTGTACTTTAAGTATTGACAGCTCTGTAAGCTGACAACAATAAAGAAGTATATTTGTAAATATTTTGTGACATTTGCTTATACTACTGATAGGAAAATTATATTACGATCTGATAAGTACTAGTATTTATCGCCTTGAATTAGTTTTTAAACAAATCATGTACCCAAATTATATTGAAATTAATGATGCAACAAATTTGTCTGACACCCTCTGTTGATAGGTAAGATATTGATCTCAACAGATGGTTTCAGTCAGAATGGTTTCATGACTGATTTAAATTTAATCACACCGTCTTTTATCGTTGTAATTAATAAATGGCTCAAACATCAAAAAATGAAACCTGAAGATTATAAAAAAGTTCGTATCATGCGTTTATTTTGTAGAGTAACTAAAACATTACTTTTCGAAAACTTGTCCAGACTTGAAAATTAAAGTATCTTAGATATGATTTGGCAGTTAAGATACATTTCAGTAAAACTTATTGCAACTAATATCTTTTTCAAGTAACTAGATATTTTTTAAGATACTTTTCAGGTATTTAAGTTACTTTTAAGTATTTTAAATACAACTAAGTATCTTAAGAGAGGGGCTATGACGACCTGTCTGAAAATGCGGGATCCTGGAAGCTGGCGATGTTCATGTAGAGTTGAAGGTCACGCAACAATTCGGTTTTTGACGAATTTTAAAAAATGGTGAAACATAATAGTGGAGTGGAGTGCATTAATTTAGTTATATATTTAATTTGAAAGGAAAATTCTAAGCGCAATATATTTAAAAAAATGGTTAAACTTCTGCTATTTGATTGTGCCGCGAAAACGGTGAGACATATCGGTAGTTAACTATGAGGTGATATGCAGACAAAAGATGAGGAACAAGTTGACAATAAACAAACTAACCTCATATCTCATCTGTCAAAAGTATATAGTGTACAATTAGTAGCACAATGCAGTCAGTGATTAGTGAATTACAAAATTAAAAAGGTAGGTAGATGGCATATATAACTACGTCAAACATCACTGGGTAAATTAAGGTATATTTGCACGTAAATCTGTAAACCATTTATATCAAATATTACCTTCACATCACGTCACGTGAGTGATAGTATTGTATCAGCAGAGGAGTGTCTCACTGATGGCAACCGGTGTAAATTTTTTCAGAAATATAACGGCTATAGAACTGCCAGCAGACGATTTATCCTCTTATGATTTTAGTTCGGTTAGTTGATATTATAGTTCAACACATAGATATACCATAACTATCTTTGCTACTAAAAACCACAAAGAAATATCGCCACCCTTTCGGCAGAGAATAATTTGTGCTTTCGACGTTGTTTTAACTATTTACGCTAGCACACTTTATTTTTTTGTTTTGCGGTAGGAACTACGTGTGGTGGTCGTTTTGAGAAATAGATTTATAAGTTTTTTAAATTCAAGATGACTATATTCTATTATATTGGTGTGTTTAAGTATACTTACAGCTTACAGCTCTTTTATTTTCTCACATTCTTTGCAATTTCGGTAATCGACATTGTCGTAATCATAATATTCATAATAAATATATGGTTGAGCATTAAAGTGCCAAGTATATTAAGCCAGTTTCCGAAGTAACTATAATTATTGTATACATTATTTTCTGTATAAGAAATTTTCTGTATGAGAAAGCACTTTTCAGGCCTATGGGACTTATGTGCCTGTAAGCTCTGTCAGCTCTCCAAACCACTTGCTCATATGTGATTTTTAAAATCAACTGATTCTAGCAACACTAATGAACAAACCTTAGCAGTGTTTAGTGTAAACGTTTACTTGTAGTTGGTCTGTGGTTTTCTTGTTATTGTTTATTAGCGAAAATCAAGTAAATGAATAACTCAGGAATTTACCGTGGATATCAACAAAATTTATATGTGGCAAAAACTTAGATTTGTCAAAGTTGACGCTTTTATCCATATTTTCTGTCATCACTTTCACATATTGGTAAATTTGTATTTTTTCAGAGTTGGAAAGCCCATTGCTTTCCCTTTCCGAAAATTCCATATTTGTCATGGAAATTATACAGAGTGATGGTTTATAAGCTTTTAAAGTGAATACTGCGTTTTATCGAAATACTACGAAAAAAAATAATGATTCACAAAGTAGACTATGGAAATAAAAGACAACGTCACTTGGAAACGTCAAATTAGTTTATTAACAACTCGGGTATTTGAGTTACTTTAAGAAAAATGTTTAAAATGGTATAGAAACTTTTAGAATTCGGGTTGTATTGACCGTAACAAAAATAACTCCAAATAATGTAAATAGGCTTAATAATGCAATTGAAGTTTTGGAAAAGACACAAAATGATCCTTCCTCTTCTACAAGAAAAATTTCTTCCGCAACAGGTATTCCGAAAACTAATGTTCATACTGTTATGAAAAATTGTCTAGAATTGAATACTTATAAAATTAAGATTCATCAAGAATTAAAGGAAACTGATTTTCCAAAACGAGTACAATTTTGTAGAAAAATTCTTAATTTACATAGAAGAGATAGGTATTTTCTTGATAAGTTAATCATGTTAGACGAAGCATCATTTCACTTAAATGGCAAGGTGAATAAGCATAATTATTGTAAAGTTTGGGCATCAGGGGGTCGATTCTCAAATGACGATAGAAGTTGTCGCATGAGACAAATTGTCGATTATTGATGTCGAGTAACTTCTGTGGAACGTATTCTCGAGAGCTGTTCGACATGAAAGTTTTAGTAGACATTAGCAGTAGACATATTGTCGATGACTAACGGACGGCAACATTGCATTATAAATATTGCTATCTTCTCGAGTATTTTGTTTTATGGTTCTTTTTGACTTTTGACATAGTATCAAATATATGAACGATGGAAAAAAAGTTACATTATTGTTCACAGCAACAAAAAAACACATTGGTGGACCTACTAAAAAGTACAGAGTACGAAATTTTATTGTCAGGAAAATTTCCTCCACATTTTTCATTTAAAGATGCTCAAAAAAAATGGGAGGAGATCGCAGCCCTTCTGAATTCGATTCCCGGATCTAAAAAAAGACTGGAAACAATGGAGGAAGGTAAGTTTTGAGTAGTAATCATTTCAATTGAAAAAAAAAAGTCTCAAATCCAATCTAAATGTTCTAAATAAATTTGTGTAAAAGCATGTACAGTTGTTTTAGCTAAAACAGTGTTGGTAAATATGTAGTACATTTCATTATTAATACATATTAGCCATAGGTACTTACAGTTATACGATATGCCGAACTGTACAAGCTTTACAATTTGCAATCTGAACAAAAATTAAACAAGAGATGTCAATACTTAGTCATATAGTGAAATATTTTGTGGATTTCAGAGTTGGCAAGATATACGATCGAAGACAAAAAAAAGGAAAGTGGACCAAGTGAAATATTCTGCAGGTACTGGAGGTGGGCCAAGCTACCCGGATCAACTAACTGATACTGATGAAAAAATTCTGAGCACTATGAGCGTAGTCGAAATATTAGGAAACCAAGATGTAAATGAGACAGAAATTAATTTTGAGTATGAGAATGAAAGTACCCCTTCATTCAATATCGAATATGACACAGATATACCATTGGAAATACATGAACTTCAAGCAATACAGCCAAATGTTGAAGAATCCCATATAGATATACCAAAAGATCACATATATTGTACAAAAACAAATAGTCAAATCCCAGTTACTAAAGGAAGTAACAAAGAAAACGAAGCAAAAAAGAAAAGGACAGTAGCTAGTCAAAGGTTAAAAGATAGTACTATTGCCTCCAAAGCTTTGGTAGAAATAGCTAAAGAGAAATTGGAAATTAAAAAAGAATACTACATTAAGAAGCTATGTATATTGGAAAGACAAGTTTCTGCGATAGAAAATCTCGCTGAAATATTAAAAAGGAAACCTGAATAATAGTCTTTTTTTAAATGCTAACTAATAGGAATTGCAGAATATATTTTGAGGACTTTTTTTATTATTTGTTATTTTTTGAAGACTTCTTAATTTTGTTTTTGTTATTTTTTTGTACAGTGTGTACCGGCACTCTTCTAAACTTTCTTATTTTTAATTTGCTGAGAAAAAGTCATTCTTTATAAAAAGTTTTGTTTGCCTTAGGCAGTAATAAACAAAGTTTTTTTTCTTATTTTGCAACCAAACTCTGTTTGAGCTTTCTTCAAAACTGGAAAAACTTTGTTAACAAAATTTTCAAAGAAAATGCAAAAAAAGGTAGTTTGCTTAAAGTAGATTTCATATTTTCTAATTTTTAGAATACCCTGTATAAATTAATCTTAAGTTTGACGACTGTTTATGACTTTCTAAGACAAGCAAAACTTTTTATAAAGAATTACTTTTCTCGGCAAATCAAAAATAAGAAAGTTTAAAGGTACCTCATGCGAGAACACACTGTATATATAAAGAAAAATAAACTTATATGTATATATATAATATATACCTACTGTATTCTTTCTTTAATAAATATTTTTTATTAAACCGGTGTAAACATTTTTTGCCTAGTGAAGTTTCGGTATGGGAGATGGGTATTTGTAAATATTAAAAATAATGAGCGTTTCACATTTTCTCTAATGCTTTATTTTTGTTTTGTTTACTGAACTTTTTTCAATCAATGTGAAACTGAAATACTCTTGTAACAAGTTTTTATTATTAGCTACAAAAATAACAGTGCGGATACAACATGAGGAACAATAAAATAATTTTAATAAGGCATTAATGCAATAAAATACTATTTCTAATTTTTTTCCATTTAAAACTTAATTCGATTGGCCTATATGAATAGTATACATGTAATATTACTTAATGTCTAAAATAATTTATGACCCTTCTTTGCATTCGTCTTCCTTCTATTAATTGAAGATTATGATGAGGGTTTTCAATATGCTGATCATTATTAATGTCATTTTCAAAGTCCATGTCAGCTTCATCCCCTTCAAGATTTAACTCAACATTATTATCAATACACATATTGTGCAATAGAACACAAGCGTTGATTATTTTAGATGCTTTATTTGGAGCATAATGGAGAACCCTGTGTTTTAAGAGGCACCTAAATCTCATCTTTAATAATCCATTGCACCTCTCTATTGTAGATCTTGCTCTTCTGTGAACTTCATTATAAGCTTCCTCTTCTTCAGTTTCTGCGTTTGCCACAGGAGTTAACAACCAAGGACGAAGAGGATACCCGGAATCACCTACAATATATACAAAATATTAATTATGTAAAGTATTAAATTCTTCATGCTTTGATTTGATGTGTTATTATTTAGCATGGTTTAAGTGTAAAAAAATGAACCATGCTCCTCAGTTATAGGTCTCCATCAATGACTTCAGGATTTCTGAAGTCATTGGTCTCTATTCGTAGTTTCAACTTGTAGATTGAGTACCCAAACAATATTTGTTTTTTTCGAGAATTCTCAAATGATAAGAAAAGAGTAACAATGAAGATTATGGGTTATTAAGTTATATGGGTACTTACCCAACAAGAAATAACCACCATTTCCTCTTTCATGTATATTTCTTAGTACTGGTTCTATATTGCTATTATTCCATATATGACTGTCGTGGCTGCTTCCAGGAAATCGTGGGTTAACATGCAAAATTTTCATTCTTTCATCGCATACCTATAATAAAATATGGTTCGTAAATTTTCATTGTATTAAAAAAAATCATATTTAGTATCCTCAATCGCTTTCACGTTAATACTGAGTATTTACCTTGTGACAAATGCAGATACTTTGTATAACTTTAATATTTATTGTGATCTTAGTGACAGTCTGTAAATCTGCTTTTATCGAAAGTAGGTAAATCATTACCTATTTTTTCAATTAAACGAGAGAACATACAAATTACTTTTAGCGTTCAATACTTACCAGTTGTACATTTAACGAGTGGTAATTCTTCCTGTTAACATATATACGTTCTGGGTGCACAGGATCATTAGTTTTTGGTGGTACTATGGCTATATGAGTGCAGTCAATACAGCCGATTATACCAGGCATACCATATATGCGATGAAATCTGAAAAAAATTACAGAAAATATTGTTTGAGGAAAAAAGGGTATAGTACCCTTAAACTTACCGCATTCTTAAGGAATTCATTTCATTTAAAGTTTCTGGAAACTTCACATATCTCTGCAAAAGTTCTGGGTGATTTAAAGCTGTAGTTATTTCTTCAACACATCGGCTAACCGTTGGTTGGGAAACACCTAAATATTTACTATTTGCGACAGCATGTTGATAACTTCCACATGCCAAAAAATGTAGAGTAACCAACACCTACAAATATAATAACACATCTACAGCACACGATTCTTAAACTAATTTTCAAAACCTACTTTTTCTTCAACTGTTAATCCAGACATGCGCTGCCTTTGGACTACAAAAGGTCGAATTATATTTATAAGCTCCCTAGTTAGCTTTTTTGTAAGTCTATATGTTTTTATAAATTTCTTGTCACTAACATCGAAGCCGTTTCTGTACGTGTGCACTTCCCTCTGATGTTCCTGCACATTATTCTCCATATTTTCGATTGCTGCCAAAATTTCTACTTCTTCATTCATCATATTTGAACTATATATCTTTCAACCACCAACACGATATAACTGTCTATAACATAAATCAAACTCATATTAAATTTATTATTGTAATAAAAACAACATAGCCTAACATGGCTAGACAAAAATTTACTAGGTCAAGCAAATGAAAACGTTTCATCCCTTTTTAGATATGGAAACAAATAAATTACCCTACTTTTTTCGTTTTTTGTAGCATGGGCACTCGAATAACACAAACATAGGTTAGGTAAAGAAATATTAATCATTTACGAATCCCTCTCTACCACAAAAAAAATAAAATGTCGATCACGACATTGAATGTCGAATGGTTTGACCCACTCGTCTTTATCTCTACTAAAAAATTGTCTACTATGACGTTCCAGAATAGCGTACTATTTATTTCACTAGACAAATGGTATTGTCGCCTGCGACATCGGCCGAAGTGACATTTGAGAATCGACCCCCAGAAATCCCACAAATTTCCATCAGTATGTCAGATCCTTTCCAAAAGTTACAGTTTGGTGTGCGGTATGAAAACAAAAAGTGTACGGTCTTTTTTTTTTAAATCCAATTGTCAATGCCCCATCATATTTGGACATGTTAGAAAATTTCTTTTATCCGCAACTTGAACAGGATAATTTGTTGGGGACAATATATTTTAAACAAGACGGTGCGACCGCGACGCCTCATTATGCAATGATAATTAGAGATTCCCTGAATGCCACCTTTGAAAATCGTTGGTGAAGAATGGGAGGTCCTACAGCATAGTCTTCTCGATCCTCAGAACTCATAGTTCCAGATTTTTTCATATGGGGGCATGTGAAAGACAGGTGCCACAAAATTTAGAACAACTTAAAGAAAACATTTGAACTGTCTTTAACAACATTCCCCCCGTACAGTTAAGTAGAAGCTGACAACTTTGTAAAGCGAATAAATAAATGTATTCAAGTTGATGGGCAGCATTTTATAACTAATATGTATTATTTTGTTTATTTCTTATTTTTTTAATAAATATCCTGTTACACTTTGTTATATCGAATTTCATATGTACATTTTCAATATTACCAATTGAAGTAACACGTAATTGTTAATAAACTAATTTGACGTTTACAAGTGATATCTTTTATTTCCATAGTCTACTTTGTGAATCATTATTTTTTTCGT
Organism: Rhamnusium bicolor; assembly: GCA_029963845.1. Classification (NCBI taxonomy): domain Eukaryota; kingdom Metazoa; phylum Arthropoda; class Insecta; order Coleoptera; family Cerambycidae; genus Rhamnusium; species Rhamnusium bicolor. Next base: position 229,379 of record JANEYF010005102.1, on the reverse strand, counting down.
AACATTTCGATAAAACCCTGTATTCACTTTAAAAGCTTATAAAACCATCACTCTGTATAATTTCCGTGATAAATATGGAATTTTCGGAGAGGGGAAACAATGGGCTTTCCAACTGTGAAACAATATACAGGGTGTTCCATTTGAAATAACAAAGTTGCCCTATTCCCGGAAATACGCTGTCATATCCGGTTAAACCGGAAGTGTGCAAAAAGGCGGATACTTAGGAGAAAACTTATCAAAATTAGAAGAAGACTGACGAAAACTGCACTTCATTATCTCAACTAGTTCAAAAGTTATATAGGTTTAAAAAGGGTCAAAATATAATGAGGCACCCGGTATTTTTCTTCTTCGTTTACAGTGAAGTTTAACATCCTCACTCTTATGAATTGTATTAATAACAATGCCAAATGTCGCCATTTAGTTTAATTTATTACAGCTGTTCTTGCTTACATGGTTTAGACAAGTTTATTTAGCTGCGGTTTAACTTTGCGGTTTTATTAGACGTTAAAATCAATTAATTAGATATGGTAGATTATGAAATGTGATGATAATAGTTAATAATGGAGTGAATTGTAAAATGTATATATCTTTATGTTTATGGTTTTGGAAACATTGTCTATTTTAGGTTACTAAATGGTTTAAATTTATTGGCAGTATAGTATGATTTTGTATTTCAATAGGTTAGCAACATAAATGTATACGTTTTGATATTTGTAACAATACATTATTTTAGAAAACTATAATTAATTTTTTTAGTTTATTAAAAATGCTTTTGAGGAATGTTCCTTTAACCCCCTTTCAAGTCACCGGAGTAACTTTGTCGATATAGGTAATGGTCGTTGCACACGTTGCGATAAAACCGAGAAACTTATCTGCACAAGCAGCTCTGCGCAGTTAAATCTCACGCTCATATAGCGGCCACAACGTAGATAATGCAGATAAATTTGCTCAGATGTTTGTGCAGATAAATCGCTGTTTTATCATAACATTTGTAGTGGCTCTAGGGTTTACCAAATTATTTCGCACTCGTCTCGATCTTGTTTGTTAATATCACTAGTTTGCTAGTTGGAGATATACGGGGTGGCCATTATCTATCTCCTTACATGGCTAACTTTTTTATTTGCAGAGTTATAGAGTCGATTAAATTGGGCAGAATTGTAAGAGCAATTGATTGTCGTATTGAGATTTGTGGTATGTTTTCAGGTTGCTGAATTATACTGAAAAAGCTGAAAATGACATGGCTAACTTTTTTATTTGCAGAGTTATAGAGTCGATTAAATTGGGCAGAATTGTAAGAGCAATTGATTGTCGTATTGAGATTTGTGGTATGTTTTCAGGTTGCTGAATTATACTGAAAAAGCTGAAAATGGTTGATTTTTTAAATGTTAAATAACTTCGAAACCATTAATCTTAGGAAATCCGTGAAAATTGTTGTCAATCGATATTTTTACGAAGAATTCAATAAACCTATTGCCAATTCCATGGCTGACACGATTTCCAACATATAACATAAACTTGCATTTTTTTAAATGGAAACCATAGTAGGCTATGGGCTTATAAGAAAGCTTATTTTTTTCTGATTTCAAAGATATAAACATTTGTATGTCCATTTTAAAAAAAAAAAGCAAGTTTATGTTATATCTCGGAAATCGTGTCAGCCATGGAATTGGCAATAGGTTTATTGAATTAATTCTGCGTTAAAATATCTATTGATAACAATTTTCACGGATTTCCTAAGATTAACGGTTTCGGAGTTATTTAACATTAAAAAATCGACTATTTTCAGTTTTTTCAGTATAATTCAGCAACCTGAAGACATACCACAATTCTCAATACAGCAATCAATTATTGCTCTCACAATTCTGCCCAATTTTGCTAATTTAACCGACTCTGTAATTCTGCAAATAAAAAAAGTTACCCATGTAAGGAGTAGATAATGGCCACCCCCGTATAACCGCTGAGCTACCGTCTGATTTATAAAAGGAGAAGTATGAAATGCAACATTTCGTTTTTTTTTTTGTTCTCTTTGAGTAGGTATTATTTTTTTTAATTTGGAAAGATTTCTAATTTATTTGGATAAAAACGTATTGATCTTTTTTTTGTGATGAGAGAATACGTTGCAAATAAATGTTTATAAATATTTAATTCTTTTAATAATACGCAAAACGTGTATGTTGGTCCTTTGGACTGAATTTCTTGCTATACCAGTAACTGGGTAACTTAAGAATAGATATTTTGAATAAAAGTTTTTATGGGAAAGTTTGAACATTTTGATCACTTCTCTCTTTACTTAGATTTTATTTAGTCATACAATCGATTCCATCCGCTAGATAATTTTTTTCTGTAGTTTCGTCTTTATCATTCATTACATGTTTCCAATTTCTGCGATTTTTCTATAAATCTAATCTTGTAGATTTAATACGCAAGTTATAAGTCGAGCGATTATTTCAAAAGGGAACAATTAAATTTTATAAATTATAAATAACCACGTATGCAAATTATATATTGTATTAACAGAAAAAACTGAACCTGCCTGGCTGCGAAGTAATCATTATAATTATATCGTAACACGTTTTATTTAACAGATCAAGCACCTATGTAGGAACTCATTATTTAAAAGATATATTAATAAGGTGTAAGTAGATGTAGAAAATTTCTTGCCTGAGCTGCATTTTCGTATGTCATAATAACTTTAACACGTAAAAATATGTTCCTATTGAAAATAGAACACTAGAGAAGATTTGATATTTTAAAATATCGTGTAATAAAGTTAGAGTGTAGTAAAAGAATATATTCAACTCACTAAACTTTGCATGAAACAAAATTGTTTCCTTTCAATGATAATTTCTTCGAACAAGATGAAGGGACAACACCACCATTGTCACCATTTATTGTGTCTTCATCACAGATTCGAAACAAAAGCAAAAGAAGAATTCCAGTATTTCCCCAGGTTTTGGCTTAGGTATGTGGATGATATTTTTGTAGTGTTTGATACAAAAGTCTCTGATATTGACAACTTTGTTTCTAAATTAAAAGTTGATTCCCGGTAAAATTCACATATAAAACTGTGGACAACTACCATTTTTAGATGTATTAATAATTAAAAATAGTGAAAATAAGTTAGAATTTGACATACAGAAAAGATACCAGTACTTAAATCCTTAAGAACTCTCACCATTGTCCTCAACATAAAATGGCAAGTTTCTAGTTCATCGCCTATTAAGCTTCCCCCTCAATGAGGAGAGATTGGAGAAGAAAAGGCATTTATTAATGTGAGTAATGGATATTCTGCAAGTCTAGTTGATAAAATAATTAGGAAACAAATTTAAAGACACACTTCGAAATTCCTCGACCTTTCAAAATGAAAGAGAAAATCCGAAATTTGTATCTATTTCATACGACTCCCGATTCATCCGTGGTATTGGAAAGATTTTTAAGATATAGGTATGACAGTTGTTCACTCATTGGGAAATAAACTATAATAACTTTTAGGCCATCGAAAAAACAAAATTGAAACAAACGAAAAGTCGGTGATTACGAAAATAGCCATAAGGACTGTAATTAAAAGCATGTTGGACAAAATAGATGGTCAATTCAAACTAGATTGAAGGAGCATATAGCTCATCTTAAATATAGTAGAGAAAGATAAGTCTAATTAAGTGTTGTCAATATGCGTTTGAGAACTACCATAAAATAGATAGTAGCGATTTAAAATTAATTAGGAATGTAACAAATACTAGACAACTGCATGTATTTAATAGCTTGGAAATTACAAAGTGTAAAAATAGCAAGAATAGTGACAGAGAGCCAATCCCATATAGTCTGGTCTCTTGGTTAGTGAGTCCCGGTTCACCGAACCGTAACAATAGTTAAGGTATAAATAGGAGATATATTCTTAGCATAAGGTTATTTTGAATCATCCCCAGATGATGCCAACTTCGTTGGCGAAACGCGCGTTGAATGCATTATATGGTGTTTTAGTGTTTTATGGAAAACTACGTTAGTGTTTTCATTGTCAAAATCGCAGACCAATCATTTCATTTCGTTTTGTAAATTGGTACATTTATCCCGGACTAGGCCGTAAAACACCTACTTTCTCAAAGGAAAAGTGTCCGGGAAGTAGTTACTTTCCGGACAGTTGCCGAGAAATAATTATTTTGTTCGATTGTATTGAAAAGTGACGTTTTTTGTTGCGAATATTTAGACGAGATCAACTTTTTATAATAGGTATTACTTCTTGTGGTTGCTAGACTACTGTTCCCGGCCGAGAAGTACTTTTGGATGGTAAACAATTATTATGAACAAAATAATGGATATCATAAACAAATGAATCAAACTGTCATGTTATTCTTGTTAGATTGTGTCAAAGTGACGTGAAGTCGATTACTATCAGATTTTTCAATTAAAATAAATATAATAAACGAAAATTTATTATTTTGTTCTTACAATCGAATAAAAAATAAATTATGATACAAACGGATGGAAATGTTTTTTTGTACTCATACGGTTGCTGAACTCGACTACGCCTCGTCCGGCAATTTTCCGTATCATACGAATAACTGCATTTTTTTCGTCCTTGTGTCATAAATAAATAACTATTTTGGTGTTTTTTTTTTTTAATTTTAATGTAATGTATAAATATCTGTAATTTGTCTGGTCTCGAAAATCAATATTTATTTTTGGTAATAATAGTATAACAAGTCAGTGTTAGAATAAAAGTTCTCCATACGCTCCTTTATGTTACAAACTGTTAGGTGTAAAATTTATGAAAACACGTTTCAATTTCGCCGTCTCACTGAATATTAAATTTAAAGGCATTATTACTTTCTTATGTGACTGCACTCTTGTTCCATTTATGGCACAGGTAAAAATGCAATTTAGTTAGACGTTCTTTTTTGCATATAACCACTTGGGAAACTAATTTTTATATTATGCTTCAGTGCATTTCACTCTCGTATTTTTAATCATGATATTAATGCCTTCAGCAGACTCGACTTGCAGACATGTTTGAAATTAAGCAATGTGTCTAATTATGTTTGATTCAGAATTTTAACATATGCATCTAATATTAACATTTTTAGAGAAAATAATAAAGTAATTATTTGAGTATTAAATAAGCTCCTTTCAAACCTAATATGATATTGATAACAATAAATTACCTAGATATAGTTTCTTGTATTTTACAATGTAATTCTTATCTGAATGCGCTAATATAAAAGTTTTAGGTAGATAATAACTTAAACACGACACTTCAAGTACATTTTATCGCTGAAACTATTAAAACAACTACTTTACCTAGATGCAAAATGACATTGGATTAAATAATAGCATTCATACTAGTACTGCCCTCTTAAAACAAAAGGTCCTATCTGCAAATTATCGATTTTTAGTTTTTTATTGCTTTTGATTTATGGGTATGTTACGTACACGTTTACTAAGTCATAAATAAGTAGTAGAGTAGTATTAGAAGCAACAATTGAAATTAAAAAAAATGTTAACTCACCAAAAAGCAACCTTACATTTAAGAAATGAATCCCTTCAGCTATAATACAAAAACCATAATGACATTCATGGGATGACATCTAACCTAACCTATGTATGTGTATATTTTATATATTTAAAAATATCTTACATTTTATTTGCTTCGTATTATGCGTTTCTAAAAAAATTATAAATTAATTATGTTTCCTAAAACGTAAGATAAAAAAATGCTTCTTGGATAGATGATTCGGAGACACACTGTATATAGGGTGTTTCCTAAGTGATGTAGAAAACTTCAGGAGGTGATTCCTTGGACTATTTTAAATAAAAAAGTTTCTATGAACATGGATCTGGAAATATAATTATGATTGAGAGAGTAAAAAAATATGAAAGTGTACACTAAAGATGAAACAATACGTCAGTTTTTACATATTTAAATGTTCAACGCTTGGCTAGCAACTGGGTGAAGCTAAACATAACAATAAGAAACACTATCCATTATTTCCTACAACGGATATGCGAAATACCTTTTTTATTCGCAAGCTTATTAGAATTTAGTGTAACCCAACGATTTGGTAATTTAAATAAATTAATTTTTACAATGACTGCTAGTATAATCGATGGTTTTTGAGAAAATTCAACCACAATAAATTTTTTCGACTCTGCTTGAAATATATAAAGAAACGTTGGTCGCAATAATGCAAATCCAGTATAACCCCAGTCAGTAGGGACAAAAAAGGCCTCTGTCTTACAAAAGGTGAGGTAGAAACCATTTTGAAATATGTTATTTAGGTCTGGACACTGATTAAAAATTCAAGTTTTCAACGGTGGGAGGCGCGAGCCGCCATCTTGAAGGAAAGGTGCACAAACAAATTTTTTCTTCAAAATAACTGCAACGGTTGATCGAACAACTTCCAAAAAAAATGTATATATATATATATATATATATATATATATATATATATATATATATATATATATATATATATATATATATATATATATATATATATATATATATATATATAAATAAAAAATGTAGGGAATTTTGTCATCTTTAACTTTGTCGTTGACATTTTTGTCGTTGGATTTTTGATCCCGACCTAAACATATAACGTAAAACTCACCACTATAGGCAAAGATTATATTACACCTAGATAAATACTTTAACGCTTCTTTCATGCCGCCCCTGATATGGACGCCAAATTCGATGTGTGTGTAGACCACGTTGGACGAAATATAAAGTTGTAAAAGGGGCAGTTTAATGGGTGGAGCAGGTGGAGCTTCACAAGTCACATGCAGGAGCATCTCTACCTACGTAATATAATTGTAATGCAGTCTTGATTGATATCAGTTTTCAGAGCGCTATTATTTCAAATTCAGTTTATTGTGTCAGTATTTTTATTCTTTTTATATTTCATTATCTTTTATCATCTTAGTTAAAATGAGTTATAGCGGAAATAAATGTGATTTTGTGAACTGTGGGAAATCATGACGTGATGATCCTAACATTAAACATTATAGATTTCCAAAAAATGAAAAATTAGGAAAAAATGGATATTACATTCAAATAAACATACACCGTGTCCCAGTTAAAATGTTTCCCCCAGTGGATTAGTAGCTTTATTAAATAATTTGAAAATTCGTATCCTGGTATTGGTTGGATTTCGGCTGATTTTTGGTGATGCTGATTGAAAATATGATATTAAATTCGTATGTGGGTGCATGAAAATGTACTCCAACTTTGTTCTTTGAATAGGCACATCATGCATATTTTATCTTTTTTTTTTTATTTATGAAATTGTCATTCGAAATATACCATACAACCATAACCTGGCCCGTTGAGAAAAAAAAAATGAATTACACACATAATACGTATTGATCTGTTTTTTGAAAAAAAAAATTTCCAAAATTTTAGGTCTAATTGAGATGTGTATTAACTTTTCGTTATCCAAAACTCATGATATTTTATTTATTTTTAATGAGTTTTTTTCGATGTTTGCAGTTTTAAAAAACCATTGATGGTTTTGTATAAACATAAGCGTCGCTTTTCAAAATTTCTAGGGGCGGGAGCAACATTTTTTATAAATACGTCTGGGCGTTTCTTCACAGTGAATATTAGAACATATTTTTATTTTTTTGTAGAATAAAAAAAACAAATTATCTGAAAAATATGTAACTTAAAAATATCGGTTTTGTTGACATTGCTGTAATGTATCAGCATTAGCATTTGATTTAATTGTCAAGAAAACTTATACCGTTTTTCTTTATATAGGAGTACGATACTTGTATAGTGCACCTAATAGATATAAAATAATTGTTTTATTACCTACGATTTTTACGCATCGGTTTATTCCTTTATCGGTATCCGTCGACAGCCCCGTCCCTACCCGGGGTGCCTCGCACACCGGCGATAACGTGGCATAGGCGGCAAATATTCACAGTTTAAAAAAGTAATAAACTAAGTAAATTTGAGTATTTTATCACGCCGCCTTCGGCGGCATGGCCCTGTCACAGTTTACAGAAATTGTATACATTTTCTCGCTGTCAAAGTAAAAAGGCCCCTAAGAGCGCCCAAGTTTGATGCGACGTCGGCCGTGTCAGAGAATGTGCCGCTTAAAGTCTCAGGGTTTGGGACAGGCTGGCGAGCGATTTGTCGCGATTGAAAAACCGTGGCCGATATAGTGATACAAAATATTTCAAACACATTACAGCAAATGAAAGCGGCCACACTGACACAAAACATTAGCGACAAGTCGCCTAACGAGTATATGTGTCGCTCTGAATTCAACGTTGTTTGATTTCTTAGCGATTTTTAATTAGTTCTGCTATGTAACTACACCAATATGGCGTCGTGTTTTAAAGAAATTTTAATATCAGAAGTTTAAAGTGGCAAAACCCATAACACTTCAAAACAAAGATGAAAAATGATAAGATGAAACATTCCATAATTTATGGAATAAATAAATAAATATCTTACCTTCCTTCTAACGGGTCTTCATAAATGACCACGTGACTAATTAGTTCACTTTAACAACCTCGTCGAATCGTGCTTCAACAAAAGATGGTTGATACGATTACTTAGCCACATATGTAATCGCAAAAATTTACATCAGGTACTGCCGTAATACGAAAGCCATAAAATCACAAGTTAAAACGTACCAATTCATCACGTGATTCTTAATCATTTAAGAAGGCTCTGTAAATCTATTAATAGGATATACCATACTCATCGTCTTAAAGTTACAACCTTCTTATATACTCCCTTTCCAGTATTATTTGTAATGACTCATATAACTTCATGAATTATTAAGATATTCGAACGAAATTTGGGGTGCAGATAGAAACATATTTTCATAGGTTTCGATATTTAGGAAATCAGTGACTGAAAAATCTCAACGTAAAGTCCAAGATATTTGAAAAAATAAAGAAATAAGTGGAAGCAGTCGAATTTGCTCTACTCCGATAATGTATTTCTTGTGGTATTTCATTAATTTTTGATAAAACTATAATTTTTTATAGAATCCCTATTGTGCAAGTGTTATTTCGTGAAAATATTTTAAATCAATTATTAATAATAATGAAAATATCAATTAGCAACATTTTTTTTTAATAACTAAACAACTAAAAGTCGTTTCTTTTTTGCAAAGAACCACAAATGTACAGAAATGTCAATTTCATAACAATCATAACTTATGGACATTTCAAGTAGTTTTATCAGTTTTTGAGAAATTAATTCGCAAATACTTTTATATCGAAAATGATGCCGAATTTCGGTACATCTTTTACATTATCATTCAATATTTGAAAAACTGTTTTTATGAAATGTTGATACACTACAGTAAATAGTGTATGTACTGAGATGTGAAGAAATTGTCTAATTCGGTCGTCTAGTTTTTTCTCGTAGATGTTCAAAGTGAGGGCTCAATACCTTTGAAACGCATGGTAGTAATGACAATAACAAGTAAAGCATCTTCCCTGTAAACCACCAAACTGATTACTGATTTATTATTATTGCTGCACTTTGCATTACAGCATTACACATTATCACCATTTAGAAATAGAGTGAAACTTGGACTTTTCGAATATTATTTGAAGATGGCATTGTCGATTGTGAGCAGTAAGCACGCTCGTTTGTTGTAATTATCTAGCTATACCTATATTATCTTTGACAGAACTCAAAACTTAAAACATGTCCTTAATATGATATTTCAAATATAAATGGAATTTGAACATTCATGAAAGTTTTCATCAAATATATCATGAATGTAATTTTTCACATTACAAAATAAAAGCAGACTGTAAATCTTAAAGGTCAAAAATTAACTTTTTTATTGAAGGACAATAAACAAGAAATATTTACCTATATTGATTAATTTCGTAATATTTTAGAATCATATTATCATCAAAAGGCTATCTATATTAGCCGTAATTAATTATATGGATGAAAAAACCTAAATAAAGGCGATTTAAATAATTTGAGCTTAAAAACGGCATCAGGACATTTTTAAGATAATTATAGATTTTTCTTTATAGTTATTTCAGTTTGTTTTTGATGCGTTCAGGTTTTCTAAATAAAAATAATACTTGGCAATTAAAATAAATTCCAAATTAAATTAAATTTGACATAACATAAACCAATCCGCAACAGGTGAAATGAGAGATGTTATAATAAATCTTGTAAATCCCTGTACCAATTAAAAGTGTAGAAGCATTAATTTTCGAGTATTTTGTGGATTGCTTTTCACTATTCACTTAATAATAGATTTGTGAGTTACCACCACCTACAAAGAGCTGACACTTGTAAACCACTACATTTACGAGTTATTTTCAAATTCCTTAAGACCGACAAATACGTATTTATTATGGAAGTTAATTCCAAATACCACTAGCGGACTAGTAAGTGTTTATTGTCAAGTAGAGCAATCTTTTAATCTATCATTGCCTTGGCGTGTAATTGATTATGTATTTTGTTTGTTCCAGAAGAAAATTACAAACGGTTTGATGAACTTTTTGAATGCGTGTATCCAAACATCAACTAGTCGGGAATTAGTTGGCCATTTATACGGCTGAAACGAAGTTTTTGTTCCTCTTCTGTTTTTTCGCATTTTCACAGTTCGCCGTATGACATTTGATTGAAAGAATGAATAACATAACCTTTAGCTCTCTTTTTACAATCATTTGAATCACTTGGTTTAAATTTCCCAAAACTAATTTAATTTTTTTTCTAACGTTTCGGTTTATTACACCATCATCAGGGAACTACAATTAATATAATATTTTAAAAAACATAGTTATGGTTATTGTACATTAAAATTTACTTACACTATTAAAAGGAGTGTAGAAATAATTCTGATATATGCTTTAAATGTTCTGGACCCCATGAAATCAAATTATGTAACTCAGATAATGCTCGTTGTATAAATTGCACAAACTTCAATAGTAAATTTAAATATAATTTTCCAACTGATCACGTTGCGAATGACCCACTATGTACTTTTTATCTATATAAGATAGAGCAACTAAAAATAAAATTAATTATGAATAATAACACCATAAATCACAACTTTAAAATTGGCCACTTAAATACTAGATCATTGTCTACGGGTTTTGATCACTTTTTAAATTTAGTTGTACAGAATAATTTTGACATTATGTGTGTCTGAAACATGGTTAAACGATAATATTCCCTCGCAAATTATAAATATTCCTGAGTATAGTTTTGTACGTAAAGATAGAATTGGTGGCAGAGGTGGTGGTTTGGGAGCATACGTCAAGGACGATATAAAATATACGAATGTTCTTAGTGATTTTTGTACTGCAGATGGAATTGAATTCATGTGCATTGAAATTAAAATTGAAACCTTTAATCTTCTTTTGTGTATAGTATACCGAGTTCCATGTAATAACTGTAATACTTTTGTTGAATTTTTAGATGATTTTTTATCGTATGTAACTCCACAGCATGATAATATAATGATAGTAGGAGATATAAATGTTGACCAAAGTTGTGAAAATCCTGTTGGCGAATGTATGTTATCTTACGATTTTGTACAAGTTATAACCGAGCCTACTCGTATAATTCAAACATCACAAAAAATATTATATGTCATCTATTTTAATAATACTGATTTATTATTAACCTCAGGTACGCTTAACGCAGATTTAATATCTGACCACAGAATGATATTTTGCGAATTAAACATGGTAGTATCAAAATCAAGACCAAAAATAATTACTTATAGGAATTTTAGAAATTTTGATCATGATGATTTTTTAATAGATCTAAACAACATTCCATGGGATAACATATATTATATGAATAATATAGATCTGAAACTTAGTTTTCTAACTCAAAATATTTTATCTTTATTTAACAGGCATGCACCACTTATAACAGCACGTGTTACAAAAGTCATGCATCGTCGCTAGTACTTCTAGACTTTTCTAAAGCATTCGACACTGGATCATTCTTTATTATGTGCCAAACTTAGCTACTTCGGATTTAATGACAAATGTATTGAGTTTTTCGGCTCCTACTTAAGTAACAGGTATCAGACTGTAAAATTGAATGATAAATTTTCAAATATCACGGAAATTACTTCAGGAGTTTTTCAGGGTTCCGCTTTAGGGCCTATACTATTTCTAATATATACAGCCGATATCTTCACTAGTGTAAATTATACAAAAATTCAATGCTACGCCGATGACACACAATTGTCATGCCCTTTTGATCCAAATAATATAAAAATTATAATTGCGATTATTTATGGCGTTGGTATGTCTTTTTATTTGCAGCATTTCATGTATGTTTCTTCGGTTATACTTAGGTTCTTTTTCTAATATTTGTATGTTGTTAAAATTAAATCGGTGGTTTTGTTCTATGGCGTGTTTGGCTAGTGCTGTCGTGTTTTGGTTTTCAGTTTTTATGCTATATTTGTGCGTGTATACTCTTTTATGTAGATATTGTTTAGATTGGCCTATATAGGTACCATTACAGTCGTTGCAGTCTATCTTGTATATAGTGTTAGTTTCGTCTTCGGTTGGTAGTTTAGGTTTAAGTTTTGTGAAAAATTTTTTCGTGGTATTGTATGGTTTATGGGCTATTTTTATATTGTGTTGTTTAAATACGCTTGCTATTTTTTCGGATACTGTTGGTATGTATGGCATGGATACATATTTATTATTACGTGTAATAAACCGAAACATTAGAAAAAAAAATTAACTTACCTAGTTATACCTGACCGAAATCTCCACAAAAATAAAACTATCAATATTAATTGATAATAACGGTCAAGAAAAGAAAAAATATATATATATATATTTCCCAAAACAATAGTTTTAGAAGATAGAGCGAATTATTTCTATCTTTATGCAAACTAGAGAATGCTACCACAGAATATTGGGTTATTCACAAATACGTTTATAATTCAACTAATTTTAAACGACATTTTATATTTGAACCGCGCATGACTATACTCTATTCAGTTTAACTTTTCAGACCGATGTATACAAGTGCAAAGTTCCTATAGCGGTTCATTTGCAGGTTTATTTTATTTCATAAGCATCGGTCGTAGTTGGACGTTTCACTCACTTAAATCTAATCCATCACTGCAAATTTAAAGTGAATAGAGTTTAGGCTAAAATCCACGGACCGTTTAAGATCGGTTAGAAATTAAACAGTAGACCGGAACATTGAACTAGTAGACAGAATCCCCGATTATTGCCTGCTGGAACGCTAATTTCGTTTTGCGCATGTCGAGGACAATTTGAAATCATTTTTGACTGCTGCAGGAACAAACCTATTACAATTGAGGAATATTTAGTTTGTACAATATAATGTCAAATACCATAAATTTATTAAAATGAATAAATTTGAGAACAGGTTTTATTTGCATTTGAACGATATTATATTTAAAAACAAGATGGTGCTCCATTACCCCTTACACCACATTGCACGTGTTCAAAATTACTTAAATGAGGCTTTCTCTAACAAATTGATAGGAAGAAGGGGAAGTATCAAATGGCCAGCTAGATCGCCGGATCTAACCCCGTTGGACTATTTTTCATGGGGCTACTTAAAAAGCAAACTTTACATAAATAGTCCTACAAATTTAGATGATTTAAAAGAGATAATTCGGCAGGAAGATCATCAGATAAGCCCTGATGTCATTACTAATGTTCAAAGGAAGTTTATTAGTTGCTTACAACGTTTTCAAGATGTAAACGGAGTACATTTAACTTAGTTTAAATTACTTTTCATTGAACTTTCTTTTTTCCTTTTTAACGTGACCAACAGAAATTGGAACAACATTTTGAGTTTGTAATTTGATTTGTCAAGAGTAAGTTTTGTTTTTCAAACAATTGTGGTAAAGTTATACATACATTTTCATAATGATCTAAAATATTTTTTTTTTCAGAAAAAAAAATGTAATGTACTATAATTTTTGATACTACACATGTAAAACAATGTGCCCTTTTCAAATGGTATTATTAAAAATGGACGTTGCCATTAAAAAAAAAATTCGACGTCAAACGTTTGAAATTTTTTTATGCATGAAAACCAGAGCTGGGCATCGCCTTTAAATAAAGTGCTTTCAAAAGCATTAGAAGCAGTATAAATGTTTTTTAATTTTTACTTGAAGCATTTTATATAATATATAGGTAATTTGTATTTGAAAATTTAAACACATTGGTATTTGCTTTGTATTTGTTAATTCGTTGTAATTGCTTTAAAGCACTTTAAAGGCCAGTACTTTCAGTCTCGGGTAACACTAATTGAATGATTCTCTCTCTCTCTTTTCTCATTGTTACAACGATGGTTTCAGTATTAACCGAGACTGAAAGTACCACCTAAAAGTATTTAATATGTTTAACATGTTTTAAGTGATTACAATTACCTAAAGCGTTTTTAAATAACCAAACATTCTTCAGTTAATGGAAGTACTTTAAAATGCATGCGTGTAACACGTCGAGTCTAAAGCTCGGACAGAGGTATCGGTTCTCAGTGACCAATGACAGTTCTTATGCAGCCATAATGTTATATTGTAAACACATATTGAAACATTTCCAAACAACAGAAAAACAGAAATTTATTTCATTTTATAATGTTAATACCTTAACTAGTTTTGTCTGAAAACATATGACAAAAACAAAACAGTTATATGAAACAAACAGCTGATTATATTTGTTTATCTAGATATGACAAAAGCACAGGTTCAGTATCTTAAAAAAGTGTTTAGATGAGGAGTGTACCCGAACCCGACGAGTGTCGGTCCAAATCCAAAAGGAAGCCACGTGGCAACTGTAGTGGGGACGTGCCAGTTGGCCTCCGGCAGCCTCAGTCGGCTCAGTTCATTCCCGACCGTCGCGTCGTAGGAAGCACTTATTTGTTTCATATATTGTGGAAAAAAATGGAGTGGTCAAACGAGAAAGTGATGTCGTTAATTGACTTGTATCGCGATCGGCCCGTTTTGTGGAATTGCAGATTGAAAGAATATAAAGATCGCAATAAAAGGCATGACGCCTTTGTTGAAATTGCTGTGAGTTTTGGCGGGGGAAAGGAAGAAGTTGAAAGGAAATTGAAAAATTTAATCTGTCAGTTTTCACGGGAAGTTAAGAAAGAAAGGGACAGTGTTAAATCTGGTACTGGAGAAGAAGTGTACAAGAGCAAATGGTTTGCTTACCAGAGTATGGAGTTCCTGAAAGACAGAAATCGGGCAAGAGGAATGACAGACACACAGGTAAGATTTTCAAATTTATTTCTTTGAATTATGTACAATTTTGTACGTACATAATATATCCTCTTATGAATGTTTACCAGATTTTGTTTCTTATTACATCTCAAACATTTGCTGACGATTCATAAGCATTCAATAATAAAAATAAGTGTTTATTATTTATCATATTGACAAGGTACCATCCCCTCCGGAGAAATACAAAATTCGGCAAATTCATTTCTAATCGCCTGTACATCGGTTGTACTTCTTCTTGGCATCCTGGGAATGTTGTTGAACCCTTGTGTTGAAGGAGCTTGTCTCCATATTCCTGGACGAATTTGACCTGTGCCTGAGCAGTCCGTATAAAAGCTCCATTAGGGTTGTAAACTGCTTTAGACCTGCTTTTTTCTTAGAAAATTGTGTAAATAAAGTATGGCCAGAACAACTTTTTTAGCTGTTTTCGGTTCCAACAAGATTGGTTTTCTAAGTATGCGAAAAACAGAAGATATTATCCCAAAAGTGTTCTCAGAAATTCTACGTGCTCTACTTAAGCGGTAATTGAAAATTCTTTTCGTTGAACCCTTATCTTGTGCCCCAGCATAGGGCTTCATAATATTGTGTGAGAGAGGGAACGCATCATCGGTAACGAAAACGAACGGTGCAGCATCATTTCTTCCAGGAAGTGCGCACGGGTTAGGAAGGTTCATTGTGTTATCTTCTAGACTCTTTTTGAATTTCGTTTCACTAAATACACCGCCGTCCGATATTCTACCTTGACAACCGACATTCGCATACGTAAAATTGTAGTTTGCGTCTACAACAGCAAATAGAACGATACTAAAGAAGCCCTTGTAATTAAATTACTCGGTTCCACTGTCAATCGGTGCTTGCAAAGCTATATGCTTTCCGTCAAAGGCGCCGGCACAATTTGGAAAATTCCATTTATCGTTGAACTCCTTCGCTATCATTTTCCATTCAGATTCATTTTTGGGCGCCTGAAACAAAATACAGATACAATAATTCCTTTTATTCTGAATTAATGCGATTTTACTAATAATTTTTTTATTTATTTTTTTAAGGACCCACTGAATCAGGTAACGCTTCAGCAGCCAGACGAAGCCCTTCCAAACGTGTATGACGAAGAGAACGAGACACCGGAGGTGTTGGAAGCACCAACCCAATCAACATCCACTCCCAGAGGAAAGAAACGATTATTCAAATCACAACACATAGCTAGCATAAGATCTAAACCCAAGCTTGCGGCAACAGATGAAACTCTTGCTATCATGAAAGATATACAAGCAGGGAAATCTGTAAGAGACCAATGGAGAGCAAATAGGGATGCAAATACGTGACCTCCCATCACTTTATGCTAGAAACACATCACGTGTACTCACGCACATTCGTGCGTTATTTTCACGTATTATTTGATCAGGACGGCATTGAGACAACACAACGCGAAATGCTGATATTTCAATTTAAACATTTAAACAAATTTCGATAACTATGAAACTGCATCAACTATATTGAACGCACTGTATAAATTGTTTATACACTCATTGCTTCATAAGAAATGAATGAAAATTTTCATTTAATTTAATAGAAAAAGACATGTGTTTATGTTTATATAATTCAGATGGGTGTATTCTTATTTCCCAGGCATTATCATCTGCATGATAATTAATTATTATAACTCGCAGAAATTATATGTTGGAGGCATTATTGTCACGGTGTATGGTTTGGTTAACCTTTAGCTACCCAAAATTATTTAAATATTAAATAAAATAATATGTATTTATCTATCTACTATAAAGCTCACAAGGAAATTAGTTAATTGTTGAATGTGGGTTTAAATTATGGATTGGTAGATAATTTAAAATAATTTAAGTAGTAGTAGATATGTAATATAATTTATAAGTGATTTGTTATAAAAATTAATTAGGTATTTATATGTTTTTATGTTTTCATATTCATTATATTTTTTTACTTTCCTTTAACGCCTGTTCGAATTGAATCAACTCTCGCTATATACCGAGAACCACGATGTTAGCTACATCTCCTTTTGTATTCTTTTACCGAAAAAAATTTAATATACACCATAAAACCATTTTTTAAAGTAATCATCAAATTGCTATTATATTTTAAACAGCATTGTGTATATTTTTTTGAAACAATGTAATGATTCTGTATAAATTCCTTATAAATAATATAAATTTGTGCATGCATGTTCTGAACATTGAAAAATATAGCTTGTTTCTTAAGAGTCCTTTAACAAATTTAAATCAACTTCCAAGGTTTAGGCGAAACAAATCTAAATATGTGTTACATATAGGTACATACTGGACAATGGACATGTAGTAAAAGCTATATTTATACAGTTTTCGCCAATTGCTTGTAGAGCGCAGCTCCTCCCAGTGCAACTATTTCTGATTGTAAGGTTTTTTTTTAGAAAGTTTTAATGGGAAACTTATTAACATTTTTACTTATAACTTTTACAGTATATGTTCAAAGAGTTGTTTTATGGCCTGAGCATATGATTATGGCAAATATATTCTTAATAGATACAATATTAAACATCAAAGTTGAGAAATTTTTTCAATTTTTTTTTATGTCCAAGTAACCATCTATTCTACATCTAGTTTAAATTTTGTATGTTCACGCCCTCAAGTAGCATTATATCTAGATGGTCGGGCCGATATAAGATTGCAGCTTTCTTCTTAAAGAGTCAAAGCCATACTAGTTATTTACGTAACAAGACCAAAAAGTGATTCTTTACTCGCCGCCGGCTTCCAGGACGAGCGCCAGCGAGTCCTGGAAACTGTCAGCTTGCCCAGTAAAACAGCTAACTGCGGCGATGTCAATTAAGTTGTGTGCTATATGGTAGTATGAGGAAAAGTCAAAGAGCTATTAAATTTTCGAAAACGGTTAGAGATATCAAAAAAGTGGTTTATGCATTTTTGATAGATAGATGTTGAATGCAACAGAAATATATTGGGAAATTCAAAATTTTTAAAAAGAAAATTAATATCCGGGCAAACTGGAAGTCACATAAAAAAATCGAATATATGGAGTTTGTCCCAGTAATACCCAATAATAAAAAATATAATAATCCGCCATTTTGATTTAAAAAAAATCAATTTTTCGACAGTAACTATTTTGTTTGATGTTCAATTCCTTCTTTCTTGGTGGCATTGGATTGCTCGGAAAAAACTACATCACATTCGTTTTTGAACTACGAATTTGTCTTGAAAATTGACGAGAAAATCGCGAGTGACATCTTAGCTGAAACACTCTGTACACGAGTCGAACGGACTACTTTGTATACCGTGTGTCCCGTCTAACATAATTAGTATTATGTGCAGGACAGCCATCTTGTTGGAACCACAATTCGTTTATTTCTTGTTCTGTAAAAAGCTGTCTTATCTCGGGTAAAATTTGATTTTCTAGAAGTTATCGATGCTGCTCCCGTTAAATTGTTGTGAAAAATGAATGGACCAATTAAATGGTGATCTAAAAATAATAATTAAGGAAAGGGTTATGGGCAGATCATAGGAGTAGAATAGGAAGAGAAAACGTAATACATATGCCGCACCAAACGTTGAATCCAAATCTAGTTTGGAATGTTCTTTGCGTAGTTACATGCGAATTTTCTGTGGCCCAGTGGTGATAATTGGGCTTGTTAAGGACTACACAATTTGTAAAACGACTTTCATCCGTCCATATAACTCTCGATTGAAAATCAGGTTGTTCTTCGCATTTCTGATTAAACCGACGACAAAATTCAGTCTTCTACCAAAATCGTTATTGTTTAAAGCTTGGACAATCGTAGCTTTGTACTGATGATATTTTCATTGTTTTAATGTCTTGTGTACGAATGTCTTAGGAATATTTGTTTCGCCTGCAATTTGTGCGGTCAACATTATCAATATCATATCGGTCTCTTTTATTATTAAAACTTCCGTAATTTAACAAATTGCTTACAATTCTTTCAAAAACTGATCTATCTGGTTGCATTATGTCAGTAGATGTTTCTAGATAGGAAGCTGATGCATTTTTGCGAATGTCTATTTAGTTTTATATAACATTCTAACAAAATGTTTCTTCATTTGAGAATTTGTGCGCCATTTTGCAATAATCACACTCGTGAACAGTAATAATAAGTATTCTTGAACAATTTACAATAATTCCACTACTATTTAGTGAACAACTGTCAACTAACAGTAATGCTTGTTATTTGTTTTAAACCACAGCCTACTAAATTTTACTGAAAGTTATGTGTGAATTTGGTAGTTTTTAGAAAAAACGTTTTCAAATTTTACTAATTACTAACTACTTTGCATGCAAAAAAAGCCCTTGATGAAGAGGATTTCTTTGTTCAAATTTTGAACACTTTATTGACAATTTTATGACAAAACCTTCTAAATTTTCTAAAAATTGATATTTTTAGAAAATTGTTCAAATGAAGCAAGTAGATTTTAAGTACATAGATAATAATTAGTCGCCGTCTGAATAAGCAACTTCCTTGTCTCTGCCTTTACAAAAACTTTTTGATTTTCCATGGCCTACTATTTTATTTTGTTAAGCAATGGCTAACTTTTCTTAAATTAGTCCATTGAAAAACAATTTTCCTTGACATGTGATACATCATCTGAAAGTTTTTTAAGCGCAATCTAAAAAACGGAAAATCCAATATGGCTGTCATAAGAAAAACAAAAGTTACCTCTTACCTCGGATATCTCGAAAACAAAAGACTATTCTAGACCAAAATATTAGTCTCCAAAACGTGTCCTAATAATGTAACAGTCTAAAACCTGTGTGACTAAGGATTAACTTGGCTACAGCCAAAAAGTGAAATCACAACATTTTCGTTGGGAAATCTCAAAAACGGTTTAAGTTAGCCGTGATTTCTTAACGGATTTGGAAACAGCATAAATTTTGCTAAAATTTATCCTATTTAACCGACCTTATAACTCTTACGGTTTCCGAGATCCCAATAGTGAGCATCGAATTTGGGACACACGGTATTTTATTTATACGTTTAATTATACATTATTTTTGTTTTCGATCCCAGTTTATTTGTGCTAAGCTAAGAGCTATGATTTTTTTAATGATACCAGTCACAAAAATGAAAAAATGTCTAAACCTACGAAACAACTTTTTTCTAAGTTATAGCAACAAATAACGATAGCAACTTATAATAGTGAGTAGGACCTCCTCTAGCTCTTATGAGCTCTTGACAACATCACGGCATTATCTTCGTGTAGTCATCGGTCTGTGCGGATATTCTGTGACTTGGGATTGACTGCCAGTACACAAAGTGTCAATTGACACATTTTCATCTGGATCATCGGACAAGGTGAGGATGAACTGTGTAGCTCTAGGAGGTGAAGGTCTAAGTGCTTTCTTAGAACTTTCGTCCTTCACGGAGCCAGGGGAACAACGGGCACTGGTCGGTTTACTGACCAGTGCCCGCAAGGCTTGTGGGAAGGTGGTTGGTTGCGTCATGTCTCTTCCGTGGGTTGGTCCATCTGTAAAGAAAGGATTAGTTATACTTACCCGTTGTCCAGTAACTGTACCTTCGGCCTCTTGTGCCTCGGTGCGTCGGCGTCGGTCGGATCATAGGAGGTTGGCCGTAATTGTCATATTTATGAAAAGTACCACCCTGAAGCCGACTCTGGCCGTTTCACTAATATCCGAACTGTATCGGACTCTATCTTATCATAACTAGTTCTGTTCAAAAAACAAGTACAGCAAAGAGTAAGTACTGTTTCAGAGCCCGCTTTAGAGGCGGACAACCCGGACCCCTGTCCTGGGCGGCGAACCTGAGGGCGGCATTTTCTCCCCCTTGAATGTGAACCAAATATTGAAAATTAATTATTCTCAATTAATATAAATTTTACACTGCTTGTTGATTTTTTCCCTAACCAAAACTAAGTACAATGTAATTTATATTTGATCTTTGTGGTTTGTTATGTTTTAAAGCTAGAAAAATATTAAACACCTTTTAAAAAAAAACATATTTATTTTTGAAATAAAACAAGACGTATAGTTAAAACACGCGCATGACCTTGCATAAACTTGTAGGTATCTAGTTACTTGGTTAAAAAATAGGAACTGCAAGACATATCATACATGGACATGTTTTCGCGCCTTACTATATAAAGAGTCATCAAAGAGTCATCTAAGCGCAATTGTGCAATTGCAAATGCGTCGGTGCAGGTGATAACATATCCTTGAAGTAAGTTTATAAATATTAAAAATATTTAACAGTTTAGTTCGGGATAGTGACTTTTGTGTGTTTTGTCAATTTCTAAAGGTAAGTACTTCTGCAAATACCTATATTAAATGGTAAAGAATTATTTTCAAAAATATTTTCCACAATACGTACTTATACATTTTTAAATAGTTTCTGTATGTTTGTTGTGACGGATTTTTATTAATTTATTTGGGGTTTTTGCCGCAAAAAAAGAGAAACAAAAAATCCGTTTTAAAAATTCAAACATTTTAGGTAGGTATCTATTTTAAATATTTAGTTTTTATATGTTCGTTGTGGTGGGTCGCAATTTGTCCATTTTGTTGGGATCCATCAAACCTAAAAAAAATCTTTGAAAAATCCTACTAATTAATAAATTATAATTTTGTGTAGTAATAAGGCCAATGCGTTGCATAAAAAGATAAAAGAAGAAAAACCTACAAATACGATTAGTCGTTGACAGTGACTTAGTCTGTCCCACAGTTTAAAAAAATGAAATGCCTAGTTTTAATTACTAAATGTATTAATTATTTTTTCCAAAAAGGGGGGTTGAAAATTAGCCCGAAACGTTAAGAAATTCGTTTTTATATTTAAAAATAGTTTATGTAAGTAATTAAAACTAGGCATTTTATTTTTCAAAACTGTGAGACAGACTAAGTCACTGACTAATTGGATTTGAAGATTTTACCAATTTCTATTTTAGCAACACCGTGGCGTATTTTAACTAGCGTATTTTGCATTATTTAATTTGTTGTTTTAGAATGTCTGACACGCAAAGAAAATTGTCTGGCCATCAGGACAAAAAGCGAAGGCTAGAGAAGGAAACCCAAAAGCAAAAAAAGCTGTGCTCTGCACATTTATTTACAGGGTAGGTCCGGTAGTACCATTATTACCAAAACAAATATTCCAAAAAATTCAGATAAAAAGGAAAAGACGGAATCATGAGAGAGTGTTGGTGACCAAGACCAATCAACACATGATATTTCTAAACCAACTTTCTCACCAAATGAAAGCAGCCTACCAACTGACACCGTTTTGGCACTTACAAACTTTAGGTACAGATCCAGCATTGTGGCCCAGAATTTTAGGAGATGCCGAAAGAAGTTTTTTAGTACGACAAGGTCCACCTAAACCATTGTTTAATTACAAATTTCCTTATGATGGCACTGGTCGAAAATTTAGCGAAATTACTATTCTCGAATTTTAAGAAATGGAGAGCAAGTTATTAGAGACTGGCTAGTGTACTCCACTTCAAAAAACTGCATATATTGCTTTTGTTGCAAAATTTACGGCCGTGTGTCAAGTTCCCTTTCAAAAGAAGGTTTTAAAAGCTGGAAGCACATCGTTGAAACTTTAAAGGGTCACGAAATTTCTAGAAATCATATTCAGGCTCCAAAATCCTGGCTAGAACTCAGTCAAAGGTTAAAGTGTTATACAGCTATAGATGCAACTGCCCAAAAAATTATTAACGCTGAAACGAATCACTGGTATAAGTGTAAAATCGCATATTATTGCTGAAATAGAAAAAGCGAAATACCGTTCCATAATATTAGATTGCACTCTTGACGTTAGTAAGGTGGAGCAAATGATTCTGATAATTAGATATGTTTCCAGCAATAAGTCTGATTCTGATTCAAACGATGTCGAAATAAAAATCTACGAAAGCTTTTTTAGGTTTCTTACCTGTGGAAAAATCTACAGGAAGACAACTATATGAAATTATAATTGAACAGCTACATGAAATGGGACTAGATCTGCAAGATATAAGAGGGCAGGGATATGATAACGGGGCTAACATGAGGGGCAACAATGCAGGAGTGCAATCTAGAATTAGGAATTTAAATCCACGAGCATTATTCGTTCCATGTAGTAGCCACTCGCTCAATCTAGTGGTAAATGCATCCATGCAAAAGCATCCTTGGAAGCAGTTAATTTGTTTAATATGGTCCAAAAAATATATTTATTTTTTTCTTCTTCTACTTTTTGATAGGCAATATTTTTAAAACATGTCCAAGGATTAACATTAAAACCTTTGAGTGACAATCAATGGGAAAGCAGGATAGAAGCTTTAACGCCCTTAAGATTCCAACTTGTTGAAATATACGATGCTTTGCTAAGCATTTATGAAAACCAAGACATCGATATCTCAATAAGAGACAAAGCTTCGGATTTGCCAAGTTGCATTAAAAATTTAAATTTTTATGTTCAATAGTCATATGGTATAAAATTTTAAACTGTATTAATCCCATAAGCAAGCTTATGCAAACAAAAGATTTTGATTTGAAAAAAGCACTTGAGCTTCAAGAGAATTGCAAGAATTTCTTTAAAAATCTTTCAATGAAATAATTGTTGACGCAAGAGAATTGGCTGATGAAATTAACATTGAAGCCAATTTTGAATCAACAACGCCGCGACACCGCGTAAGAAGAAAAAAGGCCAACTTTTCATATGAGGCAAGGGACGAATCAATCGAAGATCTCAGAGAATATAAAATAGAATTTTTCTTCTATACTATTGATCAAGCACTAGATAGTAGATTTGAACAACTGAATCATCATAGTAACCATTTTCAATCTCTATATAATTTATATGATTTAAAAACCATGCCTAAAGAGACACTGATAAAGATTTGCAAAGATTTGGAAATTACTTTGCCTGATGGTAAATCAGCTGACATTAACGGTCTAGAATTAGTAGAGGAATTTTCTGCAGTTTGTGCACTTTTAGGCAAAAAAGAAAGTCCAAGTGATGTTAAAATAATAACAATGCTAAATTTTGCTCCAAATCTTAGTATTGCCTTAAGAATACTATTGACTATTCCAATATCAGTAACAAGTGGAAAAAGAAGTTCTTCCAAATTAAAATTAATCAAAACCTTTTTGCGCTCAACTTTTACGCAAAATCGACTAAACGGCTTGGCCATTTTAGCAATTGAACATGAAATTGCTCATCAAATAAACTTAAAAGAGGTAATAAAAAAATTTGCGGATATAAAAGTGAGAAAAAATATTCTTCTGATTATAACTCAAACAATCTATTTACTGTGATTCTATGTATCTACATTTTGTTTTGTATTTAGGTTTTAGGTATAAGTGAGAAAAAAATCTAAATCGTAATAGCGGTAAAATTGCACCCTGTATGTTTAAAACTAAGTAAATATTTTTAAAATATAACAACTAGGTATCTATAGGTACTGCAACTTTATATTAATTTATACTGTTTTGTACCAAATGTTATGTTTTAATACGTGTTTCTTTTTAAATATACGTTTTTATTACAAATTAAAACCATCTTTTATTAAGAAAAAATAACTTTAAAAGGGGCGCCGGGCGGCGTAAACGCCAAGCGGTCCCTGACTATTTACCACCACACTGACAATGTCCTAATTAGAAACCTTGCAAAAATTGCCACAGGAACTGTTGTGTTTTATTCATTCTTTGGTATTTTGTTTTACCATGTAGGTACTCATTTTCAACCAAAGCATTCTTTACACTGCAATCGTGACCGATCTACCCAGGTGGGAATTAGTAGGCGGATGGGTGACTCACAAATTCACCAATAAATCTTACTTTTATTATAGAATTTGGTGCGTATTTCGCTTTCTTTTGCCTAACATACGTTTGCATGACGTATCAATATTATAGTCCAGTGCTTTTAGTATCCGTTAAAGAAAGAAGTCCAAGAAAGCTGCATTTTTTTGCACTTTAACTTCGTCGTTTTAAACAACGTCAAGAGTCCCCGCTGATCCTTCGTACGCATAATTTTTTTACGGTGGTAAAAGGGTTAAAGAAGTGATTTTTTTCGCGAATATCTCCGTTCTTTTTAATTTTACGAATATGAACGTTATCGAAAGATTAAAAAATAATCCAAGATTTATAAAGTAAAGAAGGTAGCGTGGTAACATTCGGCCAATAAGCGAACGCGGCGGAAGTAACGTCCTCCAGCGGAGATTTTAGATATAGGTAAAAGTTTAATAATAAATATAGTTTAAAAAAACTAAAAAACACGCTTTTAAAGCACATCAAACTAAAAAGTGAAAAATAATTTTTAATATAAACTGAAAACAATAATGAACGAAAAATACTAGTATTATTGTGAAAAAAGCGTGGGTTGCTCGATATACGAAAAATATGGCACAAAGCGCCCCACGCTTTTTTCACAATAATACTAGTATTTTTCGTTCATTATTGTTTTCAGTTTATATTAATAATTATTTTTCACTTTTTTAGTTTGATGTGCTTTAAAAGCGTGTTTTTTTAGTTTTTTTAAACTATATTTATTTTTCACTTTTTTAGTTTGATGTGCTATGAAAGCGTGTTTTGTAGTTTTTTTTAAACTATATTTATATTGCTTATTGATGCTGATATTATAACATATTACGATCCAACAGATATTTCTGAAAAAAAAAATATTTTTTTATTTCAGCCATGGGATTTGAACTCACGCCCGAGGAGTCTGTCGTTTCGCGTCGACTGCCTTAGCCCGCTCGACCACCGACCTAACTGACGATAACGGAATGTACTTACATATTAAGCCTTTGCTCTCACGCAGAGGATACCTGAGGAAAGGACTGGCGATCCTGATCAGGATAATGATATAAACTTATCAAATTATTGTATTGTTACCGGTTCTTCGTAAGTGTACAAAGTTTCAATTAAATCTGTCCGTTTAAAGTGGGTCAAAATCGAGTCCAAAGTGTCGGTTACAAACAAACAAACAAGCAAACAAGCAAGCAAGCAAGTAAACATACAGGTGAAGCTAATAAAAGCGTGTTCAAAATAGTAAGTTATGTTAATGCTTCCAGTTTGCAAGTTACGGTTGACAAAAATATTTTTTCTTCTGTGTACTCTAATTAAAATGCCTACAGGCTATATTTTAATGGAATAAGCTTTATTTGGTGTAGGTATGTATGATTTAATCTCTAAAAGTCCATTTTTCAGTACATTCAGATATTTATAAAAAAAATTGTTTAATTATTATTGCACAAAACTCAAACAGACATTTGAGGAGCGATCATACAAAACGCAATAAATCCATTTTTAACTTACTTTAAGTTATGTATAAATCCAATTTAGATATGAAACAAGTCCAACGGCGCGGTATCAAAGTTATTCAAAACCTAATAATTCCCATTGAAATTTAATTCCGAATGTAAGCAGTTCAATCAAAATGTAAAAAAAAATTAAAAAAAAAAATTAAAAATTAGTTTTTTCTTAGTCGTACTATAAAGTAAAAAATAATTTCATTGCCAAAAAAAAGCAAGGCGTGCGACCTTTGTATGATTGTATGCAGATTGTACAAAGTACGCACGCCTTGCTTTTTTTGGCAAAGAAATTATTTTTTTTACTTTTTAGTACGATTAAGAAAAATGAAGTTTTCAATTTTTTTTCTACTTTTTATTCATACTTTAATTAAATTATTATCATACATTAAATTATTATGATACTTTTGCAGATTTTTCAATTTTCACCCCCGCGCTTCTACGTGGGGATATTTGCAAAAGTAACGGTGGGATATTTGTATTGTCATCCGACCTTAGTAACTGTGCAAAATTTCCATCAATTGGTTATATCAGCAAGTGTGTTAAATGAAGGATGCAAGATTTGAAGACAAACATTGTGACTACATTGTGAGGTAAAGAAAAGCAAGTAATGACTACATTGTGAGTCAAAGAAAAGCAAGTAATAAATCTAACCTGATGCACAATTTATTTTGATTTCAATCATATTGTAATGATTCAGAAGAAGAAGAAAATCGAGAATGTGACTGTTTGGAACCTAATCATGGTGCCGATGGCGTTTATGAACCGTGCATGGTACCACATTTAATATTTTTGGTTAATTTGAGTTTTTTGTATTGGCAATAAATATTTTTTAATATTATCTACCAGATGTTTTTGCGAACTATAAGTTATGACTATGAGTTTTTTTGAAAAAAAAGTGACTTTTTTCATTCAAACCGTAAATTTAAAAAACTATTAATATATCCATTCGAGTCAATCAAAACGCAATAAATCGAAGTTTTTTAAGGAATTACTTCTCATATAAAACAAAACATTTTTCAATCAATAAGTATTAATTGTGTTCTATATATTGTACTTATTATTACCAACTGACGTTTTTATATTCTTAAAGACATTTTCGGTAGAACATTTTTTCAATTTACTCGAAACTGTTCTAAGTGGATTTATTGCATTTGGTATGATCGCTCCTCATTTTACATTTTTTTTTGAAAAATCCAGGTGTTATCATGATCACAATTGTCACTGGAAAATTAAATGATTTTGGAATTTCCTATATAATATAAAAGTATGAAAAAACTACCTACTTATATTTCGACAGTCGTGCATCTGAACAACAAATTATAACAAATTTAATTTTTTCCACACAATAGTGCTCGATTTATTTCTGTTCATCTAAATATTTCAAAATTGCTTCGTCTTTAGTGTCATTACATGTATGATGATAATGATATTAAATTTTGCATGTTTTTTAAGATACAATAAATAATTAACGTAATAACAAAAACACAAAAATTAAACTGTATCATGAAATACATATACATATTTAGTACAAAGAGTTATAATAAAAACATAAATACAGAACATATTAGAAAATAAAAAAATTCAAAATGATATACCGAACTGATTAAAAAGGTTCGCTGCTTCAGTGGTTCTAATGTCTAATGGATTTCCTGGAGATAGTGGCCAAAGTGTTCGCTTGAACAGCACTGAAATCTGACCTTTATTGTTTTTTTTTTTAAATCAGCCTGATGAGAAAATCATCATATTATATAAAGCACCCTGTATATACAGTAGGTGTTTTACGGGACTAACATAGAT
Organism: Rhamnusium bicolor; assembly: GCA_029963845.1. Classification (NCBI taxonomy): domain Eukaryota; kingdom Metazoa; phylum Arthropoda; class Insecta; order Coleoptera; family Cerambycidae; genus Rhamnusium; species Rhamnusium bicolor. Next base: position 201,085 of record JANEYF010005102.1, on the reverse strand, counting down.
TTTTTTTATTTTAACCACATACGTAGCGGTTGCTACAGAAAGTATACAGGATGTCCCAACCAAAAGTAGGCACACTGAATAACTTTGGAGATAAAAAATTTTTTGAAAAATTAGTGAAACACGTCGACCTTGTTTCCAAGAGGGACATATTTTAAAGTAATACTTGTATACCTATCATCATCCCTCTGCCTTACACGGTCACCCCTCAAAAAATTCAAATCGCAAAGGGGGTCGAGTGATACTGTAACAGCCATTCGGGCTCTAATGATCTCTATCCAGATATAATGGAAAAATTGTACAGTGGCTGAAATCAAAATATTTTTTTATAGTGGGCCTTCTCTGTAGAGCCCTCGAGATTAAATTTTTGGGGGAGATAGGCCCACTGGCTAGCGTGTTCTGCGGGGGTCGTGGTTCGTTTAATGGTGGTAAAGGAAGTGTTGGATAATAATGATACGCAATCAACGGAATTGTACTTTCCACGGTTTATTAAAGAAGTGTGAAGTTTAAATATGAATATAATTAATTGAAAATATGTACATGACAATTTCCATAATGGCTTAAAATCAAACGTATGATATCCAAAATTTCAAATCCGTCGCACGAGTACGTGATCACGCCTTGCGACGCCGTCTTTTTACAAATATTACCATAAAATCTATCCAAAATTAAAGTATATATTTAAGAAGTTGCTAGAAAATTCGATATGCGTATTTGCAAGAACAATCTTCGTATTTTTGCGTTTAAATAAATACGGCAATGATAATGAAATAATGAATTTACCAAATGAACCCAATGCGTTTCGGGTTTAAAAGGGGAGACTGTTCGTGCAATTAGCATATAAATTACACAAAAAAAAAAAACCCACAATGGTATTAAATAATCAGTCGTAACTTTAAGGGCAAAGTTACATACGTATATATACTCAAATGCAAATATATCCCTCAATTTTTGGCCGTTTATACACGACACAGTTTATAAAAATTAAAAAAAATATTAAAAATTATGTTTCACTAAATGAACCTATTGGAATATCTTCTACTGAAAATAAACTTGTAACGTACAGGGCACCACGCAAAATTGTCCTTTTTTAAAATAACTTGGTTATTTTTGAAGTTATCAAAAAAGGTCCCGAAAAAGGTGTACAATTTTTTCGCAGAATACAAATTTTGAGTAAAAAAGATACATGCGCGTCCCGTTTAAGAAATATGACATTTTACTTTTTTTTTAATAGAATACTTTGTATATTTTATAATAATTCGATTTTCCTCATTTTTCTGAAAATAGCATCATACGTCGGTATTAAAATACCGTTAATAATTTTGTTAAACGTAGTTGCCTTTAACAATAAAATAGCTGCTTCTCTGAAATTAAAGATGCAGTTTACTTGTCAAAGTAACGTTTCACAAAAATTAATATCAATAATTATTGTTAATTCCTCCTATTCATCTTTTCAAACTACGTTTAACAAAATATCTAAATATCTCGAGCATTTTTTGAGATAACATGACACATGTTAGTATTTTTTAAAGCAGAAAAATGAGGAAAACCGAATTACTTTAAAATATACAGAGTGTTCCATTTAAAAAACAAAGTAAGATGTTATATTTCTTAAATCAATGCGCAATCGTTTTTTTTTTGTTAAAAATTTGGAAAAAAATAATGAAGGTATTTTTTTCTTTTATTTCAAAATACTCCTAATACCTGATGATTATTCATATACAATATAAACAGGAAAAACGTCATACCCCCTAGTAGCACAAAATATTGGACCAATGTTCAAATCATGTAGGCCCAATTATACGAGTATATTGGGCCTATATGATTTGAACATTGGTCCAATATTTTATGCTGCTGGGGGTAGTTTTGAATACCACATAATGTATAATAAATAAATGTAATGGGTAGAATATCCCAGTGGCACAAGCTGCAAGCTGTAGGGTGGCAAACAAAAAGGAGAACACAAGTGATTTTTTTTATGAAAGAATTTTATTAAAACTACAAAGTTGTAACCGCGTAACTTTAGAGCAATATTTAACTTAAAAGAATTCCCATAAATAAATATCCCAAAGTTCGAACATACCGGTTCTGTGACAATAAAAATGGCTATGCTTGCTGACGGAAGTTTGTTCAGTCACCTGCAAGATTTGCACGTGTGCAGGAAGCGCTCACGCGTAGCCCAGCAAATTCCGTCAAGTCGTTGTAGATTCAAAAATCATTCAATATATGAAAAGATGTTAAAATTTGTTCATATAAATTCAAAAGCAAAGAGTTCTAATTGATACTAAAAAACTTAGGAGAGGCACCTAATATAAGGAAGTATAGTAATCGTGATTATTTTCGACCTCGATATTTTGATTGATATATACGTTTTGAACCCTCCTGAATCCATTCTGACTATTTTCCGAATGATGTCTGTCGGTTCGTGCGTGTGTGTGTGTGGATGTGTGTGTGTGTGTGTTATGCGCCACGATAACTCAAATAATACTAATGAGAGACTTCCCAAATTTGACAATTAAGATTTTCAACAACATTTTAGGTGACACATTAAATTTGGTGAAACTACAAGAGACATAATGAACGAAAGAAGAAAAGAGGTACAATTTCGGGAAAAAAATTTAAAAAAAATTATTGCGTTTCTGGACGAATCTCGACGAATTATAATGAGAAAACATAACTTTATGCATATCTGTAGTATCGCGATAGTTTTTGAGATAAAGCTTTCAAATTTGGTATACATGTTCTAAAGGCCAAAGATAATGATAAATTCGATGATGAGCAAAATTGGCCAGCTGAAAGGACGGTCCACGGGTCCCAAACTTTTTTTTATTTGACTTTACAAAAAATATATTATTGATGAAATATTATAAATCATGTCTACTATATCAAGCCAATAAAATATATTTTCCAAGTACTTAAATAAAGCTGATATGTATACTGAAATTTTGTACACATTTGACCTCATAAAATGGGGTTAGGATAAATTTAGCAGTGTGACATTTGAAATGTCTAATTTAGTTACAAAAATGTCAATGTAGTTTTATTAGTCGGTCTGGATAAAATTAGTAAAGAAAACCTCAAATTCTCATTTAGTCGACGTTTCGACAAAATTTATTGTCTTTATTATTATGATTATGTTGACTGAAAACCAAAGACCTCATTAGTCCTGAGGAAGACAATAAATTTTGTCGAAACGCGTCGACTAAATGAGAATTTGTGGTTTTCTTTACTAATTTTATCCAAACCGACTAATAAAACTACATTAAGAGATTGTGGATACGAAACTACTTAGCTAAAAATGTCAATGTCAATAAGTGGAAATTATTAAAATATATGACATTAATTATTATTGATAGTATCGAACGTCGCTGATAATTAATTATTTAAAAATTTTAATGAAGCATTTCAAGGTACACCATTAAAATTTAATTGGGGTAAATGAAGAATTAAATAGAATGATTTTTTCTATATCAAGATGATATATACTGGTATAAGAAAATTATGTATTATACTAGCCACATCAGATATTTTGTTTATGTTCCAAGTATTAATTACCAGTCAACAGGTCCTGGCTAGGCGGGGGGGGGGGGGGCGCTAGGGGTGCCACCCTCTGTGTCTTTCTATCCCAGGCGTCCTGGCGCCTTAGGGAATCCTAGAGCGGCATCCAACGATTGTTGCAAAATAATATCGAAAACATGATCGATTCTATACGAAACAATACTAATACTGCCACTGTACATATTATGTTAAGATTTCACTGTTTGGTTTTTTAATGTTTATTTATACTTATTTGATCTCTTATTTTTGTTTTGTACAGGGCACAGGGTGATCAGCTGAAAATTCTATTTTTTAAACCAGTTTCTTATTATTACAATCATAGCAAAAAAAATGTATAAAAAAAAATTAATCGGTAACATATTTGACTAAGTTTGCGTATGAGTTTCTGTCTATCTTAATGAATATTACAGGAGGCGCCGCATAAGGTTTGTTCCAACAGTAGACTCGGACTAGTTCGAAACTGTCAGAAATATTCGCCCAGTTAAGTATTAATATAAATACAGTGAGCTTAGCGTATATGAGGCACCTGAGTGAATATTTCTGATGGTTTCAAACTAGTCTGAGGCTGCTGTTGGAACAAATCTATAGTCACGTTTTTTAATGGGACACCCGGCATATTTGGATAGCCCGATTTCTTCTTATTATAAATACATATATGATTCTTATACATTTCAAGTAACTGAGTTATGCAAATAAATATACCTAAATGTAAAAAACAAACAATATAAATGTGTATTACAACATACAAAGCAAACAAGCAAACTTTAATATCATGTTTTCAAAACTTCTACCATTATTTTCCAAACAAAGATTTAATTTTTTTTTATATAATTTTCTCTAATAATTTATTGAAACATTTCTAGATTATTATTCAAATCCCCTACGTCTTTTCAAATTCTTTCTTTCAGTTCTTCCAAATTCTATCTTTATATATTATATTTTTAAGTATACCCCATAAAAATTGAGTAGTGTGAAATCCGGGCTTCGTGGAGGCCATAGTAGAATGCCACTTCTGCCTATACACCTTTGATATTTATGATTTAAGAATTCAGGTACCTCCGTTATTGAGTGACATGGTGCTCCGTCTTGCTGTTAGATTATCTTTTCAGAAATATTTAAAGGAAGGTCGTCTATAAAGTCCATTATTTCATTTTCCAGAAATTGTTTGTATCTTCTTCAATTTAAATCGCCCTCATAAAAGATCGGCTCAAAAATTTTATTATTTAATATTCCACACCAAAACCTTATTGACCGACGACCTTGTCGCCGAATCTCATTTACTTGGTGGAGATTTTCAGAAATTCAGTGCTGGTCATTTATTCTATTAAATAATTCAGATAAAGTAAAATTAGCCTGTGAAAAATATGTTTGCAATGAAATTATTATCTTGTTCCATTCATTGCAAAAATACATACGTTTTTCGTAATCGTTAATACTCAATTTTTGGACCACACTAAATTTATAGGGTTTAGATTTATTTGTCTTGAGTGCATTTCTTCCATTACTTCCATTTCGAAAGAAAATATATATTTAATAGATTGGAATATAAGGGCATTTTTAATAATTTATTTTTATACAGAAAACTGTTTAAGAAATAAACAGCAGGTAATCAAAACCGACTATTGGAAATTAATTTGACTGCTCAACAAATAACAATTGGTATTTTAAATCATTTATTGTTTTATGCCTGGCCATCTATGCAAAAACAATATACAATTAGTTGTATAAAAATGGGTTTAAAGTGTAGAATTTTCAGCAGATATTGTATAAAAAAAATACATATTTTTAATTTTTTATGTTTTGTTTGTTTCCCAATAAAAAAAATATAAATTAATATAGGGGTTTTTTTCACCAACAACAATTTTAGCGGCTCTGGATGAACAAGGGTCCGCCCCTTTTTTAAAAGCTAGCCCGCCCCTGCTAGTTTAAGTTTACTAAATAATAATATGTAGTAAAGTTTGATGGAGTACAATATTTGACAATTTTCATTTCACTGAAGAGAAATGCTGTACGACTTGCTTGGATGATACAATGACTAGATTATTCCAACTTTTTAAGGCATGAAAGTGGATAATTTACTACAAAATAGTGTAAGGCAGAATACGACAAATTTGTTTCTCGATATTCATTTTTGATTGAGTTAATTAGGGCAATTTAATGAATTTGGTGGTGACTGGATCTGTCCCGGTTCTTAAAGGTAAAGGTTGAACACATTTCAAAATGATAAATAAAAACCCCCAATTAATTTATTGTTAAAAATACTTACTACAAATTGCAAATGCAAATTAAAAAAATTATCAGATAACCTACAACTATTTGAGTTAACTAATTACTAAAGCTGCAAATCGTTTCTGTATATCATGGTTGTAGAGTACAGATGTACTTACTGTCGCCGGCATTCACCTTGACGCGAAACTCTCTCCAGTCCAGTCTATTATTAGCTTTCGAGTTGTGTACACAGTAAATCACTTGGGCGTATTGCATATTGTTTTTGTGTTTTTATTTTATTTGTTGAATTGTATTGTTGATATTAATTTAATAATAAAGCATGGCAGACGTACGCAGGGGTAAAAAGCGGCCATTTGCTGACAAAGTGAATAAATTCGTAGGTGAATTCCCGGATTTATTCTATGACGGTGCTAAAATAATTTGTAAAGTGTGCGAGAAAGATTTGATGTGCGGGGATAAGCGTGATTGTGGACGTCACGTACATAGTGTGTACACCATAAAAATAAAAAAAGTGGCGTGCCTTCGACAACACAGTTTATGTTTGATTTACTATTAATGCTGATTGCCTGTGATGTTCTGCTGCACATACTCGATAAACAACCATTTCGAGAGTTCTGGAATAAATACAATGCCCTGGTGAAGTTACCAAGTCGCACAGCGTTATGTAACTATCTACCAACTGTACACGTAGATATGGTAAATAAGATGAAATGTGAATTAAAAAATACACGGCTGTGGTTATCTGTTGTAGAGACAACAGATTGTAAAAAAAATTTTATTTTAAATGTTATAGTACAAGTAATGGACCCTCTTAAACCGACAGTACCACTGTTACTAGCTAGCAAAAGACTAAGTCAGTGTACTAGCGAAACAATTACCAGGGTGGTGCTGGAGACGTTAGAAAAATTTGAACTGTCAAAAAGTCAAGTGTTGATGTTTCTGACTGTTGGCGCCGTGACAATGCGTTGGGTAGGCCGTTCTTTGCAAGAACAATGTTGTACGTTTATACATGTTACGTGTAAAGTGCATGCTTTACATCTTGTGGCAGAAACTATTCGAAAAGGTTTTCCAGAGGTGGATGCATTAATAACAAGTACAAAAAAGTGTTTCTTAATACTCCTAAACGTCTCCGTGTAATTCATAGCAAGTGGCCCGGTATTCCTGAACCACCACAGCCAATTCTTACACGTTGGGGAACATGGTTGCAGGCATAGCTTTTTATTATGCTGAATATTTCCAACAAATAAAAGCTGTGATACTACAATTCAATCCAGATGAGGCTGCAGCTATTAAGGAAAGCCAGACAAAATTCGAAGATATATCCGTTGAAACAGCTTTAGAAATATTGCGAAGAACTATAATGTATTACATGAAAGCATAAAAAAATTAGAAAACAGTGCGTTGTCGTTAGTGGAGTCACTGCAAATAGTGGACGAAGTAAATCTACTACTACACGTTATAGGTGACGCAAAAAATGAGCACGTTAAAGAAAAGTTCGTAAGTGTGTTAAATAAAACCACCGGTTTTACCAAATTAAGACAAATATGTGATGGTGCAGCCCCAGATCCGTTAAGTGCGTTCAAAGACTATTTTACGTATGCGTGTATTACATCAGTAAATGTTGAACGGTCGTTTTCAAAATATAAGAATATATTTTCACCAAAGCGAACATCACTCATGGAGACAACCATAGAAACACACCTGATGCTGCAAAATGGCTACACATCTTCTCCAGTTTGTAATAAGCAAGCTAGTTCATCAAGCTAGTTAAGAGGGTAAGTTTTGCATACATTGTTATAAATTGTAACAGTTTATTGGTTATCGTATTAGTTAATTTCGCGTACGCCACTGTCCCACGGAACGTTTTTGACAGCCGTACTAATTACTTAACTTGAGTACCTATGACTTTTCTAACATTTTAATATGAACTAAAAAAATATTTATATTTACAAATCATATATTTTCAAAATCACTCAAGGCGTTAACTTTCTTCGCCGAGTATTTTCAGTTAAATAGAATTATTTATTTCCATTAAGTGAATTACTTGCCTCCATTTTCAGTGCTGCTATATCAGGAAAACAAAATTATCTTCCTTTGCAACTACCACCCAAGAAATGAAATTTTGGTACCTAGTAATCGTTGACCTCTAAATTGGGGTTAATATGTTAGTTAATATTCAAGGTCACAAACATTTTAACAATCACTCGGATGAAATGTGCAATAATTTAATGACTAAAAAATTTAGAACGTAGCAATTTCCTCGAGTTAAAAATGATTTGTTACGGAACATGTATCTTAAAGTAATAAACCAAGAACAATGAATAAGTACAGATATTTTAATAACGTAGCAAAATGTCCATTTAAGTAATAGGTAATAAGATATTAATAATAGATATAAATTACGTATAAAAGTAGTACACAAACCACCGATAAACCTTGAAATTTAGCAGGCCGTCTTGACAAGATTAATTAACATTCTATTAATTAATTAATATATTTACAAGTTATGTGTTCATTTTCAATTCAAAGTCTGTTAATGAATGGCTGGCTAACTTGGATGTTCTTGAAGTTGGCTTCAGATTTAGATTTGCTTTTATTGGAGATTTTCTTTTTTACAGTCGGCAAAATAAATAGTCGTTACTTTAATTCAAAATAACGATTTCAGCTTAATTTTTGTTTCAAATCTGTCAATTTGGTTTTGCAGGTACCAACCAAAAAATGTATACTTATTTACAGCGTTCACTATTCACATTACATTTTAAAAACAACTATAGCTGTCGAGGTAATTATTATACAAATCTCAAATAAGTATTAATGAAAATTATGGTTCGTTGTCAACTATTCTGTCATGGTTTGTGATACCCAGACATATACTTAGTTTACCATATGCTGCCCATATTCCAAATAACCGTAAGGGTCATAATATCGACCATTTCATACTTTTCAAATAAAATTGAATAAAAAATATGCTTTTCGTTGTCCACTATTCTCTCATGGCTTGTGATACCCAGACATATGTATACTTAGTTTACCATATTCTACCCATATTCCAAATAACCCTAGGGGCAATAATATCGACCACTTCATAAATTTCAAATAAAATTGAAAAAAAAAAAACGCTTTTCGTTGTCCACTAGATATTCTCTGTCGTGGTTTGTGATACCCAGACATATACTTAGTTTACCATATTATGCTGCTCATATTTCAAATCACCGTAGGGGCCTTTGAAGTAGGAAAGCGTGTCTATACGCCTTGTAAGGAGATGTGAATAGGACGGAAAGTGTGTTTAGGCGTAGGATGTGTTTAGAGCGAGTCTCTCATTGTGCGTGTTTAGTTTTGGTCAGTTTGCATCGAAGTACAAGGGGAGGTTTTCGTGGAGTAATTTATGGGTATGTACGTGAGAACATCACGGCTACGTGCATACCCACAATTGACTCCACGAAAACCTCCCCTTGGGGACTGCCCTATCTCTCTCGCACTCATCAAAATCAATTTTATGATACGGCACCCCCTTTCCATCACCCATTCGGTATGGCTCTTTGCATACTGTCTGTTCCTTATTCTTCGAAGATACTATTCAAATTTCAGCCTTGTCGGAATAAGTAAATTTCACTTCAGAACGGCAACCTTTGACCTGGTATGGCAGATAATTTCCACCAACCAAAAGGTATGGCAATTTTTGTTTCATTAATAGGATGGTAATACTAGCTATCATTACTGCAAATTTCAGCTTTGTCGAAATGAATAAAATTTTGTATTTTCCCCTATTTTTTAAAATTCAAGGGTGCTCACCCCACCAACGTCCTTTAGCCATACCGACCTTTCCTTCTTTGAGGCGATTTAAACTAACATTTTTGCATATTTCCAGCCTTATCGAAATTCGTATGTTGTCGAGACCACCAGCTCTTAGACTATGAGAAATTGGTGCAAGCAACATGGTTGAGACATGTTGTGAATTTTGTTATTTAGGTTTGGAATAAAAATTGTTAGTATTTGATATTATTAAATAATGCTTAGCTGTTGTGTTTTCGTTGTTCTTATTTACTTTATTTCATTAAATGAACTTTAAATTTGAAGTCTAGATTTTTCAATTGTCTTACTTTGACATCTGTGTACTACGAATTGGCTCTAATAACAAGGCTCCTTGACCACAGTTAATTGTGATGTCTGATGTCACTTAAATTGTCTGATGTATAGTAGGTATGAGGATAAAATCAAAGAGCTGTTAATATTTGGACAACGATTAGAGATGTCATAAAAGTGGTGTATGCAATTTTTATCTAATTTTCGTCATTACCGTACAATTTTTCTTTGCACATGATTGGTCAAAATTTAAAAAAACATGTTCATGATTGATTCATACTGTAAATCTGTCGCTAGTCTACAGCACTGTGAGTTACGGTATTTATTGTACGTATAGTAAATACCTATTCGTTTTCGTATTTAAATTTACAGCGATAGGTACGATAAATATCCGAGTTGATTTATCGGTTATCCAATGACGGTGATTGGCATTACTCGCTTTAAAAAAGGAAGTTGCTGCTAGTAAAATAATTTAAATTTTAATTTGGTTCGCTATCCAATTAGAAACGTTAGAAGGAATTTGTGGAAAATGGCAAGACAATAATTCTAGTTGGCTATTATACTTTATGGAATTTTGTTAGTGTAAAAAAATCGAGAGGAAATTGTCGAAAGGTATTTGGTAATAGCCACTTAATTTGCAATATTGGTGAAGAATAGACCAAAGCTAAAAAAGTAGGTTTGAAATTTGTGTAATAAATTGCGTGGAATTTGTTAAGCAAATAATTTAAGTGTTTAATTTGAATTGTTAATAACTTACTTTAATATTACCACCGCTTTAGTGAATAATTAATAATTGTAATAATAACTGTTTCAAGAAAGTTAAGGATATTGCTAGAAAGCACATTCTCGTTTGGGAGCTGTAGTACATTTTATCAACATGTAAATTTCCATTCATTTTTCATAAATAATTCCATTTTTCAAATTTATTCACAAGATAATAAAAAAAGAAAAAAAGAAAATTTTATTTGAACCTACAAACCAGTTTCTCAATTTCAATAAGATGTATGTTCCCCTTTTGCATTAATTGCATGACATCGGATATCGTCTAGGCATACTGTCAATATGAGTATTAGAGCCCGTATCTCGGAAGATATTGACATAAAAATCAGGATGGCATGGGAGGGTAGTACGAAATACTTTAAAATCTTACCGCTTTTTGTGGTTTACTGCTGATTCATCTAAGGGAGATTATACGTAGTGGTGGGTGCATCACTATCGATATCAGTGTTTTCAACACCAGCATCTGAAAAATCCCCAAAAGAATATTGAAAAATCCTTAGAATTCCTTAGATCCTCAAAATCTTTTAAACAATTTTCAGTTTTTTTTTGCAAAAAATAAAACTAGATACCGTTGAAAAAATAGATAACTATATTTTCACATAAAATCTACAATGAAAAAAAAAACATTCTAGGAGCTATAAAGTCCTGTAGATCTTTGTTATACAAATTTAAATATTGCATTAACTCGTAATGTTTGATTCAGCATTATAATTTGCACGAAATTATTTCTTATTTCTTCAATAAAAAACAGAAAAAACTTTATTTTCTATTTTTATTTCTAGAGGACTTCCAGCCAGGTACATGAACAATTTATCCTACGTCTCGTCCGAGTTTTCGGACTTTTTTCAAAGCTAAAAATAATGGTTTTACATAAGTTTACGAAACGTAGGATAAATTGTTCATGTACCTGGCTGGAAGTCCTCTAGAAATAAAAATAGGATATACAGTTTTTTTCTGTTTTTTATTGAAGAAATAATTTCTACTTTAACAGCCAACAACTTCTTGTGTAAAATATCATCTATAATTTGCACGTTTTATTGCAGCAGAAACATTTGATCATACTACATCTTTGGAGATTAATTGTTATTTTTTTCATTGTACTCTGTCAAGTAGGAGATTAAGGGATACCAACTTAAGCGCTAGGCTAGAGCACAGATTTTAATTTATTATGTAATATAGTTACCGATTTACAGAGTTAGCTAGACTTGGAGCCGAGGAACCCTGTCTCGGGCCTGAGCTTATGTTAGGCATTTCAAGAAGGCAGGTCACAACTGCCCTCAATGAGTGCGCCCACGAGACACTGAGGAAGCATTGGAGGACCAACAGGGCCTGCAGACAAACCCGATATTTTGTGACGGGGCCGAACAAATCGAGATCAGCCTGGTTATTGGGCCGGAGTCGAAAAATTCTGAATCTCTTAATCGGAGTTCTGACAGACCACTGCAGACTTAGAAGGCATCTATCATTGATAGGTATTGAGGAAGACCCTGCATGTCCAGGATGGGGGAGTGGTGAAGAACATCTTACCACTTCCTAGGACAGTGTGAAGCGTTTGGGCGCCTCAGACATAGTATCTTCGGTTCTGAGGCGCTTCTAAGGGAGGAGATGAGCTCCCTCGCAATGAATGACATCCTGACCTTCATCAGAAGATCTGAAAGATTCGACCAGGAGCAAGAGAAGCATATAGCTGAGGGGACAGGTGAGGCTTGGTAAAAAGGGCCCGTCTGCGGCCTACTCGCCAGGCGTCAGCCTCCCTCACCATTACCATTACCATTACCATTACAGAGTTATGACAAAATGAAGTATCCCTAAAAGGAACTTAAATTACCTACTTGAAATTATAATTTATATAGTCATGTTCCAAATACAGCTTAAAATCCTTAGATTTCGGGTATTTTACAGAAATTTTCCTAAATTCCTATTTGCGTGTGGAAATCCTTAGGTTTAAGGAATAAATCCTGGTCGCTACAATTGCGTTGTATTCGGACAGCACTGAATTTACTGTAGATATGCAACATCGATGTTAGCCATCGATTCTGACATCGAAATAGACTGTCGTTAGTTCCAAAACATCGATTGCAAACCATCGATGTTTTGCCAACATCGATGGTGGGAGAAAAAAATATATGTTTAAAAAGAAGTCAAATAATAAATTTTAAGTTTGTGGATACTTGCAGTATAGGAAATGCTAATTATAACAACTTTATTTTTAGATACGCCGTAAATACATATTTTATTATTGATGTTTTTTTTTTCAATTTATAACAAGCTAAAAAAGGTTAAAGTTATTTCTTAATTATAATGCGTGAAATGAGAAAAGTTCATTTTAGTAAAAATAAAAAATATAAATATATATAAATAAAATATTTTAAATAAAAACAAATAACTCAACAAACGAAAACATTAAAGTAAAAATATAATAGATAATAGAAATTTATAAAACATAAAAACTCAAGAAACGAACATATAAGCAGGTAACAAAAGTCGAAAATTATAATATGCTCCCCAGTAACATCTATCAATTGATTGCAAAAAAGAGCAGCATTGACAAACGTTTTCCTTTTACAGTTTTCGTTTCTCGTTCAAATTGTACTTCAATGCATGAATATTATTGTCGTCGCTTAGTTTCACAGGTTTCACTTCGCTAGCAGTAGAGAACTCTATGCTGCGATTATTCATAATTATTTACCTTGAAGTTAATAGGCAACCAACAGTACAGTACCTTGTATAATTTCTAGAAGAAATTAAGGAATTATTTCATTCAGTTAAATTTAAAATATTTTTTTATTTTGCCACTTTCTGGTTTACCTTTTATATTTTCATTCGATGTTATATCATAACATCGATGTTTCATCGATGATATGTACAGCACAATACCGATGGCAAAACATCGGTGTTCGAAGGTAACACATCGATGTTTCAGAAACATCGATGAGCATCGTGCATCCCTAATTTACTGATGGATGTGCCACTGTCACTGGCACTTTTGCGAACGAGTATGTTACTGTTATTTATATTTTTTAGATAACGAAGAATTATTCATGTGGTAGTAAGTCCCAAGAAAGAAAAAGAAAAATTTAGAGAATGCCACAAATAACATTCAGACAATATTACTAATCAAATCCATATAAATAATAATAGGTGATTAAATATTAAGGATTTGTTCGCGATTTCTCGTTCATGACCATTGTCAGATCAGCTGTTTATCCCCATTCATCAAGTTATAATTATTTATCTGATTCCGATATGTAGCTCGCGAAAATGAAGCGGTTACCGGGTGACGTTTGTCAAAACGTTTATTCTCGTTTTCTTTATTAATAATTTGTTTCATATATATATCAGCCTGGACAGGATCTACAAAACTTGAGATTCAGATCTATTTATAGTTAAATATTATATCATTCAATAATATATTGGCATTCTCCAAATCGACGACAATCTCATAATCTTCTCCTGTATAATTTAAAACCAATTCTTGGTCCATTTTATTCATTAAATTCCATCCGATCATAACCACGAAGATACTATATTTTGACATTTTTACAAGTTGATAATGGTATAACCGCTTGTAACTTGATTCGATATGCCGGGCAGTTCCCGTTTTACATATAATGACGTCATCAACGACGTCAACACAACACTCTCCTCTAACCGTTGTAGCACGAAAACGGAACGGTTTTAATTTCTGTGGAAGTCGCTAAAAAATCCTAATTGTTTCAGATGTTCAGTGCGAAAAGAACGGCGTCTCTTCAAAAATATCTATTTCAAGTGCGAAAATGACCTTTCTACAGTAACAAAAGTTAGAGGCGCGTATTTGAAATAGGAATAAGATTTTTTTAATGATGCCACATTAATGCCTGGTGCATCACAGTCTACTTCTTGTTTGTTGAAAAGGTCAACGATAAATTTCATGTTATAAAATCCGGGATTGTTATTCAATACACCCTTTAATTTATTTTTTATAGTTTCCGCAGCACTCCCAGATAATTTATATATATACTGCTGGAAATCAAAAATAATATTTGCGGTGTCATTAACCAAAAAATCGCTTATCTTTGGCGTAGTCACCAGCGCTCGTGTAGCTAGAGGAAGACGTAAATAATATGCATGTTTCTGCCCCAAAGCTTCCTCAATAGTTTAATCCAGTAATACTACAATATAAATATACTTTTTTTATTCTGGTATTGGCCCCTGAAGTATTGCGAATCACCCTGTATATTTATGTACATTACTGTTATAGACTTGAATTGATTGTTAACATTTGTTACAGGTTGACAATGGATCTCATGAGGACTGAAAACCAGAATGGCAGAAATGACACAACTGTATAATAATATAAGTGAGAAAATACTAAATCCTAAACAACAAAAACGTCAAAGATGACGCGCCTATCTGAAGGTTGCCTCATCCTTTATAATGCATAGTAAATCGTCGGCCTAGCTACACTTAATTAAAAAAATTGTGTTGTCACCAGTAGTGTTTGAAATTGCTTTCTGCATGCGCGAGTTCGATTTGATAACAGTGCGAACCTCTGGAGAGGTGGCCCGCGATGGCATGGTGTCGCCATCTCGCAGCGGGATGACGGACTGGGAGGGAATGTGGATCAGATCGCTCACGAAACCACCAGCATGCAGGTCTCTTCAAGATCTTCAAGTGATATATTACGGTCTCAGTGGCTTGGAGGCGCTCCAAACACTGAGGGATTCGAGTTTACGCGCGCTTTGTAAAGTTGTACGGTATGAGAAACACCTTGCCAACGATGTACTTTATTAGTAAGTATTTTACTGATTTTAATATCTGCTTCTTTTTGATAATGATAATAAAACTGTGACTGAGAAAATTCATATTAATTTGGAAAATAATATTGGGAAAACTACTTTCAGTTTAAACATTTAAGTTTATTGTTATTTGTATATTATTATAGGAGGTTAAATCTGAACCATAAGTGGGCTTAATAAATGGTTTTTTAAAATCTTCAATGTGATTGATTGTTTCTTCTATAGATGTTTATATAAAATAACAATTTTTCTGTAAACATTTGCCAAAAATTCTACCATTACGAAACTAAAAAATGGTTATATGAATTACAGGAATTAATTAATAATCTACGCAATATAAATAATGTATCTTATAACAAATAATGACAAATGTTGCACAAGCAATTACTAATTGTAACAATAAAATATATTAATATAAAAACTATAATTATGTGATACCAAATAAGAGCAATAAGGTAATAAATAAAAAACTCACTCAGACATATAAGTAAGAAATTAATGATTATTATATCTTCAGTTTCCTACTCATTTCTTACACTAAAAAAAAAATAATAATAACAAAACTGAAATGATATACAACTGCTTAAAATGGAAAAGACAAAAGTTGCAGAGGATAATCACATTTATAATATAAATCACATTTTTAAACAGGTTACAGGGTGATACAAATAACTCCTAATTGATTGAGTCGATCTTTACTTGATGAAAGTCCATGTTAATATTTAACGAAATAAAACTTAACCGTTTTATGATTTTCACGAATTTTTTGTTTGTATATTTTTTTATAAAATACATAAAAAACATGGCAATTGTTTCGCCAATATAGTGGCTACATCGGATGTGACTACAAAACTGACATTACAATGATAAACAGCTGATCAGTGATCATTTAATATTACGTCTGAATTTTTTAGTTTGTTAATTTCTAAAGATTATAATAGTGTTAATTTGAATTCTTTATTTTGTAAATGTATAATCTCAAAATTATCATTCATAATTTAAATGACAGTTATTTGGATCACCCAGTTAGTACATGGCCCTTCTTGATTTAAAGATGATGTTTATTATGATCTTAAATTGCAGTATAATAAGGTCAAATATATTAAATCGGTCCCGAAGGTCTGACAAATCCTTCTTGATGTGTGAAAAACAAATAACTAGCCAAGAAAAATAAAATATAAATAAAATTAATAAAATTACAACCTTAGCAAAAAAATCTACAGAAATTTTTACAATATAGTATATATAAAATAGTATCTAGGGTTCAAACGTACTGAGATTATCTATTACTAAAAAGTTTATATTTGCGATAGAATTTAATGAATAAACAAAAAAAAAACGCTGCCAATTATTTGGGGATCAGAACTTCCTCATCGTAGTAAAACTCAACGTGTGGTGGAGTTTATAATAAAAGTAATTTTTGGACGTTTCAAAAAAAGTCACATTTTTTGACATTTCAAAAAAAGTCACAATTTTTGACGTTTCAAAAGTCACATTTTTTGACGTTTCAAAAAAAGTCGCATTTTTTGACGTTTCAAAAGTCACATTTTTTGACGTTTCAAAAAAGTCATATTTTGACGTTTTAAAAAAACTCGATGTGTGGTGGAGTTATATATATGTAATAAAAGTAATTTTTGACGTTTCAAAAAAAGTTAAGTACATTATTGGAATGTCACAAATATTTTTTTTGAAAAAAGTAAATTTTGACGTTTCAAAAAAAGTCACATTGGTCGAATGTCACTAATATATTTTTTATATATCAAATTGACGTTTCAAAAAAGTCACATTGGTGGAATGTCACTAATATTTTATAATTTGAAATGTCAAGAAAATTTACATTTCAAATTGACGTTTCAAAAATGTCACTAATATTTTTTTGACATTTCAAATTTTAAAAACCGATTTTGCTCAACAACGAACTCAATCTCGTCCTTGATCTCTAGAATGTGTGTACCAAATCACTGATTGTGAGAGGTGAGGAAGTAATTTGATAGCAAAAAGTAGTTGTACCAAATTAAGAATGAGAACTAATCAAAAGAATAAATGCACTAATGTTATAACAAATGAGTTTAATAGTGACGATTAAATTGATGATAAGAAAAATAGTGAGTCCAGAAGTCCAACCAAAAAGAAAGAAAAGTAAACATGTTTCTACGAGGGTCGTAATGCAGTCTCCAAAGTGTCCCTGTTTTTTTTTTATATTGCACGTCTCTGTTCACTTTCTCTTCTGTGTTAAATAGTTTTTAGAACAGAAAAAATACGAAAGGATTTGTTCCATACCCAAAAGCGGACAACGACGCAGTTGTACTGAAAGTAATATGTATATTAATCTGAAAAATAAGTATGATTATCCTCACAAATATTTATACTCAGCACTTTGTAAAATTTTTACTATTTGTGGCTTAAAAACTAATATAATTTATGATGAATAAATGGATAATCAACATCTAATTCAAATTATGAATACATAAACTTGTAAGCTCGCTTTTAAGCTATATTGACCAAAATTATTTTACTATTATATTCAAAAAATCCCTGTATATGAATAAATACTGAAATGTAGAACCTTTACCATAATTAAGGTATTAATCATTTAGTTTATTCTTAATAAGTAATAACAATAATAATTATCTACATCCACAGTAGAGTAGACCAAGGCCATCTAAAAAAAGAACTAATCAAACAATTAATGAGAAAATAGGATACACAGGCAATTTCAATTGAAACATTTCCTTTTTATAGTGTACAGGCATAATAATTCAGAAGGTAATGCTTTATAAGCGGCTACAAGATTTATACGATTACGAACTTACATACACCTAGTGCCTCCAGAGGAATGCACGGATGTTGATACGTAAGTCAAGACAAATAACCTAATAGTACACTGAAAAACCGACAAAACGTTTCAAAAAATTTTTTTAAGGTACAACCACATGGGACCTTCACAGAATAATAGATTAGGCCCTTGGCCATCTAAAATGGCCAATTACAACATTTTTTGGGAGGTCCAACTTTTTTTATTATGAAAAATGTCACAAATCTGTCAAAATTAATTTTTCGTACTTTTTCACACATCCCTCACGATATCTCCGGAACCAATTGAGATAATCAAGTTTTTTTTTTTTTTTGGTCGATAAAGGAAACGTGAGCGGAGGTGACTGAATTAATTTAGTCTTTATGGAAAACCTAGTTTTTTTATAAAATTAGGTAATACTTTAACATTTACTTTTCTTGCAGTATTTTTTTTCAGTAAGCGAAAAACTTTTTTTGTTTTAAGGAATTTTGCCACAGTATATGCATACGGAATAAAATTAACACATCAAGGAAGTTTTTAAAAAAAACGCAATACTCTACGACTTGTACGTTTCAAGTTATTGTTATTTGAAATTAAGTTTCTGCGGGCAGGATATTTCCCCCGGTTCTACTGTGCTTTAATCAGTGTGCTATGCGTGTTGTGGGTGCATACTATTAAGTATTATTTTTGACATATCTTTAATATAAATTTTATTTTCATAAGCACTTTGGTTTTACTTATCATTATTTACATTGCACATTATTTAAAATCCATTATATTTATACATTAAAACCTAAAATTGAATTAAAAAAAATACGAAATAATTATTTATTTTAAAACATAAATTTAAAACTTGTTATAAAAATATTTTAAAAATCGTCAACGTCGGAATCTAAAAATATCTAGACAGTTCCTTGGTTGCAGCAGTTTGCATATTTGCACTCACTGCAGCATTTCAAACCTTGAGCAAAACAGGTACATCTGTTGTTACAGACCCTGTCGGAACATCTTATTGACAAACTTTACCTTACAATATCGGGCACAGATTTTTGACTAGTAAAAGTTGCCTTCCAAACATTTTCTTCAAATGTCCAACCGTATCGAGTTGGATCTTCCATCTGCATGTATTGTATATGGCTATTGTACTAATTTTTTAATTGATACAGACACCTGGCTCCGTGGTCTAGAGGTAATGTACTTGCCTCAATTCTAATTTCCAATTAAACTTCGGGGTCCCGGGTTCGATTCCCGGTCGAGGAACTGGGATTTTTCTGTGAGAGAGATTAATCGTAGTATACTCGGACATTGGGTGTGTGTCCATTGTCTCTAAATGTGTAGCCCTCTCCCACACAAGGTCATTCCAGACCTTCAGGGACAAAGAGGGTTGTAATTTCATGTGGTGTTATTATTATTATATTATTATACCTAAAAAGAGAATAATTACATGTAGGTGTTTCTTTTTTAATAGGTATGGGCGATCTAGAAAAATAATTATTACCTTTTTAAATGTTGTCTAAAAGCATGGTCAGTAGGAGGCAGCTCAGAAGCTGGCCGATTTGTACTTGTTGTTAAGTCCCATCGCAGTTCATTTAGGGATTTTATATCTTTGTTTTTATTCTTATATAAATAAAGCATATATTTTACCCCTAATTCCATCGCTTTATCCTCTGACAGAAAAGGAAGGTTTTCTAAATCTTTTAAATTATTTAATTTTTTATATAAAACATAGAATGCCGTTTTCTTCCCTATTTTATACATGGCATTAGCTGTATCACAACCAGTTAGGCAATGAATCGTTAATACTTTCTTGCAAATTTCCTCTCCTAAATTTGCCACAATATTGTTAATTGACAAAAAATGTATATTCTTACTGTGTCCTAATTGTATAAATATATTCCTTTGGGACATATCTGGTGTTTCGCAGTAAAAATGTAAAAGCAAAATCAGGACATCAGTATCAACAGATTTTACCAGAATTGTATTACCTGATTTTAATTCTGATAACATAAAATAAACATTCCATTGTTAAGCATTAAATAATATGTAAAAACTCAATAAAAATAATACTCATTCGCATTCACATTACACAAAGAAAAGTTTGTTTCTAACTGACAATATATGTATAATATAAGATTACTTGTATTCAATAGTCTACACTCTACACACTTGAGTGGCGCCGCAGTGAGGCGCATCTAGGATTGAAAAACTCGTAACTTTAAAAAACAAAATCTCGAAAACTATAAGTCGTAGAGAACTGACTTTTTTTTTTAAAAACTTCCTTGAAGTGTAAGCTTTATTTCATACGCATATGGTATGACAAAATTCCTTAAAATAAAAAAGTTTTTCGCTTACCGAAAAAAATGCAGCAAGGAAAGTAAACGTTCCAGTTTTACCTAGTTTTACAAAAAAAATTAAATTTTCCATAAAAACGAAATTAAAGCAGTGACCTTCGCCCACATTTCCTTTATCAATTAAAAAAAAATACCTATAATTATCTCGATTGGTTCCGGAGATATCATGAGGAATGTGTGAAAAAGTAAGAAAAAATTAATTTTGACAAATTTATGACATTCTTCGTAATAAAAAAAGTTTGACCTCCAAAAAAATGTTGTAATTGGCCATTACAGATGGCCAAGGACCTAGGCTATCATGCTGTGAAGGTCCCAAGTGGTTGTACCTTAAAAAAAAATTTTTTTCAAGAAGGAAGCTACTTTTTCCCCGTTTTACGGTGCACTATAATGTATGATAATTATAATTATATATTAGTTCTGAGACTTATATCCCTATCCAAAACAACTAATCTAGCTGATTCCAGGGTCGCATTTATTATAATTCTTGGATGAAAGATCATACAACGGGCCCTCAGCTTTGAAAGCCCAGTTTCTAAAAACAAAAAAAAAATATGAAACGTGATATTTTATTGTATTTGTAAATAATCGAGGTACTGTCTTTTTAAAATTATCAGTAACCATTATTTCGATATTAGTTTTAACCCCAATATTCAAAACAAATCAAGCTGCTCTATCAGGATAGTACTTATTTACAAAAAATTTTGAGGGAGAAATTAAAATCCGGATGTAGCTTAAGAAAGCCTACTTTTTTCAGTAATTAAAGAATATGAAACAGTAGTCCAACAAACACCATCCCTCTAAAATTGTCAGAATTAGTGAATTTTTTTTTGGATCGAAAGTGGCTGATTGTGATGTAGGCAATTGTCACTCTTGTTATCAAAAATATCTTTGCTGGCCAGCATTGTGTTTAGAACAGCAGTTGACAAATGATCAGTGTCGTAAGGTCTGTTTTATTCCAATTTTCTTTTATTTATTTCAGTTTTTAGGATTCCCTGAGTAAATTTTTATTTATGTTAATAACAAATTGAATCATTTTTTATTCCTGTTTATAAAATGATAGGTGTTTCCTTTTTTATGTATTTATCAGTTAATTCAAAATAATCAGTCAGGAAACTACTCTGGAGTCCAGGACCAATAGTTACTACTTACTGCCTCATATGGTTGACAGAAGGACATACGTAGACCAATAAAACCAAAAGTATAAGATGAATAATGAAATACATACCGCTTGATACATTGTATTATTCAGAATGATTGAAGTCTGTCATCACATTAGCCTACATGATCACGTCACAACTAATATTCGTTCTGCATTCGTGGCTGTGAAATTTGAGCGATTTGGTCTGTACATATTTTTGTATAGGGGAAATGAACATTCCACATCTACCGAGGTTAATGTTACAAATTCTAAATAGTAGTAGCAGGCATTGATAAACCGCGCAGATAATTATCATGAATTTTACATATTGTTTTGTATCCCAGGTTCCTGTGTAAATCATTTTTTTAGTTTATTGGTTATAGCCCGACTTTCGCTGTCTTACAGACAAAGTCTTTTGAGCACTCAAAATTCTTAGTATAACATTAACAACCTTACTACACCGAAAGTCAGTTGTTTCATACACTGTCACCCACAAAAATATATTTCGTACGTCTTCTATATTATTGTTTAAAACAATTTAATACACAACTGATAGATGTTTTACGCAATGTCTGGCTCCTAAGTAAAGGAAAACTATATGCACAGTACATGAAATACAAATCATAAAAAAAATCCTCTAAATTTACAATTTAATTTATGTATACAACAATAGTATAGTTGATTCTTTTTAATTATACAAATCAAAATAATTTCTTAATACTACACAGTAAGAAATGTAAATAAATGTCCTTTTGGAAAGGTATCGGGAAAAGGTAGCAATAACAATAACAAAAAAAAAACGAAAATAACAGAGAAAGAGAGAATCTGATCTAGACTTCGACAAAGTTGCAATCATAAAATTCGTTAATATTATAAAACTTATAATTGTTTAGAAGTTTAGATAGAGATTTTTTAAATAATCTGACATTATTTTTGTAATTGTATCGGCAATATTTTGTCGATGGATAACTGAATTTAAATGTCACAATCACGGCGTGTATGAAATACATAAAGTCACGTCAATTGCATGGAGTGCAAAGAATATGTGAACCATCTGTTATTAAGTTATCATAGTTTTCAATCATTTTTTTGTAGTTTATGCATAAACCATGGTAACTACGCCATTTCTAATATCGTTTTATGTGAGAACCAAGCCAAACACTACGAACCGCACGATTTCATGTTGTCAAGATAACTGAACTGAGGATACCATCGGACAAACTGCCAAGCTATTTATAATTGTAGATGGGAGAGTCCCGGTTATCCGCACCTTGCGCCTTTTAGCCTCGATACTGGTTAGCATATTTTACACATATATAAATAAACACACCACATGCATTTTTATGTGATGTGTTTATTAATATTTACGTTTGTTTTATAAGTACCGGTTCTGAAAAATGGAAAACATTCCGGCCCTTGACAATCATTTATGTCTTCCATTTATTACCCGCTCATGATTTTATCAGAATTGAAACCTAACTAATTATTACATTTCTTTTTGCGGAACCGATCTCCGAAAGGGATTTACATTGATTTTGTTCGATACCGAAGTACCGCTGTAAACATAATTAGCAATAAAACAATTGAAGTTTAATTGCCCTAATAAATATTACGTGAAATTGGTGATGCGGGAACGTAGTTTTGATAAGTAAAATCGTTTGTAAGCAGTCACAAGAATTTCTTTTCATCCGTCGCTCTCGTAAACCTATAATAAATAATTAGGTCAAAGAGAAAAAAATGATTTTTCACAAGTGCGCCCTCTATAAACATATTTTAACATTGTTGTTTCACAGGCCTGCACTAAAGGAAGAAAAAAACACGAACAAAAAATAATAATGCTAATGAATAATATTATTGTGGTAAAATCTTGTGTTAATCAGTAGATGCGATTGAATTTCGTTTTCATTCTTATTCATAAGTGCCTTACTTAACCACGTTCATAACAATAAAATAAAAAAGTGACAAAAAACGAAACAATTACAGTATATGGCGTATTTTCAAATATGAGCTATTCCAGATGCCAGTTTTTTTTATTACTTTTTCTTAAAAACAAGTTTACAGAATTGAATTTACTTATACAGCGTGTCCCGAAATTAGCGTGCAATTCGCCAACGAATTCCACGACAAAAAATAAGAAAAAAAGTTGCCATAAACGTATGTTGAAAAATGCTTTCTAAGAGAACTGCAGCTCCCTAAAGGCGAAGCCCCGATAATGATTTTCACTAAAGATCTTCAAAACGGGTGAAGGTAGGGTTATAAAGTTTGGTACATTGGGTATCTATTAAATTTAATACACTGACCGGCACGAAAATCGGGCACTTAAAATTTTGATTAATTTATATGTTTTATAATTTTTATTTCCTCGGACCGATTGGAATGATTCCTTAGGCAAAACGCAGATAAACTATTCCTATTTATAACCTCTACAGATTAAAAAGAAAAATTGACAAAGGTCATATTATACAAGGCGAAGCAAATGATGTTTTTTTGTCGTTTAAATCACCCTGTAGAGTAATTAGGCAGCACAGAAATTTTAAAATATGGTTACCATCAAACCCTCACGCATTTTGTTTTTTGATTCACCTCAATAGGTTTCTTTTTGAAAGAGATACAATTTTAAGTAAAACTATATATTTTTTTCTTCAGACTTGGATGGGATTTAGACCAAAAATTAAAATAACAAGCTGTTTTTTTAAAGTCGATGTTTCGAATTAATTTATTTCATCATCAGGACAATTTAAAAGTGTTTGTTGTTGTCATTAAGAGTTGTATTGTGTTTTATGTATAATTTTTGTCACTTTAATGTTTGTTTCTACTGCTTTTATTATACCGGGTGATTTCTTTAAAACGAGCCACCCTTAATAACCCCTAACTTTTTTCATCGATTTCCAATAATATAATTTTTTGGGAATACAATCGTCAAGAAAAAGTGTGACCTTGTAGAGGAAAATGTTTGAGATAAATACAAAGAACTGAAGCTTTATAAAAAAGTGATGGCCGTAAAAAATCTAGGTAATGTGATGTTATTGTTTACATTTTGAAGGCGCACACTGGTTTTAATGGGAAGAGGTGTGATTCAAAACCCATCCTACCACTCCTAGCCATCACAAGTTTATAATTTCAATTGGCAGCCCTAATTTTCTTCGTCGATACCAGATCTTTTTTGGAATGCAATCGTAAAGAAAGTGTATCACTTTTGGATCACAAATCTCGAGTTATTAAGGGCGGCTCGTTTTCAAAAAATCACCCGGTATATACACACTGGCGAGTGCTAAAATGTTTTAATATTATTTACTGTGTAGCATAGCGACTCATATGCACAACACTGTTCCGCGAAAGTAACTAATTTTACGCGGTCATAAGGCAAGGCCAACTGCGGATCAGGGAACACGTGCCGACTTTCTACACAGATCCTAGTTGCACGACCTGTAATATATGCAATCAATATTACAGGTATATAAATAAACGCGCACATATCAATTAATTTAATTATATAAAGATTCTTTAAAAAATATGATTATTTTTATATAACTGCCGACTCTGAAGAATGGCAGATATTTTCGCTGGCTGTTAACAGGGTTGCGACGATTTATATCAATTTGATTTAAATCCTGATTTAAATCATGATTTTCAACTGATTTTTTAAATTTAAATCATGATTTAAATCAAGTTGTGTAAAGCCAGTAAATCAAACTTCAGGAAATTCAAATAAAAAGTATAGCTTATTTAAAAGCTAGATACAAATTAAACTGAAAAAAATTCATATAAAAAGAAGAAAAAAAGTTAGGTTACACATATGAAACAAAAGTTACCTTCTTAAATGTATATTATAAAGATCCCCTTAAATAAAATAAACAGTTATTTAGAATACCTGCAGTTAAATCAACTTCCTGCACTTTTCATGATGGCCTTTTAATCTTTGAACAAGTCCTTGCATTTCTTTTTTTACAATTTTTACACACCGCTTTTTTTACTGGTTTTTCCTTTTTCTGTGTTTTTTTTTAATAAAATCCCAAATTTCGTGTTTCTTCCTTCCGCTCATTTTTATTTTACACTTCAGTCGCACGTCGCCTCGGCATCTATGAAATTAATGAAACCGACCAAAGCTTGTTAGAACAGGAAAATGCTGATTTTTTTTTGTTTGTATGAAAATATAGACCAATATAGAGAAATTTTCCACTGAGGTGAATAATTTATATGTGCAAATTGGTAGTTAGAGAATACAAAAAAAATAGTGTATGGAAAAATCGTATTTGTTTTAAAAAAATTAGAGTAGAACTGAAAAAAATCAAAAAACCTGATTTTATTGATTTTTTTAAATAAAAAATCATTGATTTTTGATTTTTAAAAAAAAAAATCATGATTTTTTTCCAACCCTGCCTGTTAATAATTCAATACACACTCTATATAAAATATACATTCTTTTCAATTCCTTATAGGTTAGATAGGTA
This sequence comes from Rhamnusium bicolor, assembly GCA_029963845.1. Taxonomy (NCBI): domain Eukaryota; kingdom Metazoa; phylum Arthropoda; class Insecta; order Coleoptera; family Cerambycidae; genus Rhamnusium; species Rhamnusium bicolor. The sequence continues at coordinate 174,926 of JANEYF010005102.1, read as the reverse complement.
CTGATTTGGTAAATTCGAAATAAATATTTCCAAAAAATTAAATTCAACTGTATTGTATTGTTCGTGTTTAGTGTAAGTGTAAAAAAAAATTTAAATGTATTTGTGCAGTTTTTAAATGATGTATTTGTTCATATTTTAAATGAAATTATCTTTTTCTTTAAAGTCATATTGATATAAATTTTAAATGGGGAATCTGCTCGTTTTTGAAATGCAGAATATTTTTTCCAATAGAATCTCCTAAATTTATGAATGACAGAGGGCCAAGATATTTGATTGTAAGATGTTTGAATGGCTACATTTTTAACCATAAAATATTCTTTTAATTTATTTGTTGCTTTTTAGCACTGGAGAATTATCAACATGCTGGTACATTCTGCTCTCAGGCTCTGTGTTTATAGATGGATCGATGTTTTTGCCAAGATCAAGGTGAGTCCTTTTACTAATTGTTAAACGTACATATATATACCTGTTTTCCAATGACCAAATTCATTCTATTAACCTTTTTGAACCCACTGGTTATGTCATTTAATTTATATTTTTTAATCAGCTTCGAGCCCACGCAAAAAAAACCGTAAAATACATAGGTTACTGGAGTGGCCATAAACAGATATTTCGGGTGGGATGGATATTGTTTGCGAAATTCTAATTCAATTTGCAAAAAGTAGGTTGACATTTTCTAAATGTGGTGATTGTTGTCAGTTCTGCAAAATTTGTCCACAAGGTCGACCTTTTTCAGAGAAATGGAGCATAAAGTGTATTTACTTATAATGTTTTGAATTCTTGAATTATTTTGATGTTTCATAACCATAACGCAGCAATTTCAGCAGGAATTGTGAAACTATAACGAGCGAAATAATAATAAATTTAATAACTTAAGCTTTCAAATATCGTTATCTCATTTTGTATGTGCATATAGTATATACGTATGTATATTGTTATGTGTTTGCTGTATTGGCAAACTACCAAATTGTGGATTCGTAAAATAAAACATCAGGTGATAACATAAAAAAATTAAACAACTAGATCATAATTCATCTCTTTTTTTGTTACATGCAAATGAAAAATTGATAATTATGTTGTATTGAAACACCATATTACATGAAAATTCCGAATTTATGATTCATGAATACAAGATTATAATATAGGTACTATACATACAATGTGTTGCACTTAACACTGTAACACCTTTATAAATTTTTTAGTTTTTATCCAATTTGCCTCGAAAGATATAGGTCGTTAAGATCAACTTTATGACAACAATATCAATACGTATAGATTTTATATACATATGTATTACTAACCTAATAGATATTCTAAACAATATTCCTTTACATTAATGGTGCAAAATTAAGTCTGAAACATATGTATATATGTACTTTATTTAATTTTTATATTATTTGTAATATTTTAGGTGATTGAAAATAATGATCTAAAATATTAGGAACCAATTTTTGGACAAAGCCTTGGTTTATGACAAAAATGTCTAGAATACTTTTTTTATTAAGAAATAACTGTAGTTTTAAAAAAAATTAAAAAAAAAATTTCAAGTGGCGTATCATTATTTTTTATGGGGTAAAAATTAAAATCTCGAATACTCCGCCACTGTTTAAATTAGCGGAGCAAAATTTTTTTGGAAAACATTGCTTGTTACTTTTGATTTACCAAGTAAGTTTCGTTAAGATAGATTTTTAATTAAAAACTTGTTTAAAAAGAATGAAAAGAAAATAACTGACCCTTTGTATATCAGAAGCTATGCGCACTATGCGGTTTTAGTTATAAGTTTACTGAAGAAAGTTCATTTATTTTAACGTACTTTATTAGTTCCTGAAGTTTAATTGGTAAATTCTAAACCAGCTCTTTGTACAGGGTGTTTCAGGATTAACTGAGCAAATTTCAAATCTGAATTCAGTATTTTAAAATAAGAAAAAAGTTTCCTATGGGGTATGTCTAGAAACACTTCGTTAAAGAATTACATGTCTACAAAGATGGAGGCTAAAAATGGATTTTTAATATTTTTCTTAAATTTTAAGAAGGATAAAAACATTAATTTTGGTAGGAATCTTCTATTAATAGAAACGCTTCTAATGGATATATTTTCAATCATCCCTCAACGGTAAAATGGGTATAATCAGCAGTCCCTATTTTATTTTTTACCCGAACTTTAGACGAATCCGAATTTTATCATATAAAAATTAAAAATGTACATTGGGAAGCCTGATTCATTTAAAAACTCTTTTTGTCTCTTTTATTTTTTCATCGACCGACAGTTTGTGAATAAAAAAATAAAATATTCTCGATCACACGGTTATTTGAATAGAAAATACGTAGTAGGCTGCTCTCAAATAGGTAATCTTTATTCTTCCAGGTTTGTTAAGCATATCTTTCTAGTCATATTTCATTTGATTAAATAATTAAATTTGTAATAACACGGATCGAGATTATTTTATTTTTTTTATCAAAAATTATCAGCAAGCTTTTCAAGACATTCTTATATGATAAAATTCAGATCCGTTAAAAAGTTCGAATAAAATAATAAAATGGGGGTTGCTGATTTCACCTAATTTACCAAGGGATGACTGAAAAAATATCTTTTAGAAGCGTTTCTGTTAGTACAAAATCTCTACCAAAAATTTTTTTTTTTTTTGATCTTGCCAAATTTGAGAAAAAATTAAAAACCTAATATTATCATCTATCTTTGAAGAGGTGTAACTCATTAACGAAGCGTTTCTGGACATATGTATCTCTATGAACTTTTTTTATTTTCTTAATTTGAAGTCCTGAATTCATATTTTGAGTTTGTCTAATTAGTTCTGAAACACACTGTGGAGGTAAAAACGGTTAGTTATTGTAGTAGTAATTATGTATTTGGTTTAATTAAAATAATTAATTATGGCTTTATTTTTATCCTTTGCAACACATATATAGTTTTTTTGTAGTTTGAAATAAAAATAAAATTCGTTAAAAATAAAAATTCCATTCCATTTCATGGTCATTAATAAAAATGTTAATTTAAAATATCTGGGAACCGGGTAAAATTAAATCGGTTACTGGTTAATTTGTGTATTAGTTTTTGAAAGTTATAAAACTGTATAAAAATATGTGCCTTTCCTATCCTGGATGTTAGTAAAAATAATGGTTATTTATTTATTTATTTATTTTCATATACGTATCCTACAGGCAGTATCCAATTACAGGATCCAATAATACTTAAAGAAATGTGAGTAACAAAAAACTAAATATAGAAAATCTAGCAACAATTAGAGTAAAAAAAATTAATATTACAAAGGAAATAAAATAATAAGCATTAATATAATACATAATAATAATTTAATACTAATTAACAATAATAATAACAATACACAAATGCAATAAAAATATATATAAATTATACGAAACTATATAAATTTAAATATTGTCATTTACTCATCAAGTACAACTTTTTTAATTGTGTTAATAGTACAAGAAAAAATATCAATATTGTTCTCTACATTGCCAATAGTAGATTATTTGATATAGAAGGGATGTGATCATAACATTGGTATTAGCTGTAGGAAATTTAAAAATGTGGTTGTGACGTGATGATATTTTTGGAACTTTAAAATTAATTTGGTTTAATATCCATATAGGTATACAGTCCACTAAATTGTTATTCCAATGTTTGGGAACCTCTGGTAACGAAGACATGATAAATTCCATGCAAATGGAATATCTTCGTAGAATGCCGATGTAATTCCGAGTATTAATATTTCCAATCTTTAAAAAATGTTTCACACTTAATCGTTAATCAGTAATCATACTCAGTAATCACACTAAAAAAAAGTTCCTACAATTTTGGTATCATGAGTATGTTACGTAGATAAATATCTAGAGGTACAACATATGTATGCTTAAGTACTTAGGTAGTTGATCTCGCTGTATGATTTTGATTCATTTATTCTTCGGAATAACTACAACTTTGTGTATGTATGTATATGCTTACTTATTTATTATTACCTCACTAGTCACTACCTAAGTTAAAACAATATCAAAATGATAATTGATAAATGAATGATGAACCGTATAAAGAACTGCTGAGAATATGTTGAGTAGTCAAGGAAGTTTCGACGAAGTTCAATCTTATCTTGTATTTAATAAATTAACTCGTACATTCTCCACCAGCGCGCTAGTGTTGGTTCACTCGCCTATTTTGCGGCATTTATGTCTGTTGAATGAATGAAAGCTACTCGGTGCTGCGTTCTGGTTCCGTTATAGGTAGAGGATTGTTTGTTTTTATCAAAAATTCCGGAAATAACCTAATAATTGATGATAATACCGTTCAAAGTGTATCAGTGACAGTGTATTGATCTTATAAGATTTGGTATAACTAATCATTATGTGTGTTTCATTTGGGTTTAACTAAAATATGTCATTAAAACAAGACTTTCGCTTTGTACCTGTGCCCGTGTCTGACAAACGTAACCACACTTTGTATGAATAAGCTCCAAGTTTTTTAATGAACGATATTGTGTAGTTTCATTTTGTGGTTTGAATAAGTGATTTTTATGTGACTCATTTGGATTTTGAATTTCATTGTTTATATTGGATACCACCTAAAGTTGGATACATAATGGGTAAATATACATACCTACCTATTCTTTTTTTTGGTGTCAAGCATTTTCTGCAACTAATTTTATTTCTAAATCTATTGTTTAAAGCGAGTAGGCAACTAAAAAACAAACAAACAAATCTAGAGAAGCATTAATTGTCAATCCCACATATGTAGGCACTTATTGTTGCATTGGCATTGTGCTCGTTCCTTAACACTGATTTATGTACTACTACATATCCTATAGGTATTACGGTATTGGTAATGAAAAGAAGATATATCAAAAAAAGGTGTCATAGGATAGAATTTTATAAGATTTATATTTAAGAAGTTCCAAATCTTAGTTCCTATTTTTATTAATTTATTGCTACAATTTTAACATAGTGGCAAATAGGTATATTATTTATGTTTCAGGCTCGGTTCCAGATATTTTTCTATGCCTCTATCACATACTAAACAAGTGTTCTTGGTCTATGTACATATATTGTACGAGTAAGATACTTTTTCGTGTTGATCTAGGTATTATTTTCACTACATTAAAATTGCGACCTTGATCGCAATAAAATAATATTGTACGTACTAGATGTAAATAATAATAACTTTAATTGATAAATATTTACATTATTTTCATTTTTGTTAAACACATACCTACTGACGAGCCTACCGACTGACCATTCAAATTAAACAGTTTTCTACCACCATAATACAGACACTAACAGAGACAGAATGTTGATTATTTAAGAAATATATTTATATTAATATTATTTATACTATGTTATTTGTTGAATGTTTCGTACTGCTAGGTACATATTAACATCAGAATTTGAGAATAGGTTAAATTAAACAGAAAAACTATTTTTTTTAAATTTAGTCGACGTTTCGCTATGTTTAGGATCCATCCTCAGTTAAACTGAGTTTTCTTGTTCATAATCATTAATCAGTAATAAATTAAGTACGAAACAAAAACTAGTTCAACAGGTTGAACTAAATAAAACATAAGGTAGTCGAGTGGATAAAGCGCTTATAACTAATTACTCGGTACCGGATATCGACGGTGCGATTCCATCCTGGAACAAGTTGGATATTTTATTTGTACCTAATTGGTTTCAGGCTAAGATGGGAGAGGGAATTGTCGATGCCCTAGTAGATGTAATTCGGAGTCCACAATAAACTGTAGGGCCTCATCTCTCATTATATAACACGAAATCCTAGGATTTTCTGAGGGGTTACTTCGGCGATTTGAGAGGCGGTTAAGAAAACATTATAAGGAGTAATTAACGTTTCAACCTCGGTTTCAACGATACACGATAAAATGCTTGCTGTGCAAAATAGCACTTAGATTTTGACTTAACGCATTGAAAGTTCTTCAAAACAGCAGATCTTTGTACAATTTGTAGATTAAAGGCAGCCACACACGTTATGATAAAACTGAACGATTTATCTGCGCGATTAACCCGTACGCTTATAGCGCTCACAACGTAGATAACGCAGATAAATATGCGCAGATCTGTTTGTGCAGATAAATCGCTCAGTTTTATCGGCGGCGTTAAGGTTGCGTTTTCCCGAGATAGGTATTCAACATAAAACAACTGTAAATCCGAGTACCACAGCTATTCGTGATATAAATGAAATTGTTGTCAACAACATTAGCTTAAATGAGAGTTCAGTAACTAAGTTGTTAGGGGTGTTCTTAAACGATAATTTAACCTGGTCAGCCCACATAAGCCATGTTAGCAGAACGATAAGCAGATCTTATTATGCCATCTTAAAGATAAAGGGCTTGCTTTCTACCGATTGTCTGTTAAATGATTGTTATTCTGTCATCTTTCATATAATGTGCTTTGGGGTAATGCACCTGAAATTATAAGAGTTTTTATAATGCAAAAAAAGATTTTGAGGCTCATCAACATGAGGGACACGGAATCGTGTAAATCTGTTTTTGCTGACAATAAAATTATGACGCTTCCATGTATATATAGGTATATATTTAAAATAAAACAAATTCTAAATATCACAATTACAATACAAAAAAAATAAATTAATTGAGTACTCTAAATCACAATACATCTAAGTATGAATATGCACCATCATATGCGGGAGTAAAATTGTTCAATAAACTTCCGGAACATTACAAAGTTGAAAATTATAATTCTTTCAAAAAAAATAATAAGGAACCTTCTTGTCAGCAAGTGTTATTACACGATTACTGAATATCTAAACGACACCAGATTGATTAAATGTCTACATGTCTTATATGTGTGTGTGTGTGTGTTAGGATTCTGTTAGTTTCGAAACTGTAAATACGTTATTGTAGACCATTTGTACACATTTACTATTTTAAATTTTTTTGCGTCCAGATTTACCTGGAGATGAATAAAACTTCAGTTTTAATTATTTCCAGATGATGCCAACTTGGTTGGCAAAACGCGCGTGGAGTACTGTATATGGTGTTTTGGTGTTTCGTAGAAAACCACGTCAGTGTTATTTTTACATCAAAGGTGCCAACCCACTTCAGGTCTATTATCAAAGTGAGATTCTTAGCCACCAGGGGGCGACGGGAAGTCTTAAATTCCCATTACTTTATATTTATAATATTTTAAAAAGTAAGTAATCGTACCTTGAGGCGTACCTTAAATAAGTATTTCCACATTACAGACTTTTAAAATACGTTATTAATAATTTTTAAAAAGTCATATAAAAATTGCCAACGTAACCCATCTACAACAAAACATGCAAAAGAAATTCTAATAAAAATACGTATTACTCGGTATTACCAAAGATTATTTATTAGATTTGGACTCGCAAAAGCGGAGCCAAAACGTGGCTGGTACTTCGTATCTTAATATACTTATTGTAAATAAATTATTTATATAACTCACTAAACAAACGACACATTAAATATGTATGTACATAAGAAATCGTTCACATACTTATTACTGGGTGGCTCCTGGGGGGACTCAATGAGGTACGTATTGGTTCGAGTATGTCACACCTTTAGACAAATCTAGTTTTATATTGCAACTCCTCAACACTTTTAAAAAGCGGCCAACACGTTGATGGACATGTCTACTATCTTATTTTTTAGATTTGAAATTTTTGGAAAAGTACTACGTTGAGCTCGACGCTGAGCAATTAAATATAAACATGGCTTATTGAACAAATAGCATTCAAATTCTAAATTTATCTTAAATATGTGGAAATAATGGTGGTGATAACAGTAACAGTTTTGAAATTAGTTTAATTAAAGTATATTACATACCGGCTGTAAACGAATTACACCGGATGTATAGGTGTAAATAAAACACAACACCCTCGACAACACCCCTCCCCTTTTCATAGATTTAAAACTGGATATCTAATTAATTCATGAAATTGACGTTAACATTTAAAATTTTATTTTAGATTAATTTTTCACTGCAAATTTCAAAAAGGTGTATGTACCTAACTTCATAAAAATAAATATAGTTTAAAAAAACTAAAAAACACGCTTTTAAAGCACATCAAACTAAAAAGTGAAAAATAATTATTAATATAAACTGAAAATAATAATGAACGAAAAATACTAGTATTGTGAAAAAAGCGTGGGGTGCTCGATATACGAAAAAATATTGCACAAAGCACCCCACGCTTTTTTCACAATAATACTAGTATTTTTCGTTCATTATTATTTTCAGTTTATATTAATAATTATTTTTCACTTTTTAGTTTGATGTGCTTTAAAAGCGTGTTTTTTAGTTTTTTTAAACTATATTTATTTTTAACTTTTTAGTTTGATGTGCTATGAAAGCGTGTTTTTTAGTTGTTTTAAACTATATTTATATTGCTTATTGATGCTGATATTATAACATATTACGATCCAACAGATATTTCTGAAAAAAAAAAAAATTTTTATTTCAGCCGTGAGGTTCGAACTCACGCCGGAGGAGTCTGTCGTTTCGCGTCGACTGCCTTAACCCACTCGACCACCGGGCTAATTAACAATTATGGAATCTACTGACATATTAAGCCTTTGCTTTCACGCAGGGATACGTGAGGAAAGGATTGGCGATCCTGATCAGGATAATGATATAAACTTATCAAATTATTGTATTGTTACCGGTTCTTCGTAAGTGTACAAAGTTTCAATTAAATCTGTCCGTTTAAAGTGGGTCAAAATCGAGTCCAAAGAGTCGGTTACAAACAAACAAGCAAACAAGCAAACAAACAAACAAGCAAACATACAAGTGAAGCTAATAAAAGCGTGTTAAAAAGTAATTATATATTTTTTGATGAACTTTGAAATCTGTCGATATATTTTCCATTTGATTCTGAAAAAAAGTTTTGCAAATATTTTACAAGTTGTTTAAAAAATAACCTGGGGAGACACAATTTTTGCAACTTTTTATCGCAGATTTCAATCACAATTTTTTTTTCTGTAAGACTTCTTCAGTTAATTTTCTTAAAGTCACTAGCCGCCACTATTATAATTCACAATTCCTTTCTTAAATATTTTTACAAAAAAAAACGGCCATTGTAAACATAAAAAAATATGTTTCAAAGGTGTTTTGATCGAAACAGGTTGCAGCAAACTGAAGGATATCCTTTTTGTATATTGATTAAACAAAAAGATATACCTATGTATAGATAGATCAGTGGTGACTGGTGGATATAGGTTATACAATATCTCTATTGGAGCATGGAACCCAAGCAATATTTTAAGGCACGACTATCAGCACTGATTGAAGAAGTTTTGCAAAAAAATTGAGAAAAAAAACGTTACAAACATGCGCAGCCTCCTCAGATTCCTTCTAGACCATTAGTAAAATCTTTGCAAACTATTTTTTTTCGTAATCGGAAGGAAAATTTATCACCCTGTTTTTTTTTGTTTTCGAAAATTTTGATTTTTGTAATTTAAGTTCTTCATTGTGTAAATTTCAAAATGTCATAACTTTACAACCAACCAAAATTTTTGAAAAGAAAAGAACGGGGTGATAAATTTTCCTTCCGATTACGAAAAAAAAAAATAGTTTTCAAAGATTTTACTAATGGTCTGGAAGGAATCTGGGGAGGCTACGCATTTTTGTAATTTTTTTTTCTGCAAAACTTCTCAATCAGTACTAATATTCGTGCCTTCAAATATTGCTTGGGTTCCATGCTCCAATACTAAGATATGGTACAACCTAAATCCACCAGCCACCACTGCAGATAGATATATATCGCCGATTTTTTACAATTCGTGGGAATAGATGTTGATGCAAAAATATTTAAAAGGCATCGTGTTCTGTAACATTAAGTGAATTTTTAGTGGTTTAACACAGTAATTTTCGTAAAAACCAAGGTATAAAATACGACAAATACAGTGTTCCATTAGTGCTGCTGCTATTTAAAGTCAACAAAAAATAATAGGCAAGAATTATACATTTTTATGAAGCAACGGTATTATGATTTGTTTTTTTTCTTGAATCGGTGAATCGATTCAAAAGGAAAATCGATTCGAATCGATATGTCAATTTTTTGCGTAGGCCTAGTAGGGATATACCTCCTCGGAGGGGATGTAAAGCAGACGGTCCCTTATCTATAAGATGTTAGAAAAGTTAAAGATCTCGATGTTGTTGGTTAGAGCACGCGCTGGCAAGCTCGACTAGAAATGTTTCTATCGTAGCTGTGGGTTTGAATCCCGCCACCGGCACTGACAATGTCGGTGGCAATGGTTGTGTCCACGTTTTTTTTTAAGTTTGACTTTGGATTCGGGGATTTTCTAATTTCTGTGGTGTTTATTATTATTATGATTATTCAACAAAGTAGAGGTTCGGTAAAATTTCCAGGTGGGGGGCAGCCCGTCTTTTGGCATCGGTAGTTGGCCTTGGTAGCGTAAATACGCCGACGTTAAATAAACGATTAAAAGAAATCGCCGTTCTACCTTTTCTCTTGCAGTTTTTGTTTTTATTTGTATTTTTATATCTATACCAATCTGATTAGATGTGTTGTTATTAAGTTGTCCCTTTTTTTATTTCAAGATCTAAACCTATAACCTAGTGGGAAATGACCCTATTACAATTGACATTCGTTCTCCATTACTGACTGCCGCGTAATATATATTTTATTGTTCATAAAGGCAAGTAAGCCGTGTTTTAAGGCGCTTCATGACGCGGGGCAATGAAGTTGAAAAATCCAAACTGAATTTGTTGCATTTATTCTGACAGAAAACATTGTCAGCGTTATGTCTATGGAGTGTAGAGAAGGAGAAACGCCTCCGTGTTAAAAAATGTGATCGGATTTTCGATGGAAGAATAGATGGCGCTGATTTAGAGGTGTTCTACGTGATTTTGTTTTTACTATTTTTATTATTTTTTTTACGCTGTATAATTCTTTTCAACACCTACATAATATTATGTTTTCGTTAGTTTATAGAATCTGAAGCTAGTTTCAGAGATATAGTAAGTGTTTAACTTCAGACTCAATCCCATAATACGATCAGCGCCACATCTCATACCTTACAGAATTCAGACCACATTTTGAACGTACCGTCCATAAGAGACGTTCCTCCTTCTCTACTCTCCACTCCATAGTTATGTCGGCGCACTGACGCCGTTTATTTGCCGACCCAACAGTTTTCTGTAAGAATAGATGCAGCAACTTTATTTTGGATTTTTCAACTTAATTGCGCTGCGTCATGAAGCGCGTTATAACGAAGCTTACTTGCTATACCTTAAATGCAACATGTCGAAGGGTCTCTCATTGTTAGCAGTAGGTGTAAAAATAACGGCAGGCAAGTACTACCTGGAGGGACTTAGCAAGACATGGCAGTACCTGGACAGGACTCGGCAGGACCTAGCAGAACTGGCGCAGGGTCCAGCAGGACTTTGGTAATATCAGGGGTAGTACACATGCCATTAAATTTTATTTTGCTGAAGACCTGTGTAGTGTATGTTTGTGTGTGAAGCGAGGTGCGAAGTGAAACAATTGAATAGAAAGGTAGGAAAATATTTGACGGGTTTTATTTTCAACATACTATAAGTAATTGTCTGATATGCTTAAAAACATATTGATTACTATTTCTCTACTGGCATAGTCTTGTAATTAAGTCAATTGGGCGGGTGGAAAACAATGAAAATCAAAACAATAAAATGGTGTTGCAATAAGATCACTCAATTTGTTATTTATACGCATGACTTCAATAGTATGATTTTATTGACTACGTATTATTTGTTTAATTGTTAAACAAACATGCCTAAAGTCACATATAGTCGGTAAAATATCTAAAATGCAGACGGACTCTAAATACAAGATTTTTCCCGGTTGTATTAGGTATTTGTAAAACATGTTTGGTAACGCGCCCATTCAATAAATTTCAAGAAATTACTGGGCAATAAAATAGCATAGGTGAATAATTAAAGGTTTCAATAAGAGCGCTAGATTTGAATTGCGCGCCAGTTTGGCCGTCATGATGTCACAAGATCATGACATGCCAGGTCGATAGGAGACAGATGAGTCCTGATTGTTAAACATTATTATCAAAATGGTGAAAGTTTGATTGCCACGATTCGTAAAGTGCGTCCAATTTTCGGTCGAAATAATGTTACTCATTCATCTACTGTGAAAAGAATAATCGAAAAATTCGATGGTACTGGTTCGGTTAGTAATGTGAAACATATTCGAGCTCGTAGAGGTCGTTCAGAACAAAACATCACGACAGTTCGCGAGAGCGAGTCCAGGGACGTCGATTCGTCATGTTGGACAAGAATTGGACGTTACAACAGCCACTCTTCAGCGTATTCTCACTAAAGATTTGCATCTCCATGTCTACAAAGTCCAACAACTTCTGCCAACAGACCATGCATAGCGAAGAGAGTTCACCAATTGGATGAATCATTTTCAGTGATGAGGCCCATTTTCATCTCGATGGCTTCGTTAATAGGGAAAACTGTCTATTAACGAAATTTTTTTCGAAAACGAGGCAAGTAATGCAGTAACAGTGAATGGCGAACGTTATCGTGCTATGATAACCCAGTTTTTTGTGCCTCAATTGGAAGATATTGCTCTCGACGACATGTGGTTTCAGCAGGACGGTGCCACTTGACATACCGTCCGTGAAACATTGACTGTCGTGCACGAGTCTTTTCTTGGTCGTGTCATCTCTCGGTTTGGTGACCAGAATTGGCCGCCACGCTCTTGCGATTTAATACCTTTGGACTTTTGGTTGTGGGGTTATCTGAAATCACAGATTTCGCGACCATCGAAGCATTGAGGGTCGAAATTAGATGTTATATCAACGAAATACCGCCACATGTATGCAACACGTTAATCAAAATTTCGCCAAAAGAGTAAGCACGTGCTAGCAAAGCCGTGGCGGCCATTTACCAGATGTGTTGCTCCATACAACTCCCAAATGTCTACATTATAACTCAGTAAATATTTTTTTGCTACAGAAAACCATGTTTTATTGAACCTTGAAATATTGCGCTCTTATTGAAACCCCGTTTATCTCAGCAGTGGCGTTTGGTTTTCGGTTCTTGAAAATGATTAGGGCATGCATAATTATCAAATTTGTAATTTGGAAGAGGAGTTTTGAAAATTTTGCAACAACCCTAGATCCCACAGCAGGTCACGGACCAAAAATAAAGGAGCTGGCGTTAGCATTCAGTGGATGACGGGCCTCCATCTGAAACAGTTCTTAAACTTTATATTAGATCTCTTCTCTACAAAATTTCCGTGGAAACAAGTCTAGGTCAAAGTATTTCTGTGTGGTGTTAAATTTATTCATGAATTAATTATTCACTTAACATATTTTGACAAGAATTTTCTTGCTTCAACAAGTTTTTTGTAGCCATAGGTTTAGAGATAATTTGCATCATGTCAATTTTCATGACAGTTAATTTGAACGTGTGATAGTAAAATGACGTATATTCGAGCGCATATTGTATATTTAAATTTTTTTATACCTACGTATTTCCACTCGTATTTACAGAATTTATTTAATTTGAAGTGCAATACAGACCAGGGCGTATTGACATAAGTTGTGACGTTTCAAAAACTATTCGAATTTTTTTTTATGGGATCATATTCAGGAAGAAACACTGATTATGTATGCGCAAGTTGTCATTCGGAAACATGTCAGGTTATTATTTAGACAATTGAGAAATATTAATATATTTGCATCCAACAATTTTTTTTCATGTCCTTTGGTCACATTCCAACAGAACATGTTATACGACTTTTTGTTGTAAAATCAGTAGTTTTTAAGTTATCAATTTTTAAAAGTTTAAAAATACGTGAATTTGACTATTTTCAACCCTTCAGATAAATGAGACACGAGACAAATGAGATATAAGACAAATGAGACAATGAAGCCAATGGGACAAATAAGACAAACGAAATACATGAAATAAAACGAAGTAAAATAATTTATTTTTTTATTAATTTCAAATTAGATATGATGAGGAAGTACTGCCGAGACTGGCTTTATTTTTTTAATTGAATGAAATTAAATTTAAACCTTTTTTCTCAGTAACGGTTAATCTTACGAGAAATTTTTAAGAGATCTTTTTTGGCACATTTTTTTCATAATGAACAATTTTATTTGAAACACTTTTTAATTTGACGCAAAAAAAATTGCCGTCAAAACAAATGACCAGCGACATACAGACGGCATGACAATTCGGATAAATTTTCTGTTTTCCGGTCTCAAAACGTTCGTCTTCATCATAATCTGGAATTTGGTTTTTCTCACGACGCCAACTGATGAGAAAGTAAAAATAAATAATCTTTCTGCAGTACCTAGTTGTAATTTTCAGCTATTTATAAATTATTTTAGTTTAAAGGATGCCTCATTCAGTGCCTATAAAGTCCAGGTTTTTTAAGTGAGATAGTGATGAGAAATTGGGTTGATACGACGAGACGGTTGACATATAGTTTGATCAACTAAGAGCATATACACAAGAAATAATACATGTGAGATTTTGTTGTATAAATAAGACATAAGAAGTGCCCTTGAACAAATCCTTGTGGTTTGCCACGGGTCGTTAATCTGTTCAAACTTTTATAATTACTAAGAAACTGATATATCTAGCCATTGCAGAAAATTCTTAATCGTCAAATAGGTGATTTTAAGTAGATTTAATGTACTATTACATATTTTATAATGAATCTTATATTTCTTAAAATGGTCATTGGTTTAAGAGGCCAATTAATTATTCACTATGATTCTTCCAAACAGCTTACTTCCTTTTTAATCAAGGTGCCCCCGTTTGAGGGCAAGAGTAGGGTGACCAAAATTACATTATATCAGTGATGTAGAACGAGACGTTAGAAATTTCAGTTTGAGGACTTGGAGAATTCGGACTTAAAAAATATTTAAATGGAGAAGATCGCTAGGGCATGCCAGTGTTCACTACGGTCTCTAACACCAATGATAATGATTTTTTATCAGTACAGTTCAGTAAACATCTTATGTTAGTTTTTTTATATTAATTTCTTGGTTTGTGAATAACTTGTCACTCTTTATTGTCAGGAAAAGACTCGGGAAAAGATACATAACCACAGGCGATATCCAGTGACACACCAAGTCCCTCTGTACAGCTCTAGAACGTTTCCTTTAGAAGGAATAAACTTATATTAAATTCCTTATATACAACTTTTCATAAATAGCGTTTTAAGAAAATATACGCGAGAAGCGAGGTGAAAACATACATTGGTGAAAGCTTGTTTTAGGAAAAAGTGGGTCGATTTAAAAATTTTATCACGATGTTTATTAATAATTTGATTTTTTTTAATCAATATTTTAACATATTTCTAATAAGTATATTTCCTAAGGTATGAGCAGAATGCTAAGGTTCAGTCAGTATAAACAATTATTATGTATCGACAAAATATGTTGTGTCTTAAATTTGGCAGCTTCTTGTACGTCAGTGGTTCCAACAGATGATAGTTTGGAACGGTTCCGAATTTGATTTCCAAGTATTATTCAACAAAGATCATGTTTCCAATGTTTGGATTTAAGTTGAAATATATGTTGAACTATTATTAATTCAAATAAAAACAACTAGTAGTATTATAAATACATACATATTTTGTACCTTTAGAATGAATATATGTATATTAAATTCGATATATATAAACCAAATTATAATTTTAATAGGTAGTTTGTGTAGATAGATAATAAAAAAAATCAGTTAACTATGAATATTTGAAAAAAATCATCTTCCCGTATAAATGACGGATCAAGTAACTATATAGTTTTTAAAATAGGCCTTATGGTAGATGCAGACGCAAAGTTTGCCAAATCGATAATGACAACAACAAATAATGTTCAGTCATGTGAGCAGAACGTCGCGTTTATTTACAACCAAGTACGCATTTGTTGAAAATAGCGATGAGCGATGATTTACCTCAAGCTGATGTCAGTTGTAAATGATTTTTTTCCTAAATTGTTATTGTTATTTTGATGAATTATATCGTTATATAAGGTACTTACATTTTACGAGATTTTTTATCGGCAGTTTTAAATTTGATATTTTCCAATGTCAATACATATTCTCTAGGTCGAGCTGTTGGTTAAAATAATCGCGTTTGAAAAACTCATACTATTTTATTAAAAATAGGTAAAAAAACCTGATATAAATCCGAGTGTGAATCAAGCTTCTACGCAGTATGTATCTTCTTGCAAGTGAGAATATTATACATATAGAAATTATTTTTGTAAATTAATAGTTTTTGTCATTTATGTAAATCAGTAATGAATGACAACGCATTCTGCAATAAGCAATAACAGAAATATTTTGACAAATCACTGTGGGTTGTTTAGATTTTGATCTTGATTCAAGAGTCGTCAAGTGATAGATAATAAAGCCAGTGTAATAAAAAGAATATGTGAATTAAACGTAAAATATTTTCAAGATATTAATACCATTAGTTCTGGAAAAACAAAACTTCTAACATCGCAAAAGGGTGATATTGTTTCACGCATTTAGTTTAGCCGTCAGTGAAAGAAACGTCTATCAAAGAGGGGAGCTTTGAGTTGGATTTAATTATCGTTTTGTAAATAGTAAAATCAATTAATTCCTTTTTATTTGTACCTATTACTATTGTTACTTATAATTTTCATAACATACAGAATTTTCTGTAAGTCAATTGTCAAACTGGTCTTTCCCAATTTTTTATCATTTTTATCTTATTTGGTGAATTTAGATTCGCGTGTCAAATATTCTTGCTTAAGATGTTAGTTTACGTTTCTGTGCCTCTTTTAAATAAAAATATCCAAAATCAACCATTATTTTATTTTTCTTCTCAATTATGTTAACAATGTACCATCATTAGTATAAGTCATTGCCGAAGAGGCACCAAAGTCGCCGAATTGTGGATTCATGCTCTCGATGCTTAGGCGGTACCCAAGATGTATGTAAACAAAATTGCGGCGTAACTTTCACCCAATGAGTGTAAAATGGAAATACGTCTACCATGTATCCGTATTTAAATTACAATACTCACATATGAGGTTACTTTCCCTTTACCTGTACTTTCTATACTTTTCAAAACAGTTCGTACCTAACCCTTTCTCTGGTGCTGGACGGATATATCAAGGGAAACATCCTGAGCCGTCACTTCCTCAAAATTCACCAGTATGCCTATCATACAGGAAAACCAACAGAACTCGCACTCAACAACCTAGTCGGGACGATCACACAATCCCTTCAAATGAAGAAAATTGCGGTGGGAGCTTTTAACAATGCATTGCCCGACTCCTTATATGCAGCAGTGGTTGCCAGAGGAATTAAGCTAACCATAGGCGACTGAATTCGTGCTATACTATCAAACAGAACCATAACAACGTCTCTACAGGGAGAAGCAGTTATCGTTAGAGCCACAAGATGATGCCTGCAAGGTGAGTTTCTTTTCCTTTCTTCTGTGGTCACTTGTGGGCGACTTGCTGGCTATTCTCGCACTGTGGTAGGTTGAGGTCAAGCATATGCAGACGATCTAGTCATACTAGTTAGAGGAGACTCTGAGGGAGTAGTATCTAATACCCTTCCAGAGACAAGGGATCCAGTAAGCAACCCGTGTAACACGGAGTAGATGTCTCTAGACCCTCAAGAAACAGTAATAATACCATTCACTTGGAAAATGAAGCTGGAGACTTTAGACGGTTTTTCTTGATGGGTGAAACTGTTCCATTTGCGAAGGAGGTGAATATCTGGGAATCACTTTAGATAAATCACTTAATTGGAACCCCATCTGGAAAACGTAATCCACAAAGCAAAAATGTCCTTATGGACATGTCATCGAATTTGTGGTAAATCCTCAGGCATGTGTCCCAATCAATTTATTGGTTTTATCACGATCATCAGAGCGATGATAACATATGGATCCATTGTTTGGTGACCGGAAGTATCACAACGGACTGCCAAAGCCAAACTCCTCTCTGGTTTGCAGAGGTTAGCATGCTTGATCATAATGGGGGCAATTAACACCGTACCGTCAGCTGCAATGGAAATCCTCCTGGGCTTACCCCCTCTTCATTTGTATATTTGGAGAGAGAGATGCTAGATGGGCAACGTATATATTCCAACAAGCGGCCATCGATATGCTGCAAACGAGTATCATGGAGTGGAACAGGCTGCCTGACAATATAGAAAGTATCCTAGGAATGCCCTTGCATACTATGCCTACTATGACCAAATCCGAGCTGACTTTCAACATCCCTTTTCCGGACAGAGAGGAGTTGGCTCTAAACAAAGCCGACCTACTGGTAACTGTAACAGTAACTGGCTTAAAGACTGCTCCAAAACTCCCAAGGGAACAGGAGCTGGAGTACAAAGCTACAGACTAGGGGTGAAGATATCCTCAAGCCTAGGTACTAATGCAACTATATTTCATTTAGGCTGAGATTCATGCCATTGAACTATGTATACGAATGCTGAAATATATGCATCCCGCACGCAGATCAATAAAAATGTTCTCAAATAGCTATGTTGCGAATTAAAGTTAAATTTTAAGTTACCCGTGAGAAAACTGTCTCTTTCACCCCACTCCTCGCTTAATAAACAATAACCTGGGAAATCGACGAGTTGGCGTTGTGCTGTCAAGGAGGAAGCTCCATGTTTTTATGCATAACATTTTGTATCTTGGTGAAACCTTCTTTTGTTGATGTATTTGATTATTGTGAGCTAGATATCGTTGCTGGTCTCATTGTTTGTATAACTGCCGCCCCGCCAGTCTTGCTGATGCCAGGAAAACCATAGATTGGAGGCCTTTTCTGCAGGTGAGTGGTCGTGTCGAAAATTAGATTGTTTGATATTTGCATTGAAAACCTTGACATAGCAACAAGCTAAGCTCGTGGCTCTTACCGGTGTAACTCTAAAACAGTATGGAACAATCAAAAGGCGCTAAGCAAAAACATTAAAGTGACTGGTCACTTTGGTCTGGATGGTAATGAAATAGTTGGCTTCTTGGCCAGAGAAGGAGCAGGGTCATGAATCATCGGACCCTAACAGATACTTGGCATATCCTCAAGTACCGCCAAAATGGCTATCTTAACTTGGTCTGAAAGGAAAACTCTCCAGCATTGGCAAGAGACTAGGTTTAGTTCATTCGAAGGCGTTTATAAAATGAAGTACTTCAATAGTTCTCTACTTTCTTCACTTTTAGGAGCGAACCATGTACCAATAAACCCTTATGAAAAACATATGGGCGCCGTTCAGAAGCTGCAGAAACTATAGTCAGTATACTTGATGGCGTGTGTATTATTATAATAAAAAAAGTCCAATAATTTTGATATCCAATAAAAATTAAAAATGCTTAACATAAAAGATACTACAAATATCTCGGCAGTATAAGTATCGGTTTTAATAAGTACTTGAGATGCCTTATTTGATTACTGATTGAAATACTTGCAGTACATTTCAGTATTCAGTACCGCAGCTCTGCTTACTATCTTATTATGTATTAGGAACCGATTAACCGGTTTTTCGGAAAACCGTTTATTCGAATATCCAGTTACCCGAATAACTGGGTTTGATCTTTATTTGGATAATCGGTTTTAACCGAAACTGGTTTTTGACGAAACCGATTAACCGGTTTCACTTTTCCCACTCTTTGCCAGCACTAGTCCAGAGAGTTGCTTCTCGACGTCCGTAGCACGCATGTAATTCGACAAGCGTTCGTCTATGATACGAAAATCAGGAATTTCGGTGGATCTTCCAAGCGGCTGGTGGCCGCCTATGAATACCAGAGCGTTAGAGTACAATATAAATATGTAACCTTAAGTTTTTAACGTCATCTCATATTTTTATCAAATTTTAATTTAATTTTTAATCGCAATTTATAATTTTGATTTATATCATTTTAAATAGGTACTTCTTTAGATTTAAATTAATTTCAAGTACAATTTGACAAATATTATAAGGCACAGATATGCGCAAGGCACTAAAATTTATTGCACCACTATTCACAAAACACTGAACTACAGAATACAATAATTTTCTGAAAGTTACTTTTTGTAAAAGTACTGTTGTAAACACTAATACAAACGTTATTCGAATGACGATTAGGGATGCTACTGATACTTCGATACTTTCAAGGTATCGATATTTATAGATCAAAGTATCGATATTTTGGCATCGATACCGAACCTCGATAGGATCGTTGGTATCGATACTGAAAGGACGGTATCGAGACTTTCGATACCTAAGTCGAATCCAGTCAGCACCATAAATCACGATATTGGTATACAAATGATACACACAACACACCTTAAGTCATAAAATCAGAAATATTTTCTGGTTCTATCTGTGATCCTTGTTTATAAAGTGATAGTATAGTTGTTATTCAACCGATTCGTCAATTTTCATTAATCTTGACACATTATCCAACACGACATCGTCTGTGATACTTTAGTACTAACAGCTGTTGAATAACTCCGTGGCTAAAACACCATTTAACCCAGAGTCATCTAGTACCAAGGGCTCAAAACCTTAATGTATTAAATTTTTGTAAATTTTATTACTTATATAAAAATGAAATCCCCACTTTATAAATTTTCATGCTTTATTTCACACCCATTGAAAATCGATAATATCGAGTGTCGATACTTTACACCCAAGTATCGAAATGTATCGCTACTTCCAAAAGGTTATGCCATATGATACTAGCATCCCTAATGACGGTCCCCATTCAAAAATAACCCTGGCCCTTTGCGCATCTTTATCTCTGCCACGATATAATATGTTTGTCAAGTAGTATAAATAATAAGATTTTCCGTATAAAATACGGTTTCTATTTTCAAACGCTTGGTTACCTCCCGCTTCGTACATGTAGTTCCATTGAAATTAAATACATTATCATGTCCGAGCAAGGACACTATTCCACACAAAAATGCTTGTACACAGTTACTTGTGATTTTTTTATTTTTAATAGCCGTTGAATTAAGTAGTTACGAAATTATTACACTTTTCAGTTAATTAATTATATGATTATTATACTTATTATTTTTTGTCTTTGCATTTAATTAGTATTTATCGTTATGCCCACACAATAATTAATTTAGCTTTATATGTAAAATTTAAGAAAATACAAAACAGTAGTGAGTTGCATTCTTTATTTTTTTTATATTTGTACACATGGTGTGAAATATATTTAAAAGATTGTAGAGTACTCATTATAAACGTGTATTGCAGAACAAATTCAATGATTTATTAATAACGATTTAGGCGTTTGATATTTCCATTTTTGAGTAAAACCAATTCCTTTTAACCATGCATAGAACAAATTAAAATAAGTAGATTTTCGAACAAACCCACCTCGAGATATGCTGGCTCCCCCTGCTTCCTTCCCACCAAAAGAGCCACGTGTTTCTGCTTTTTTTCCACAAACGGAAAGAAATAGAGAAATGCCATTTTGATAGAAAATAATATTTCGCATAAGACCCTTATTTTGTCTTTTACTGCAAATATTCAACTTACCTTTTGTAAAGTTATTTTTACCTAACCTTCAAAGTTTCAAACCGCTCACGAAGTTAATTGTAACCTTGTTGAACTGCTTAACATAAGATTTAAAAGAAATATGTTTTTGTATTGGATAATTAACATAACACTCAAAACACAAGTAGGTAGGTAATCATATTTTGTACAAAATTTATTAAAATCAGAAAATTACAAAAAAGCAAATTTAAGACATTTTGTCAATATATTACAGAAAATATCAAGAAAGCATGATAGTTATTTATGCAACAAGACCGGAAAGTGATTCTTTACTGGGCGAGCTGGCAATTTCCATTGCAAAAACCCTAGCGAGCCCAGTAAAGTCACTTTCTGGGTGTGTTGTGTACAATGTTTTTTCTGCAACGGTTCCTGCTAGTCTCAAAAAACTTTTTAACTTTAATAAAATATAAAATTCAACTGACAGACATCAGACGCTTACTTTCAAAGAAGACTGGAATAATCATTTTTAATTGTTATCGGATACTTTTTGTCAACAGAAAATGACATAAGGAATCGGTCAAGACTTTACAAACCCTTATGTCACTTTGCCGGGCTAGACCTGTAAATATGTATTTTCCACTCAAAAAATTGGTCACAGTTAAATTTCTAGAAGGATGCAGGTTACATCATATTGAACATTTTCCTTAATGTCCATTTCGTCAAATAGCAACAGACACAGTTTATCGTGCCCATTTGTTAAACTGTTATTGATGTGTCTAAATAAGTGATCATTAATGCCAACATGGAATGGGACCTTTTCCAATAGTGAAATTAATATTCTTTTTGAAGGCATCGCGACGATCTTTGACAATAGTTTGTAACACTTTGGACTCCTTTTTAGAAGTGCCAAGGCTATAACCTTTTCTTCGATAGTCCATCTCCTACCTTTTTGCTCGCGTTTGGCACTGCGTAATTGGGAAATGAGGAAGTTGGTTGTAGTATTTGATATCCCCTTAAATATACTTCTGACTACTGATGAGTCATCTAAATTTGATAGAGATTTGATGTCATGAGCCCTCTGCTTGCATATGACTTTCAACTTCCGTATATGGTCCTCCTTCTGACAAATCATGTTCATAAGTTTAACTTTTCTTGGAGTAGAGGTTGTCCTTGAAAGATCGCCAATGCTTCTAAACACTGGTCGTTTTCGAACGGTGACACTCTGATCTGATACAGAAGTGCTGGGAATCTCCTCCAAAAATTCACTAGCTGCCTTCACTATGCTAGGAAATTCCTCCGCCAACTCATAAGGTATATTCTTTGAAGTTGAGGCCTCGCTTGAGGCTAGATCTGAAGTAAAATGAGATAGATATTAGCGACCATGTTTATTGGTTCAAATCTATATTTCTTTATTTTGAATAAATTAAATAATAGTAAAAAGTCTGCGATAATTCTACCAAGCTAATTAGTAACAACTATGGATTGATATCTAAGGACCCCTCACCACCATTTTGTAAAACACATATTACCTGCTTGCACTTGGTATGTTGCCAACTGACGACATGGAAAAAGTGTGGGGACTGCATTGCGGGTCAACCTATGACTACTTAGGCCGACATAACTCTCAACAGTAAAATAACGGGAGCATATCCTATAATTTTGAAGTTTCTTCAGTGTAATGTATACCCATATTATCTTGCCAAATTTTTGACCTGTAAAACATAAAAAACTGTGCTGTTAGAAGTGTTGTTAATTTAGTGCTGGCCTTAATTTACCTTTCCAACCTTGAAGGAAAATAATGAAGTTTTGACACATCGTCCTTCGAAGAACCACACAGATAACACAATCTAATTCGTGACTCTGTGGCCACCTCAAACAAAAAATAACCTACAACCAATTTCAAAGTTTATTATGAGGAATGAAATAGGTAAAGGATACAGTTAGCACATTTTCTAATACTGTTTATCATTTCTGATTAATATATAGGTTATATATAGAGGATAAAATTACTTATAATTTTATAATTTACCAGTTGTATGAAATTGGTAGTCTTTAAGAAGAGAAATAGTCTTTAACACATAAATATCACAAAATACAACGAGAAATAATCAAAATCACGACAAAATAACAAACACTTCTTTCGTCAGTTCAAGTTGGCTGGGCGCCAGGACTTTTGCAAGTACCAAATAATTAAAAGTTTAGAGGTAAAAGGTAAAGATAACGTTAATCATTGAAGTTGGCAGGGAAGTCGAATAAAAAGATATTACTAGATAAAAAGTATAATAGACTGGTATGATTGTATGTACAAAATTTACATAGGCTCAGATGGCCTCTTTTAGTTAAAAAACCTAGTTTTGGTTGAAGACCAACAAAATAATCAAAAAAAAAATTATATGACGTTATGAGGAATAAAAAAATTCAAACACAAAAAATTCTTCTGACCAAATATCAACTTTCACTGGGGACGAAGATCTTACGTAACTTTAAATGGGTTAGTCCTGCGAAGAATACACCAACGGCTAAGCTCTGAATGGGTTCGGTGTCAGTTTGAATCACCACTGGCAATACTGCAGTTACCCAGACAAAATGCCAGTTGTATAAAATATCGTTTTCCTGCTCCACCCAGTATATAATGATCAGTTCGATCCTTGTCTCTTGGTACAGATATTTACATAAAAAGGGGAGAGTTTTATGAGATCAGTACTATAGGCAAAACAAGGTAAAAAGCTGTGACGTTTGAATTGCCCAGCTACGTAGACAAAATATGAGAGTTAACACAAATTTACAGAGTAAATTGCAAACTAAACAAACTAGGATCGATATTTCACAATATTATAGAAAGTTGAAGACTTCAACGAACTTAAGTATCCATGAACATTACGTTGAATAGAAAAATACTAGTCCAACAAATAAACTAGGTCTAGCTATGATAATAAAAAAAGTGATATAGATATTCACTATAATTTAAGATATTTTTTACTAAAAGAAGGCAATCCTCAAGAAAATAGAGTTTAAGATATCTGTATACAGACAGACAAATAGAAAGATAACGTAAATAAATATTTGCTAAGTATAAAACAACGTTAAGTTATTTATTAGTTCCTCGCAGAGATGTAATATTGAATTCTAGATAAAGTTAAATAAAGATGACTATATGTTTACTACAGATAATTAAAAGTTAATCAATTGCCAGATAACTAGGCAGGTATCTTTATCAGAGAACTAGGCAAAGCTCTACTAGAGCAGCGTTTCTAACTAAATACGAAGTAAACGTTCAAGTAAGCATTCGATATTTTAAATTTAGAAAAACCTTACGCTCCAGAGGTCTGGTTGGTAAATATATGCACTGGTATAAAATGATTCACCACAAAACAAATGCACCACGTTAGGTAATTCTCACAAAGGTTAGAAACAAATAGGTTTTATCCAAAAAGGGGTACGAAACTCCAAATATCACCAGTCGCCACTCTTCACAGAGCTAGCAACGTAACCAAGTGACCTAAAACATCAACAGACAAACACAGAAAACAACTAACTACGATACAAAATGGCGACATCCGTTGCTGGGTAAACCTAAGATTTACAATAACCGAAAGTTACTTTAAATGAGCACACGAAATTATTACAATATCAGAAGCATATTAGATAAATTGCCAACAAAGCACGATAAATCGATACTAATCGATATTAATGATGGCTGTTCTACAGCACAACCAACGTGAACGGATTGATCACGAGAAAACAAATTCGCCTAAGGCGTAAATTAAGATAAATACGGTACAATATCATTATGAAAATTACCTCAAAGGTACGTTAAATCAATATAGCAATATTTTAAATAATAATGATCATAAAATTACACGATAATATCAGAAAACTTATAAATTTTACCAGACCACTGAACTACAGGTGTTGTCTTCAGAACGCTACACTAGTAAGAAGGAAGTAGCACCGTAGAGTTCTGCTACCTAAACTCGATTATAGTTTGGAAAGGGACAAACATTTAAGAGTACAGTATGAGCAATAAGGATAAATAGATATTTAGGCATTTTTTATAAGCAAAAATCTACCAAACCAATTGTTTCATTAGAAATCAGTGGCGCCACCTGGACTAGGCTGGCAGAAACAATTCTTCACGGAAAACGACAAACTGGAATGAAATGGCTTGCAATTTCGTTACAATGTTTGACACAAACTCCCCACAGTTCATTTAGATATGAGACTAGGTTAATAGAAAATAAGTCTGTGGAGCTACCATTTGTTAAAAAAAAGCCATACACGAAGGTTTGTTTTCTGTCTTGGCCCTAAATTATTTAATTTTTTACCAATCTACCTAAAAAACTTAAAAAGTTTAGTAAATACAAAAATGAAATAAAAAAAATGGTCTTCGATACTCCTAATCCTATAATATCATAAATTAAAAACATGAATTGAAATTTAATTTTATTAGAGAAAATATATTATATTCAATATGTTTAGATTTTTACTACATAGTTTTCTTTTTAGAGTTACTATCACTGATCTAGTTATTAATATTATTAATAATCCACCTACCTGTCACATAATTTGTAATAATTATTTACTGTATACTGTTATGCCTCATCATAATCCACTATCTTTATCAATTCACATTTTTCTCACTTGATTCTGTAATTTTGATGAAACGTGAAATATACAGGGTATCTCACCAGGAACTGCATCGATTGATGGGAAAAGTACGCACCAAGAAAATTGTCAGTATTTAGGGAGCTACTAACGGCAGTGTGGCCAATCCAGCTGAGAAAACCTAGAGAACAATGAGTCGATGGATGAAAGAACGATACGTATGAATATTAAATATATGCTTTAGCTATGAACTATATGGAGAAAAGTACATTTGTAACTAAGATCATACCTTGAAAAAAGGATTAGCTGACAAATCCTTTTTTGCAAACGAACTTTCAGATCAGATTTAATAACGTTGATAATTTTGAAATAAAACGTGTTCCTATTTTTAATTATACGTACAATATCCTATATAATAAAATTATAACTAGTTCCTGTTACGAGATAGTACATTCAATGAGATGAAAATCGTTACGAAAACAACTAAATCTCGATATTATTTTCTCATAATACTAATTTATTTTTAATATGCAACTAATTAATATTGAATTTTTAACTTCAATTATTAGCAAAATCTAAAGTGTTAACATAAAAAATACTGTTATATAAAATCTAAAAACAATGCCTTATGAGTTTTAATTACGCCATAATAACCGGTAGAAATAATCCTATTTTACTCGTTATTTTGTTATAACAATGGTGGAGAGTAGGAGACTAATCTGACTCAATAACAATCTCATGAAACCTTGTATAATAAAACACAGTCAATTAGTTTTAAATTAGATATAAAAGTCTCATGTGAATGAATGAAAAGAGACTGAAGTCATTGTACCAGAGTATGACACCAGTGGGAATCATCTAACTGTCAATTTGGCCACTTGAGGAAATGAATTAAAGTTCTTTTCTTATTTTATCTCTGAAAGTATCACTTAATACTGAAAGTATCATAATCCGTTGTACAAATTGATTTGGTATTGAAATAACACAATTGAGAGCAGTTTACTTTTTAAATTGTAGTTCAATTTTAAATTAAAAAACTTACATTTGTATTAAAATATGATTAACATTCGTTTGGGCTGGTTTTTCGATATGCAGTTAGCCGCTAACTATTGGTTAACAGTGGATGCATAGTTTATTATTTCCAACATAAAAAATGTCAGCTTCTTTGACGGCGGTAAAGTGATCAAAGAAGTCCACGTTTTTATGTTGCAAATAAGTTTGAAATAAACTGTACATACAGGGCGTTAATTAAGTACGTGGACAAACTTTAAGCATAATAATTGTATGATTTTAAGACAAAATGTTCATATAAACAAACATACGAGTATGTCCTATACATCTAGGTTTTCGAGGTATAGGGTGATAAGTATTTTTTATTTTTTTTTTTTTAGTTTTTTTTTAATAATTTTATTTTTTTGCCAAATAACTTCTAACCAGTAGACACAAGATAATGAACAACATCAAGAGAGCAAAAAGTTTAAAAACAAAATAGTAAATTAGATTTTATTCTTAAACATCAGTCAGTCGTAAAAAAATCAGGGACTTCAAAAAAATTAGGACCTTGTAGATTGTTTCAAAAGTTAGTAACATTGTTTCATGAGTACTGTTAAAAGTATTATACGAGGTGAATTTGAATTAATAATATTTAAAACTTTATAAGAAAAATTTAAAAAAACTAAAAAAAGAAACGTTTTCACCTTGTATCTCAAAAAACTAGATGTTTAGGACATGTGTATGAACTTTTTGTCTGCAAATCATACAAGGAATTACCGTTTAAAGTTTGTCCACGTACTTAATTGTATTCCGTGTGGCTCAAGCATTGTTAGTACTGTAAATTGCATAAAAACAAAAAAGGTCATTTATGACCCGTGCGCCCTTGTTTGTAAATTATCATAATTTTGATTCAAGATGCCGTTTGGCGTCGTTAATATTGTGAAACATTGATTTTCTGTTATACACGGTATCCATCGACTCGAAAGTCATCAAACCGAGAAATAATTTTCTGTAGTCAACTGTCGACAAACACGAAAGAAAATGCGACATAGTTTTTACTATTTATTTTTATCCTCGCTTCGTCTACATACTGCCACATTTCCAAATAAACTTAATAGTGAATAAATACGGTCTAAATATCGCTGTGTGTGCTTACTGTGCTTTCCTATGAGATGCCAGACTCACGGAAATTGTCTGGTGTCTACATATAAATATAATAAACAGCTCTCCTGTATATGCTTTCAAAGTAAGAAAAAAATAAAATCGATATTTCCTAATAGTTCTGTAGTTATCACGTTAAACACGTTTTTTTGGATATTGACGATTTTATTTTATTTTTCTCAATAAAATAGTTTGATACCAGCCAAAAATATTATAAAGGTCCATTTCGTATATAATACAGGGTGTTTTAAAAAAATCCGTCAAATTTTAAAGTATGATTTTTTGGCTAAAAATAAGTCGGAAACTTCATATACACTTATGTCTTAAACGGCTATGTGTCCTATTTATATCCTAACCATTGTTAAAATTGTATTGTTATGAACGTCGGGATGACCTCGTCTGATTTTCAAGATGTCAGAACTGCCCACCTATATAATATTGTCGGCTAAAAATGAACTAGATGAGAGCTAGGTATTCCTTGGAAAAACATATTGTTAATCAGAAAATTGACTGGTAATTAATCTTGAGCATCGAAAAATCAGCCCTAATATTTTCTTTTTAACACGCTTTTATTAGCTTCACTTGTTTGTTTGTTCGTTTGTTTGTTTGTTTGTAACCGACTCTTTGGACTCGATTTTGACCCACTTTAAACGGACAGATTTAATTGAAACTTTGTACACTTACGAAGAACCGGTAACAATACAATAATTTGATAAGTTTATATCATTATTCTGATCAGGATCGCCAGTCCTTTCCTCACGTATCCTCTGCGTGAGAGCAAGACGCTTAATATTGTAAGTATATTCCGTGATTCTCAGTTCGGTTGTTGGCCGAGCGGGCAAGTCTTAGTCGACGCAAAACGACGGACTCCTCGGACGTGAGTTCAAATCCCATGGCTGAAATAAAAAAATATTTTTTTTTTCAGAAATATCTGTTGGATCGTGATATGTTATAATATCAGAATCAATAAGCAATATAAATATAGTTTAAAAAAAAAACTACAAAACACGCTTTCATAGCACATCAAACTAAAAAGTGAAAAATAAATATAGTTTAAAAAAACTAAAAAACACGCTTTTAAAGCACATCAAACTAAAAAGTGAAAAAAATTATTAATATAAACTGAAAACAATAATGAACGAAAAATACTAGTATTATTGTGAAAAAAGCGTGGGGCGCTTTGTGCCATATTTTTCGTATATCGAGCAACCCACGCTTTTTTCACAATAATACTAGTATTTTTCGTTCATTATTGTTTTCAGTTTATATTAATAATTATTTTTCACTTTTTAGTTTGATGTTCTTTAAAAGCGTGTTTTTTAGTTTTTTTAAACTATATTTATTTAACTATCCACCTTGTAGCTTGCTACGATGCCTTGTATTGCCTTTTTGCGATTGAAGTCTTATGAGCCCTTTGATTCACTCTGTTTAATGTATTGTTTCTATTATATCCTACCAATTCCATCCTCTACCTGTCGTTGCCATCTTGATATGCTCACAAAGCCCTATTGTCACATGTCAGTCAATTCCATAGATGTTCTAATGTTTCGTCTGGCCTCTTTGTAGAAGATACCAACTTACTTACGTTTAATTTATAAGGTTCTGTAAAACGAGTATACATGCATTAAACTTTCCCGTTTGTTCGAAACTACTCAATTTATATTTTATGTTCATGAATACGATGTTTTCTAACTAGTCTTGGAGTTTGGTATAAAAAGAAAAAAGTATAACGAAATCGTTTTCCTTGTTTGTAATGAATGCGAGATCTGATATTTACGAAATAATTCTGCAAGGACTATAATTAGACAAACAAAACGGCCGATTCCAACTAGATTTGAAAAGTATATGGTCCCTCTTAAATACAGAAAAACAATTAAGTCTAGTGTTGCCCAGCCATGCTTTTGAGAACAACCATAGAATAGATATTAGCAAAATCTTACGGTTAAAATTTCAGTGAGAGGAAGTATCCATTTATTTTTTATGTAAAATTTAAAAAAACAAACCTAGTAAGCTATTTAAACTAGTCTATTGCTATTGTTCTAATGGCTATAATAATATAATTTTTTTCTGCTACCGTCGAGAAAGTTAACTGTTTTTGGTCAATTTTTTTCATTTCGATATCCCGATAAAGTGACATAACGGATCGGTAAAGTCTTTTACAAAGTAAACTCCTTAAACGTATTGGACAATTGTTTTGCTGATTCAAAATTTGGAGTCCGTGAAAAAAATTAGTTAATTAATGTCTACATCTTTTTGAAAAATAACCAATTCATTTCAAAAAAGGACATTTTCGCGTGATGACCCTGTACATACAATTTCTAAAACAACTGCCCATTATTTACGTTTATGGTCCATATCAGAGATATAATAGTAGGGAACTGAGACGTCTGAATTTCACATCTTGTATACCAATCGAGGACCTAAAAAAATGGAACATTGGAACTTATATTGTCTAGTTATTTATTAGTAACATCCTATAATGTTTCTTCTCACCTTCTTTGGGTGAAATGACCAGCTGCATCAGAATTTTTGAATCGCCATTGATTTCGAATTGCGAAATCAGTGAAATGAAGAGTTTTTCAATATATGGGATTTTTTTAAGTTCAGCTTGCCGTGTCTTTTTTATTAGTGACTTTATTGACCTTAAATTGTAAACACATAATACTCAAACACTTCTGATCACACTGAAGTGAGCAAAGTTAAATAATTAAAGCTATATTACTAAAATAGAAAAGAGATGTAATTTGCATCACAAGTTGTAGTCGCCTGCTAACTTTATTATTATTAAAAATAACTAGGTACTTTCTGTTGGAAAGTTATTGATAATGAAACAGAGAAGTTTTTTCTTAAAACATTTTTTTTTCAAATTGTTCTTAGTTCTCGAGAAAATAGCTGTTAAAGCAACCGCATTATTTGCGCGCCTGCCTATCATGATTTCACCCTTGCGCGTCATGTCGCATCGTACATTAAACACCTAAACGGTGCTCATAGACTATACTTTGTTGTTTGGATTTTTGCGCGTACGTCACAATCACAAGCTGTATGAAGTAAATAAATTGAAGGTCATCTTTCCTTTTGAGCAATGATGTGTACTGGAGAACAATATTTTTTATACAGGGTGATTCATAAGGAATGGGTAATGTTTTACCTGCCGATTATATAGCGGAAAATATTAATTTTTTTGCTATAACTGGTGGTCAAATATTAATACTTGCTGAGATACAGGGTGTTAAAGTTATAAAAATAATTCAGTAATGTTGTTATATTTCAGT
Organism: Rhamnusium bicolor; assembly: GCA_029963845.1. Lineage (NCBI taxonomy): Eukaryota > Metazoa > Arthropoda > Insecta > Coleoptera > Cerambycidae > Rhamnusium > Rhamnusium bicolor. The sequence goes on along the minus strand of JANEYF010005102.1, from coordinate 143,418 downwards.
TATTTTCTCGCACATAAACAAAAGTCGGTACAATTAGGTTTTTTGACGTGAGAAAATCGAATAAGCTTTCATTTTTTGTGTATAGCATAGAAGGCGCTGCGTAAGCTATCTTGGTTTAACATAATCCGTTATAACTTTTTTGTACTTCGTTCAAAGTTTTACTGTACCATTTATTTATCATAAAAATTTGATGAAGAATGTTTGTTTTGTGTAATATATTATATAATATACAAATTACCCTCCTCATCTAATAATTACGAAGCAGTTGTAATAACTAAAGCTGGCCGAGGTGGCTGGAGTACAGCCACGGTCTTGCGCTGGCGTCATACGTGCCGATTTAGAAGTGATTTACGCTGCAGTCTTATTTGAAAGGTTAATGCGTGAGGTTGTACCTATAAATTATACATAATGTCAAACGCGCCAAAGGGCAAAAAACGACCGTACGCGGACACAGTGAATAAATTTATCAGTGAATTTCCGGATTTATTCTATGACGGATGTAAAATAATTTGTAAAGTTTGCAATCAAGACTTAATGTGCTAGCACAAAACAGATTGTCGTCGTCATACCAATACCGTGCAACATCAAAATAAAAAAAATGGCATGCCTTTGACAACTCAGTTTATGTTTGATTTATTGTTAATGTTAATAGCCTGTAATATTCCGCTACACATACTGGATAAACAACCATTTCGGGAGTTTTGGAATAAATACAATCCCCAGGTGAACTTACCAAGTCGTACATCGTTACGTAGATATATTCCAGCTGTTCGTGAAGACATTGGAAATAGGATTAAATGTGGATTAAAAAATACACGGCTCTGGTTATGTATTGACGATACGACAGATTGTAAAAAAAATTCTATTTTAAATATTATAGTACGTGTCCTGGACCCTCTTAAACCAACATTTCCACTTTTACTAGCTAGCAAAAGACTAACTGCGTGTACTGGCGAAATAATTACGCGTGTGGTGTTGGAGACATTCGAAAAATTTGAACTTTCAACAAGTCAAGTATTGATGTTTGTGACTGATGGTGCCGCGACAATGCGCGTGGTAGGCCGTTCTCTTCAAAGAGACAATTGTAGGTTTTTACATGTTACGTGTAAAGTGCATGCGTTACATCTTGTGGCAGAAACAATTCGAAAATGTTTTCCAGAGGTAGATGCATTAATAGCAAATACAAAAAAAGTATTTCTCATGTCCTAAACGGCTTCGAGCATTTCACAGACAGTGTCCTGGTATCCCCTGAACCACCAGAGCCGATTCTTACACGTTGGAGTACGTGGTTGAAAGCGGCTTTTTATTATGCTGAATATTTTCAACAAATAAAAGCTGTAATACTGCAGTTCAACCCTAACGAGGCTGCAGCTATTAGGGAAAGCCAGACAAGCTTTCAAGACGTTTCCCTTGAAACAGATTTAAAAACTATTAATAACAATTATAGAGGACTACACGACGCAATAGAAAAATTGCAAAATAGTTCGTTGTCGTTAGTGGAATCGCTTCAAATAGTGGACGACGTAAATACACAGCTACAGGCTATAAATGACGCAAAAAAATAATCGCGTTAGTGAAAAATTCGAGAGTGTATTACAGAAAGATCCTGATTTTAGCAAATTAAGACAAATTTGTGATGGTGCATCTACAACTTCGTTAAGTGAGTTCACAGATTGTTTTACTTATGCCTGTATTACATCCGTAGTTGTCGAACGGTCATTTTCAAAATACAAACATATTTCTTCACCAAAGCGAACATCGCTGACGGAGACAGCTGTAGAAACATACCTGATGCTATTATACTATAGATCTTCCCCACTTTGTGATGACGACAACCAAACTACTTCATAAATCTGCTTAAAAGGGTGAGTTTTATACAAATTTTTATAAAATGTAACGTTGTTAAAATTTATTTCCATTTATTGTACTTATTCAAGTATTATGATATGATGTAAATATATGAGTCATATGACGGCTCTGTCGGCCAGGTGACCTCGGCCAGCTTTAGTAATAACCTCATAACGAACTACCCAAATTATTTATCCGTCAGTGATTCTTAAATAGATTAAACGGTATTATGGAGTTTAATATTAATTTAGATATTTTTAAATACCTAACATAAATATGACGGTTATTATATTCTTTAATAATCTACGTATCAGTAATACTTCCTTAATATTTCTCGAAACTTCAAAACAATATTTTACTATTAATAATTATTACATTTCAGCTTGTAATGTTGCTGTCCGACCGACGCGCCGCGCCGCCGTACACCGTGAGCGCAGCAGTTACTTTTAGAAAACCGAGAGGGCGCTAAATACTTTTGTATTTAACTCGCTGTAACTTTTTTTTTTAAAGTAAGAGACTCTTTATCCACTAAAAATAATTATGGTCTTTTCGGCACAACTTTGCCACACTCATCTTTCTAAATCTCGAGAAACAACAATTCGATGAATCAACAATCGTTATTCGATGAATCAACATTTTACTGCACAAAAACGACGAGATCTTTGTATTTTTCTACAAGACGACTCCACAGAAAGCAATTTAGCAGCTTCAGTGTCATGGCCAGATACAAGCAATCATTTAGCAAAAAGAATCAGCTCCATAACTTTTCTAATAACGAAGATAGGAGAAGTATTAAAAAACGTGTATTTCGATTTTTTGATTTAGGGGGTAAAATTGACGTTTAGTGGGTGTTCGCAATTCCGAATTTCATGGCGACCTCAAAAATCGAGAGCATGATTTTCTATGAGAAGTCAGTTTCAGTTTTTTTGGGCCCTCGAGTAGTATAGACCTCATTTTACAAGCATTTCTCATGACGCTCGGTTCCCTACTATGAAATATAGAAATATAAAAATCGCTATGTCGCGGCATTTTTGGATGATTTTATGGCATTTTTATATTTCTTACACCACAGAAAAGAAGTGTACTGAGACAAATGGTTTCCAAATGAAGGTGGTGTTTTCATCATAGTCCAACGTAAATATGTAAATCATTCTTAAACTTTTTAAACAAAAACTTATTTCTGATCAAGCGTCCTAAAATTCATCTCAAGTTCTTGTTACTGAAAATATCCAACTACTAGTTATTTATCCACCATCTCTTTGCAACTGCACAAGATCAAATGGTCTGATATTTAACGGTACTGACCAGTATGGAGACGTTAAGTGAGATGTTTCTTATTAGCATGTCACCATGAAAAGAAATTTGACGTCACAGTGATTTAAACTGTATATAAGGAGCATACTAAATAACTATAACGATATATGTTTTTTGTAACTCACCAATAATATTAAATAAATAAGATTTTTTCATATGATGCACATTCATGTAACAATCGTCGCAACACCATAAACCAATAACCACAAATCCGTTTGATGCTTAATCGGGTAATATAGCTACCGAGCTAGAATTGCTACATTTGAAATTAATCATTGTACCGTTATAAATTTATAAAGTTGACGTATATAGACTGGATAAAGATCAAAGCCTATACATTAATTCACTCTTCATTTTGTTTGCTGTGAACTAAATATTTCCACGTTCTAGGGGTTTGCAAGAAGAAACTGTTTTTAGGTCATAATTTTTGTTTTTTATTATTTTTAACAGAATATCAATTTAATTGTTCATTACATGGTGTAAACTGTGGTGTTCATTATATGCTAAATATTAAAATTTGAGTCGCTTTTGGTCTTATTTACAGAGATAATTTAAAAAAAAATTGTTTTCATTTTAGGTAAACTTCCGTTTTGTTTCAGTGTTGATACAATAAAGAGAACCTACTAAATAATAAGGGAAAATGGATTACCATTGAAGAAAATGTTAACATTATATCTAGGAAAATAGTTTAAAATATTAACAGCTACGAAAATGACCGTCTGTCTGTCGGAGGTAAACCGTCATACCCTCTGAGAGCATTTTTCATCTAAATTTCCATTGACAGTGTTAATTTTTTTTTTAATATACAAGTATTTATCTGATAAGCAAGGTCCGGAAATATTTTCCATTTATCAAAACTGGTAGTTATAAAAAAAATATAAATAAGTATAGATAAACCAGTGGCGGTTAGGCAGAGGAGGCTGAGCCTCCTGTACAATTTTGGGAGAAGCAGAATATCTCCAAACTAATATTTTTCACAAGTAGAAATTTCTATTTAGGTATATCTCAATTCATAAGTTGTTTATAATTTATTAATTAATTTTCGGTGTAAAACAATTTTTTGCATTTCCTTTCCACAAACATGTAACATTGTAGTCCACTCCACGTATACATATTTCCCGGTGTCTCATCGCTCTTTCGCGCTTGCTTGGATGAACTGAGGCTAGCGTCAATACATTATTTGTGACCTTGATTTACGGCGCGTATCAGCAAACATTCTGGATCTGTAAAGTTAGGGCAGCTAGCCTCTAGCATCTCATCTCTTTCAAGGGCATGTACACTTTAGTTGAGCGTTGATCCTCTCTCTCACAATAGTTTATAGAACAAGGACAGTGGCAATTTGTGGTTTCGTGGAAGAACATAAACATACATAAAATATTTAACATGTGGTTGAAAAATGAGTGTTCTAGGTGAAAATATTCCCAACGACATGTCTTGTTGTCCCAGACGTGGTGGATTATTTGTTGTTAAATAGATTTAGTTCTCTTAGTTATGATCGAAAGGTAAGAATTAAAAAAAATGGTCAGACCTACACCGTCAATGCCGTCATTAGTTTTCACAAGTGGTAAACAAAACTGAGGGTTTAGCGATAGCAATTATCGAAAATAGAGTGGTTAACGGCGTCAGCAGTTAGAAACAAATTATATTGTTGAAAATGTTTGTTATTTACTAATGATCAGTCCTGAATTTGGGGCAGGGCCGGGTTTAATAATTTGCAAAATTTGTCACGAGGTTTAGAAAGGCATGAAAAATCTCAGGAGCATATTTCATCTTGCATTAAATTCGAAATGTTGGGTAAACAAAATATTGTAAATTTCTTGGATTCTGCGCATAAAAGAGAAATAGAAAATTTTAATGAAAAAGTCCGTGAAAATAGGAAAATAGTAAAAAGATTAATTGATGCCGTTATATATTTATCTTCTCAAGAAAATTCTTTTCGAAGACATGACGAAAAATGCGGTTCGTATAATAAAGGAAATTTCAAGGAACTAATAGATTTTTTAAAAACGTATGATCCAAAATTAGAGAACTTTTTGAATAACGCCACTGTTTTTTCCGGGACGTCTAAATCAATTCAAAATTACTTAATTGAGAGTGTTAGCTTCATTATTAAAGGCAAAATTTATGAAGAACTACATAATTGCGAGTTTTTCTCCCGGCAAATTGATGAAACGACGGACATTACTTGTAAATCTCAACTTTCCGTTATTTTTAGATATGTAATGCACGGTGAAGTTGTTGAAAGGTTTGTTGGTTGTCTTTTATGTGAGTAGTGGAAGAAACGCGGACAGTTTATTTAAATTATTAATCGACGAATTTGGTAAATTTGATATGAAAAATAAATTAGTTGCACAAACCTATGATGGCGCTGCGGTTATGTCAGGATATCTTAATGGACTCCAAACTAAAATAAAAGATATTGCACCTCAAGCTTACTTCACTCACTGTTACGCACACAAATTAAATTTGGTTTTGAGTAAAGCCTGTAACGGAATTAATGAATATTTTTTGAAATATTACTGATTTTTCGTAATTTTTTTCAAAATCTAGTAAAAGATCTGATATTTTAAATAGAATTATGAAACATAGAGTAATGGTCCCACTCGTTGGAATTTTTCATCTAGAGTTGTTTTCACTGTTGACACGTACAGGAAAAAACTTATTGACGTTTTTAATTTTATTTCGGAAAGTGAAGACTTTTTAAATGACAATCAGACTTTAAGAGCAGCTTACGAATTAAAATCGTTATTGTTGGATAAAAACTTCATATTTTTTCTAAAGGTTTTTAAAATGATTTTTGACCAAACTGATGTTGTTTTCCAAATTTTACAGAATAAATTAACTGGTATAACATGTTCTAAAAATAGACTTAATTCACTTATATCTATATTAAAAGAATTACGCAATAACGAAATACATTTCATTACTTTATATAATGGTTTTTAGAAAATATTGAAGAATTAAATGATGAGCCACAGTTAAAAAAAAGAATGACAACATATAACTTTGACCGGACAGACATACATTACAAACAAATTTTTACAGAAATTTTGGACACTACTATAGTTCAAATTGAAATTAGAGTTTTCGATTTAAATATTTTACAATGTTTCGATTTAGTAAATCCTAATAATTTTATAATGTTTTCTAAATCATTTCCTAACAGTCTAATGGACAAATTAATGGACCAGTATCCCTTTTTAACCGTATTTCGTTAAGAAATGAACTATGTGTGTTGTATTGTGACCAGCAACTTTTAGCAAATTCAAAATCGCCTCAAGAAATGTTTAATTTTATATATAATAATAATTTAAAAAGCTGTCTTTCCGAACTGTACAAACTTTTATCTTTAGTGTCAACAATTCCGGTAACCTTAACTTCTGTAGAACGATCGTTTTCAGCACTCAAACGCATAAAAACGTTTACTAGAAACACAATAGCTCAAGACCGCCTGTCAAATATATCGCTTATTTCAATACAAAAACGTTTTTTTGTCAGAGTTGGAAAAAAAAAAATTTATTTTCATTTTATGAAGTAATCAACCATTTTGCTAGTTCTGAAAATCGCAAGTTACCACTGATTTATAAAAATATTTAGACTTTACACCAAAGATTAATATAGTTAGTTATTATTTTAGAAGAAATATTTATTTACGTTATTTATTTTTCAGAAAATATTTTTTCATGTAACTTCTTTTTCAAACCTGTTTTAATATTTATTAAAAGTAATAATTTTACACTCTGGCAGTGATAATGAATACACTTTTTTTGTGTGTAGAAAAACACTTTTATTTATCAATTTTTTTCCAAAACTATTTTAATTTTTATTAGAAGTTCCCGGTTACCCGCAGGACTCTGAGAAACTGCTATGTAATTTTATAGGCAGCTTGGCCAGTTAACTTGACAACATGAAAACGTGCTGTTATTTTCGTGATGTTTGGTTTGGTTCTCGCATAAAACGCTCTTAGCAATGACGCCGTTACTACCGTTTGTGCATAAACTACAAAAATGGTTGAAAACTACGATGACTTTACAACAGATGGTTCACATATCCTGTGTACTCCATGCAATCGAAGTTACGTATTTCACACACGTAGTGATTGTGAAAGACATTTAAGTTCGGCTATCAGTCGACAGAATATTGCCGGTAGAGGTACAAAAGAGGAATTTTTTATGATTTGTATCATGTGCATGCCATCTGTGTTGGAACGTAGTCGACAATGCTGAGTGTAGAGATTTCTTTGCAAAATACGTACCTGGATTTCCTTTACCTAATAGCCATTGCGTAAAATATATTTACCAATTATGTATAAAAATGTTTTAGGGAAATTATAAAGAACGTACGACTAAAATAATAAATTTGCTATCGTCTTTTGCGATCAATTCAAACTAAATTTAAAGAGTATATGGCCCATCTCAAATATGGTAGAACAGATAAGTCTAGTGTAGCCCAACATTCGTTTGAGAACAACCATAAAATAGATATTAGCAATTTAAGATTAACTAGGAATGTAACAAATACTAGACAGCTGGATGTATTTGAAAGCTTGGAAATCATAAAATGTAAAAATAGTATAAATAGTGACAGATGGCCTATCCCAAATAGCCCGCTTTATTGGTTAGTGGGCCACGGTTCGGTGAACCATGATAATAGTTTAGGTATAAATAGGGTAGATTGTTAGCATAAGTTTAGGTTTAATCATCTCCAGATGTTGCCAACTTCGTTGGCGAAACGGGCGTCGAGTGGAGTATATAGTGTTTTGGTGTTTCGTGGAAAACTAGGTCAGTGTTATCTTCACATTAAAGGTACCAACCCACTCCAAGAATATAATATACAGTTTGAAAGAGAAAAAAATTTACTCTTCAACTAAATCATAGCCAACTATGATTCCCATTTAAAAAAATACAACTTTATGCCATAACTCGAAATTGCACCTTTTTTTAAATTTTCTCGACTCCACTGTATTATACAGAAAAAAGTGCCTCAAGAATGTAAAAGTTTTTTTCATAACTTTACAAACAACCAAAATATTGACGTGTCAAAAAATCGAACTTTTGTTTATAACTCGAATACAAAAGACGATAACAAATTTTTGTTTTCGCCAGTGATTTTGTCTAAAAAAAAAAAGAGATCGAGAATGTGGCTTCCATTTTTTTTGTATTCTCTTACAGTTACCGTGTTACCCTATACAAACATCGAAATGTTCCCACCCTGTACGTCAAAATGTTAGTTCAAGGACAACCTATCTTTGGTCACTTTTTCTCAAAAATCTAATTTTATTGTTTATCTATTAGTAAAATATAGACATACAGAAAATATTTAACATTAAAAATAAGGATACATTGCTACAAATTGATCCCAATTTTCCCTAAATGGTGATATAAAATGCTCATGCATGTATTTTTGGCAAAAAATCGAGAATATATTATTTGGGTTAGAAAATGTATCAAAAAAATATTTTTCTGAATATTGTATACTGAAAATTCTTATAGTCTAAGAGCCAGTGACATTTTTCGGTGATGATTTAGTTAAGGCCTATTTTTTGAGAGGATGTTGAGAGGGGCATAACTAAGTGTCATCCGCGAGGATTAACCCGGATTTCAGTCATAAGGGGGTGGCAGAACACCCCCAACGTGTAAAAAAAACTGCATCTTTTTATTATTTAGTTAAGGCTGAAATTTTCTCCAATAGTCCTCTGATAGCTCACAATCATCGATATAATATTTACAGAACGATTGGCCAGTCATAAGGGGGTGGCAGATCACCCCCCAACATGTCGTGTGAACGATGAACTTTTTATTATTTAGTTAAGCTTCATCTTTTAGTATGTTGTTGTGACAACTATTTCAAGTGTAAATGCCAATTTGCAGAACAAAATGGCGGCATTAACACCCTGGCAGAACGATTTGAATTTGTAAAAATTATTTACTTTCAGCCGCATATATCTTTGGAACTATGCAACATATGAGAAAGTTGTATTATTGTTTTTTATGGGAAATTTAATTCTCTACAAAAAAGGTCTTTTGATATTTTCGTGTATCTCCTTTAGTTTCTGAGATATACTGAAAATAAAAAAAATTTGCAAAAATTTTTTACGTTCAGACGCAAATATCTTTGGTACTATGCTAGATGCGAGAATATGACTCGAAACACTTTTTATAGGAAATTTAATTCTCTACAAAAATAGTCTCTTGACATTTTCGCGTATCTCCTTTAGTTTCTGAGATATACTGAAAATAAGGAATTTTCCTCATGAATAGAACATTCGTGAGGAAGGACATTCTGGTGCTCAAGATAGTTATTATCGCAGTTATTTCAAGTTTCAAGTGTAAATGCCAATTGACAGAACAAAATGGCGGTTTTGACACCCTGGCAGAACTATTTGAATACCCTGTATGCACGCCTTGATTTCGTTACTCAAGCCAAACTTTTCAAATATGAAACATCCGTATGACCACACCATCTCAATACTCTAGATCTATACTATAGTATAATACTATATATAAGATATATATGAGTTGTAAGTGGACAGGGGGAACTGTGTTCATGGCTGTATCTACGTCATCAACATCATACAATAGTCAAAGGTACTGTCTGTTGAGGATTATGTATCCCTAAAATTTTGACCTGTGACTCATACTTTTTGTTTTATATTTACTATCATATGTTATTCAAATAAAAATTCAAAAAAATAATCACGAATTCGTTATTATTCAAAAAATTTGCTTAGTTGTACAACATTTATTTGAAATAATAAAAATAATTATGCGTTGAAATTACGATGTTTTTTGAGATATTTTTTATTTATTTCGTGTATTTCCTTTTTTTGGAACATTTTTGATATGATCAAAAAAAAAATATTAATGATTCAACATACATTTACAATGTTTTTTATCTATCGAGGTCGTGGAACTTCAATAATTTCGATTTTTTTCAAAAAAATTTTCATAATTTTTTTTATGGCCATCGGGTTTTTTTAATTATTATAGTAATACAATTACAATAATATTCATCATATTTTGGAGTTCTCAATAGGCACTGATTATATTTTTCTGAAATCAGTATCATTATGAAAATCAGATAACACAATTGCAACGAAAAAAATTTTTTCGGGTTCGAGAACGCAACAATAGAAGCATCTGAAAAAAAAATCATTGAACTTTCTTTCAATGGGTACAGAAATATATAAAAAATCGGATGAGTCAAAAATAATCGGAAAGAATTTGGCTAAGGTGACTTGTCCTTAACATTTCATCGCATGACTGCGTTGAAAAATGTATAATGGTATAGGGCTCAATTTCACTATTGCTAAAAATGACATTTTTCGACGTTTCTGAACTTGTAGGAATAAAAAAACATGGTTTTAGGGAAATATTAATTAGTACGTCTCCAACGGTTTGTCGGCAATGGAAAGAAAATTCTTTATTTTCAGTATATCTTAGAGACTAAAGGAGATACACGAAAATGTCAAGAGACTATTTTTATAGAGAATTAAATTTCCTACAAAAAGTGTTTCAAGTCGTATTCTCGCATCTAGCATAGTTCCAAAGATATTTGCCTCTGAACGTAAAAAATGTTTGCAAATTTTTTTAATTTTCAGTATATCTCAGAAACTAAAGGAGATACACGAAAATATCAAAAGACCTTTTTTGTAGAGAATTAAATTTCCCATAAAAAACAATAATACAACTTTCTCATATGTTGCATAGTTCCAAAGATATATGCGGCTGAAAGTAAATAATTTTTACAAATTCAAATCGTTCTGCCAGGGTGTTAATGCCGCCATTTTGTTCTGCAAATTGGCATTTACACTTGAAATAGTTGTCACAACAACATACTAAAAGATGAAGCTTAACTAAATAATAAAAAGTTCATCGTTCACACGACATGTTGGGGGTGATCTGCCACCCCCTTATGACTGGCCAATCGTTCTGCAAATATTATATCGATGATTGTGGGCTATCAGAGGACTGACTACTGGAGAAAATTTCAGCCTTAACTAAATAATAAGATGCAGTTTTTTTTACACGTTGGGGGCGTTCTGCCACCCCCTTATGACTGAAATCCGGGTTAATCCTCGCGGATGACACTTAGTTATGCCCCTCTCAACATCCTCTCAAAAGAATAGGCCTTAACTAAATCATCACCGAAAAATGTCACTGGCTCTCCTACTATTACTGTTCTGGATGTTCTCACATTTCAGCACTCAATTCTCCTCACAATTTTATCAAATTATTGGTTCAATTCAAACGAAATATCAAGAAATCAAAACTGAAGGTATAAATCAGTGATATTAGGAAAGAAATACATCAGTTTGGCAGTGTACACCAAGTTTTCCTCAAAATAATATTATACCCAATGGAAATCAAATATTCTTCCAGATTACTAGTGATACAAAGAGTTCCAAAATCATCGAACGTGACGCTTCGTAAAAATTGTTTATGTGCCGCTTATATACATTTCTTTAAACAAGATAGGCAACTCAACTTGGAATGCGTGGCAGTTTTGGATAAGAAGGAAATAAATTTTGATAAAACGGAAATCAGTTTTAATCATTTTGATGTCATTCTTTGCTGACGTTAACTTAAAAATAATCAGAAAATTACAACTTTAAATATTTTTAGCTTACATCATAATTAAAGAAACAATAAATTTTTCACTAGACTTATAACTAGAGTTGGCAGAAATGTGCGGCGGGACATAAGCGTACGCATCATAATAAGCGTAATAAAAGAAATTAACTAGCTTAATGACTAGCTTAGTCATCATCACAAACTGGAGAAGATATGTAAAAATTTTGCAGCATGAGGTATGTTTCTATGGGTGTCTCCGTGAGTGATGTTCACTGTGGTCAAAAATATGCTTATATTTTTAGAACGACCATTCGACATCTATGGTCAGGCATACATAAAATAATAGTCTTTGAACGCAGTTAAGGGATCTAAGGTTGCACCATCAGTACCACCACAAATTTGTTTTAATCTGGTATAACCGGTGACTTGCGTTAACACACTATGAACTTTTCTCTAGCGGGCTCATTTTTTGCGTCATCTATAGAGTGTAGTAGTCGATTTACTATTTGCAGTGACTCCGCTAACGACAACGCACTGTTTTGTAAGTTTTGTATGGCGTCATATGGTCTTTTATAGTTCTTGTAATAGTTTTTAAAGCTGTTTCAACGGAAATATCTTCGAATTTTGTCTGGCTCTCCTTAATAGCTGCAACCTCGTCAGGATTGAATTGTAATATCACAGTTTTTATTTGTTGTAAATATCCAGCATAATAAAAAGCTGCCTTCAACCATATTCCCCCACCTGTAAGAATTGGATGTGGTGATTCGGGAATACGGGGACACTTGCTGTGAAATGCGCGAAGACGTTTAGTAGTTTTAAGAAACACTTTTTTGTATTTGCTATTAATGCATCTACCTCTGGAAAACATTGTCGAATAGTTTCTGCCACAAGATGTAAAGCATGCACTTTACATGAAGATAAGGGCCTACAAACGCATTGTCGCTGCACCATCGGTCACAAATATCAACACTTGACTTGTTGACAGTACAAATTTTTCTAACAGCACCACCCACGTAATTGTTTTGCCAGTACACTCTTTTGCTAGCTAGTAATAGTGGAAATGTCGGTTTAAGAGGGTCCAGTACACGTACTATAACATTTACAATTTTTTTTTTACGATCTGTCATCTCGTCAACACATAACCACAACCCTGTATTATTTAATACACATTTGATCTTATTTACAATGTCTTCGCGTATAGTTGGTACATAGTTACGCAACGTTGCGCGACTTGGTAACGTCACCTGGGGATTGTATTCATTCCAGAACTCCCAAAATAGTTGTTTATCGAGTATGTGCAGCGGAACATCACAGGCAATCAGCATTAACAGTAAATCGAACATAAACTGCGTTTTCATAGGAACGCAATTTTTTTAAATTTAATGCTGCACAACATTTATGTGACGTCTACAATCATATTTATCCCAGCACATCAGGTCTCGAACACCTTACAAATTGTTGTAGCACCATTATAGAATAAATCTGGGAATTCACTGATAAATTTATTCAGTTTGTCAGCGTATGGCCCTTTTTTATCCGTGCGCACGTCTGACATATTTTATTAAATTAATATTAACAATAAAATACAACGGAGATAAATTAGCGTCTAAACACTACGGCGTACAACAATGGACTAGTCTCGCTGCTCGCTTCGATTTGTCCGCCAGCCGGTTATTGCCTCTCCAGATATCCATCTACCTGCTGTTACACCACTGAATAGCCGCACGACTTGCCAACTCTACTCATAACTTCTGATTTAAACTAGTCTGTACTAAGCACAGGGAACACTAGCATATTCCAGAACCGACATCAGGCTGATACGAAATATGTTATCGATTGTGCATACAAACAAAACACTACACTACACTAAGAACAAAGTACATACCTTTATTCAGGTTGTGCGGAAGGTCCCATAATGCGTGAGCATACACGATCATTACTAGTATGCGTTCTGCATTAAGTGTCGTCAAATTCGATCTCTGTGGCCTATACATTTGTTTATATAGAGAAAATGATTGTTCTACATCTATTAATGTCAACGGCGCCAATTGTAAATACATCAAATCGGCAGGATGTTCCACATCATCCATAATTTGGTCGCGAAGTTCACACATCATTTCACCGTCATTTTTTTTAAAACGTTTCAATTTTTCAGCAGTTGCTTTCCTTTTATTGTCTGATAATTTCGTTACACTGGCCTCGACGTCACTAATTATTGAAAATACTTCTGGAAACCGCAATGATTTATCTTCAATTAAGTAGTGGCAGCAACTAATATCTTAAAATGTGCGGCTGTGTCATATATCTTTTTTAATGTTAGGCTGTTGAAAGGCTCGCAAACTATGTCTTGTAGCCCTCGGCTCAGTGGATTTTAAATTTAAAACAAACGTTTCACATGAAAATGTTCTACATATTACAAAACAGCTTGTATCCAGGTACACCACCGCGTACGATCAGGCCGGGGAAGTAATGGAATGTTAGAAAACGCTTCTTAAACTCTTGCTTTCGTGACCGTGATTTGACAAATATACAGGGTGCGTCTTAAGTGTGTAGTTATATTTAAACCACCGATTCTTGACATCTGTAGAAACCCTCTGACACATTTTTTTTTTTAATTCCCACGTGTAACTGAGTTATCGACTTTCAAAAAAATATGATGAAACTGTTTTGGAACTACTGGTTACTGGAAACATTCTATATCTTAGCAAAAATGATGTAATGGCCTGAAGCAACGTTGCCGCATATCTTATGCAAATCTCTCACCTAGGCGCGATTTTACAATCGTAAGTTAACATAAGTTGAAGGTTACCTAGTATTATATTTTCACAAAAATCGATGAGATTCTAATACAAACCACTTCAGCTAAAAGTTACTTTAGCATAAAATATTTGTTGCTATAACCACTTTCAAAACAAATGTAAAATTGGAAAATTGAATTCTAAAAGTGTGAGTTTAGCTAACCCACGATTGAAAAACCGAGCCCTAGCATTAAGTTCATTCCCGAATTTATAATAACATTGGATGAAATAATTAGCTACTTAAATGATTAGTTGCTCCACTTGAATTAATTTTTAAACATTTTGAAATACCTTTCAATGTGAGAAATGTACAATTTTGACTTTTTCTTGCACCAATCAACATCTCTTTTTAAGCGTTTCATATTGAATATACAACTAAAACCAAATTTTCCGATTAACAGTGAACTTTTTAGGGAATCTCGAGAGGAATTTAATGTATCTCATTTTTTCAAAGTTTATAAAAGGATTATTATTTTAAAGAAGTAGGTACTTACCCTCTGCTATTACAATAATTTGAAATGTGTAGGTGTTCAAGGAATAAACCAGCTCTCTACTGTTTTAATTGGCCTCTTATAGTAAAACACTGAAGGTGCAACACAATATCAGGTGATGGAAAATAATTTGCAGTATTTTCACACACTTCTGTCACTTTTTACACTAGTCATACCCAACAGTTTGCATTTTATTCCTCCATAATACTCTGGACGGTTAGGAGGATAATATACGTCATTTTTTATAAAAGAGATACATTTTTTCTTGAGAAAACAGCACTTTGTTTGAGATAGGCCATTACATGATTAAAATTCAACCACGCCATAATGTGAACTGCGATATTAGCGTCGCATATGTAACCTATGATCTTCACACATCTAACCACGCACCTAATCAGTGTTGCCAGACATATCATTTTCATGGTATTTATACTATTATTTTCCTTGTGTACCTGCACTTTTTTTTAAGTAATAAAACTATTATTTAAAAATTTCTACCATTTTACACCAATATTAGCAAAAGTTCATAAAAAAGTTAAATTTAGGTCGTCAGCCCCGACCTCGGTCAGTTCTTCCATTAAAAAAGAGTAAACTGAATTAAATTTTATACTGTGTCCGTAGATCTTTATAAATCGGAACCTCGCGTAAACAGCGCTAGTTGTGCAAGCCCAAATAAATAATAGTCTTTTGCTGTTTTCTGTTGCAATGGTAAGACCCGTTTTTTCAATGCTCAGTTAGCTAAATTAACCGTCAGTTAGGTCAATAGAAATTTTTTTGAAAAGCATCATGATTTATTTATAATGAAATTTATAACCTATGTGAAAATCTCACACATCTGGCAACACTACACCCCATGTAAAAATCATTGTTATTATAGTTCGCGTACCCGTCTGCATTGGCATTTACAAAAATGTGTTTAATAACGGTATTATAGTTTTGTGTGATTACATTTGTGATTCGAAGTTTTGAGTTACTATGTTACCGAAATTTATTGTTTATAATTTGTTCCTTTGGTGGTTCATTTTGTGAAAATTAGTGATTAACCATAGCGACTAATTTTATTATTTTAATACTGGATTTGTTAAAGACATATTTTCAAGTAGATGAAAATGCTAGACAGGCAAAACGGCTATGGAATGCTATCCAAACGTCAGTCCGATATGATATATTCATGTAGTAACTGTTGTATTAGATAAGTAAACAAATCTGCTTTTTTGTTCTTTTTAAAGTAAATGTGTCTTTTTAAAATGATTATTTTAAACTTTGATTCATTTTTAGAAATGAACCATATTAAACTTAAACTATAAATTACAGACAATAATAATAATTTAAAATGCACGGAAGAAGTATTGCATATTTTTAATATTTGGTGCTTACGGGACGAGTTCTGTTTATTTATAAAAAAAGTGTCAGGATTACCTAATTTTACAAGGAAAAATAGATAAACAGATACTTTTAACACCTTTTATTTTAAGAGCAAGTTACAAGTGACAAGTGTCGCTTTCCACAAAGGACTAATCAATCGCGCCTTGAACGATATTTCTTATTTTCGGCCAGTGTGTACAGATATCATGCTTTCTTAAAAAGAGCTCAATGTTTTATAAACTATTACATTTGTTGTAGTGCGGCGTCTACACTGAAATTAAATAAGTCTAATATCGGCTCACAAAATGTCCGACAAAAGGGTAATAATTTTTTTTAAAAATCAAAATTTGCAATTCATGCAATGCATGCAATTATAAGATAATTGTGATGACGAACTCTGGCAGTAGCAACACTGCCTTCAGTTACGTCATTTCTGTGAACGGCGTTTACAAAGTTATCCAGTGACTATCAAAATGTCAGTGGCTGGAGGACGAAAAAATGATCAGAAATTAAAAATTTTTTTTTTTCAAAAAAAATTTTTTGACAGTGCCAATCAATTGTACACGATGAAATATATTGACGGTTAAAATATAACTACGCATTTAAAATACCCTGTATATATGCCCAAGAAATTTACAACTTTTAGGTATAAAATATTTACGTCACCCTTCCTATATATACAAGGTAAAACTTCTCAGGCCAGTTTCTCAAAAACAGAAAAGATATTTTAATTCAGTAAACGGGTCCTTGTTAACAACCTTAACGGCAAATTTATACATCATGGGCAGATTTGACACTAACGCTGTGTGGGTGCCGCTACGTCACACCTTAAGTTTTTTATGACAGGTTTGTTTGTCATTTGGTTAGAATTTTTATCGCGGTATTTAAAATTATAGCCACTAATGTTGTTCACAACAACTTTAAAAAACATTTTAATTCTTAAATAATTCTGGGAGTTTTTACTCGGAACACTCTGTACATATCTGTTATTGTAATTTACTTAGACATAATCATATAATCAATATTCAAGTTCTTGCACCCACAGCACAGTAATAAAATGTAACTATTTACCCAATTTTCGCTTTATTTAAAACTTATACATACATATGAACGGTATTTGCAGCATTAGCACGCATATACTAACATAAAAAAATGTAGGCGAATGGTTTCTAGGAATTCCATTACTGTAAGATAAAGTTTCATTTAAACAAATCTTAATTTGCGAAATAAATTGCTACTGTAACGTAATTATACGCCACCCAATGTGAATATTCATTCTTGAAAATGACCGGAAGTAACTAATTGTAGGGCCGTCTAGATATAGATGAATGCTTTCGGATGCACACGAGTACTTTGGTCTTATTAAGCAACCGAATGAATTTCCTTTTTGTAACGATTTTTCTTTGGAATAAAGAATCACTAATATATTAAATTAATTTACTGGTCTGAAGGGATTCCGTGTTTTGAAAAAGAAGAGTTTCCCATAGTTTTTGTACGCTGAATCTAAAATGAAAATTGCCTATTGTATCAGGTTTCTGAAAAAAAGAGGGGGTAGCTGATTAAAAAATCGCCGTAGACTTATTCACTTTCTCAGCCTTCTATTGATCGCTTTCAAATTTGGTTTAATTCCTTTATTTTAGATATTTTGATTAAATTGTTGTTAAAATAAATATTTTCTGAAATTAAATACGCCTACTATGATCAAAATAAAATGGAAGAAATCAGAATGTCGTATTGACGATTAAGGTAGAATATTTGTTTTTATAGAATCTTGTTCGACATGCCCCAAAACCTCTGTGTACTAAATTTCAATATTCAATCCTTTTTCAAAAAAAAAAAAAAAAAAATCAAAGCCGCCATTAATATACCGAGTGTCAATGAGATCATGTATTAGCCCACCGTTTTTTTAAAAACTGGAGTAAAATTTTCAAATTTAAAACTCACCTAGAGTAGTAGAGAAGTAAATGGGCTTATTTTGAAGAACATATGTTATCAATACCACTTCTGGTTTCATCGGAAGTGTCATCAATTTTGAATTTTTAAATGGAATACTCTGTATATTTTAACATATTCTGATTATACATACAATTTTCTATATAATAAAAATTTTTAGCATTACTCTCAAATATGGCGGACTTATTTAATTTTTTAAAGAAATTCAAAATTAATAATTGAAACTCTTTATATAATGAAAATTTTCCTAGTAGACATTGGATGTCATAATATGGTTCATTTTTAATATTTGTGTGCAATATGAAGCGAATATTTTTCATTATTATGAAATTATTCGAAAAGATTCAAAATAATTTGTTCCTGACTTTTGGGCGACAATTACTAATTTTTTTCAAACAGTAACCACTATTTTTTCATTCCCTATAGGAATCGTCATAATTTAAGCTTTAAATTTTTGTAAGTATAACGGTTTTCATTATAAATGAATTGTGGCAAATTTAAAACTTTTGTTCTCGTATGAAAGACATTAATCTAAAGCAATAAAATAATGTACAAATAAACTAGCTTGCCGTTGGAAATAAATGAAAATCACATAATATTATTTAAACTCTCAGTTTTTAAATAACTAATTGATTGTTGCTCCTTTACGTTTAGTGTTTCAATATGCATTAAAAATGTGCACACGAAATGAAAAAGTCGACATGTTATTAATTTACGGCGAATTCCGGAAAAATTCCAGAGCTACTAAAGTTTGCGAAACAGACATGGTGACGGGACGTCCGGGGTAAGACGCTACGGAACGCAGAGCCGGATTTAACTATATGGTTTGCTCGTTTACTTTTTCAATGTTCAAGTTTTTGTGCTCAGTTTAGCTAGCAACAATTTAACAATTATACAAAAAAGTATTAACTTGAAATAAAAGTATTGAATTTAATGTATTGACTACACATACAGCAGTCACAGTATTCAAGTTTGCTTAATATAAATTGTTACTACCCAGCAAAAACCACGAGAAGGTATGAGCATTTCTTGCCAGGAAAGGATGGGTATGGAATATTAATATAGAATAAAAAGATTATTTAAAAAGTAAGAAGAAACCTTTAAAAACAAAAAATACACTCTCAAAATAGTAACAGAAACAAATATTTTTCTCAATAAATCAACAAAAAATAAATTCTAATAGTAAAGTTATTACTATAATAAAAACAGAAAGCCATATTTTCGTCAAAATGAAAAAAAATAATAATAACAATAAATAATAACATCCCGAAAAAGAATGTTTCTCAAGCACTGAACTAGGAAAGCACAAAAACGGAATTAAATAATGCAGTTGATATCACAAAATTCACTTCACTTTACCTCACCTCACATTGCTTCTTCCTCTGAATCCTCGTCCTTCTCAACCTCCTCTTTATTTTGAGATGAACTACTATCCTCGTTCAAATTTATAATAATAAATTTATTATATTTATTCCACTATTTATGTGAAATTTGGTAATTTTTAAATAATCATCCTCAATTGTAATTACTTTCCTAATTCTTTTTTCCCAATCTTCCTTATTAATTTTCGACATTTCATTTTGAATTAACTCTACGACTTTTTTTATGGAATTTCAGAAAAATATTTCCTTTTCTGACATTTTTCTTCAATTTACACCAAATTCATTCAATCGGGTTGAAAATACAGAAATATGGCTGTAATCTCAACACTTTGTGGCCATATCTCTCTGCTACATTATCTATAATATACTTCTTCCCATAAATACTTTCTTATACCTAATATAAGGAAGTATATAGTAATCGTAATTTTTTTCGACCTGGAGATTTTGTTTAAACGTTTTGAACCCTTCTGAATCCATTCTGACTATTTTTCGAATGATGTCTGTCGGTGCGTATGTGTGTCTGTATGTGTGTGTATGTGTGTATCCGCGATAACTCAAAAAATACCGTAGAAGGGTTAAGGGAGATTAAATAAAAGTCCTTTGAAAATTTACTTTAATTTAATGTAAAATTATGAATTCGTAGTTGGACTACATTAGTTAAAATATTCTAATTGAATGAATAATAATAATTGAAATCTTTTACTTTAAATAGTTTTATTATTGTTTCTGTAACCTCGCCCGACTTTATTTTGTTTATTAATTCCAGACGTTCAGACGCCTGCCTGTTTATAATATTTTCTACGCACTTGTTGCTAGATTTTGTTTTATATTTTAATTGCCCTTTTTTAAAGATTATTTATTTTATGGAACACTAACGAATACTAATGGGAGACTTCCCAAATTTGGCAGTTAAGATTGTCAACAACATTTTAGGTGACACATTAAATTTGGTGAATGTGGTACCACCAGAAGAGACATAATGAATGAAAGAAGAAAAAAGGTGCAATTTCGAGAAAAAAATTAAAAAATTTTTATTGCATTTCTGGACGAATCTCGACGAATTATAATGAAAAACATAACTTTATGAAAAAAATATCTCTTCGCAAGTCTGTAGTATCGCGATAGCAGCCACAGTTTTTGAGACAAAGCTTTCAAATTTGATACACTTGTTCTAAAGGCCAAAGACAATGAAAAATTCGGTGATGAGTAAAATTGGTCAGCTGAAGGGGGTCCATGGGACCCAAACTTTTTTGTATTGGACTTTACAAAAAATATATTCGTGATGAAGGATTATACTAAATCATGTCTACTATATCAAGCGAATAAAATATATTTTCCATGTACTTAAATAAAGCTGAAATATTTTACACAGTTGGCCTCATAAAATGGGGTTAGAATAAATTTGGCAGTTTGACATTTGAAATATCTAATTTAGTTACAAAAATGTCAATGTCAATAAGAAGAAATTATTAAAATATATGACATGAATTATTATTTACAGTGTCGAAGGACGCTGATTATTAATTAATAAAAAATTGCAATGAAACATTTTAAGGTACGCTATTAAAATTTAATTGAGGTAAGTGAAGAATTAAATAGAATGATTTTTTTTAGATCAGGATGATATATACTGTTATAAGAATGTTATGTGCTGGCCGCGTCAGATATTTTTACGATGTCATGACTATCATACCAAGTTTCATCTAGATAAGAAATTGGTCTATTTTCCCATCTGAGTTCTTTTATCTCTTCCAGGAATGAATTTCGCCAATCCACTATTCGTCTACTTTCGATAATCGCCATGCGTTTATTAATAGTTTGATATTTAAATCCAATTTTTCTCGGCCAAGTTCCTAAAGTTCTTTTGGCATATTTTAGGTGATAATATTTTTCTTTTAATTTTCTGTCTACGACGTCAATAGTTGGGATTTCTTTTTTCTGAAACTCGTAAACTAAAGTTCTTAAAAGTTTTGCTAACTATGGGTCCAGAGTTTTCAATTGACCGGCGTCGGATTTTTGTTTTTTGGATGACTTTTTTACGTACAAAGAACTTAAAAATGTCGCAGTTTCACACGTTTTAGATAACGAAATTATAAACATTAAATATTAGTATATGTGAAACGAATATGTCAGATATTTTAAAATGTATTACTAATATACGTAACTACAAAACCTTTTAAAAACGTTTCTGGTCAACCTCAATGGACTAATCAGTTGATATGGACGTTTGATGAACGTTAATTTAACGTTGTCAGAAGAACTGCCAACATTTTTCGTGAAAAAGTCATGTATTTTTAACGTTACGATAGACCTTTATTTTTCCAATAATAAATGAACGGTTGATTTTCTAACGTAACATGAATTATCAACCAATGACACGTTCAGAATACGTTTTAAAAACGTATGTGTGTTTACTGGATAATGAATACATCGATGTTTGTATCAAATGAAATACTGGAAAGTGCATATTTAAATATCTAAACATGATGATGTTTTTACATATTTATTTTACAAGAAAATTAACAGTGAGAAATAAACATAAATAATGTATTAAAGGAATAAACAAAATAACAATAATAATAAATGATGTAGATATGTTATGATGAATGTTGTGATGATAAAAATAAACGTTTTGTAGTTGCCAATATTTTCTACCAACACTATCCAGAAATAGAAGCTGTGAAAAATGTCTACCTTTTAAACGGTTTCTCGTTTGGGTTAAGGTTTGACCCACCTTAGAAAAAAGCTGGGTGTCGGTAGATAGCAGGCAATGTGCAATGCATATAAAAAAGCTGGTAGAAGCACTAATGCACTTTACAAATAAAAAAAATAAATAAAAATCCCCTTGCGCTTGCCAAATGGGGGAGGAGAATTTTCTGAGGCTAATACTGATAAGTCAGACATTGGTTTCAATGTTCAATGTAAATGCGTCAAAGAAAATAAGCGCCTTGGCTCTAATAAATCCAAAAGGTAATTTAAGCCTTATACCCAAGTAAATAATATTGCGGAGACAAATTTTTATATTCAGATCTTGCACTGATGCCACGGCAACTGCCCGGAAATATATAAACACTTGTATTTAAACTCAATATATTTTGATCGGAACAGAAGATTCTGACCCGTCACAGATATCTGTAATTGGAACTTAAAACAGCGAGAGAAAATAAAAGGTACAAATTCCTTAACATTTTTATTTTATTTACAACAAAATCGTGAATAATCAACGTTCAACTGAATTCTCCAAGTGTAAGCGAATATGCTATGCTAGGTATTGGAGCGTAAACTCTGCATAAAATAAGTGCATGACTTGGTTAAAGATATCAAGCTTTACCATGAACCGGTACAGTTGTGCTAGGGCGGAGGGGGTAAATCCTCTTTTTTTATTCAATATTTAACGGCGACCTATTTCCGCTACCAGGGCCAGTCACTAACGCCAGTAGTTGTGTAAGCATTGGCACCCCTAGCCTGGAAATTTTGCAAAACTCTCACTTTGTCGTTGGGTAGGGATTTTTTACGTGTTTACACCCCACGGAACCCACAGTCTTACATCTCTTTTGAAAGATGGTGCGAGCAGGTCCGCTACCATTGTACAGGATTATTCATTATAAATTACCCACCCCTTATTATCGTTATTATTGCCTATAGAAAAAAAGTTTTTAATAAAAGTTGTGTGGTTATGACTGAATTTTGTTAAAATGCTATCAAAAGTACAGTAACGTGCAGATTTCAGGGGACATAAAAAAATAATATATTTTTTAAATGGGATGCCCTGTATATTATTAAATTTTTGAAATGATCCTTTCTTCCTGATTTCAAAAATATATCATATGTAACCCCTGCCATATACCGTTTTTAAGTTATTAAACGTCGAATATCTTAGTTAAACTAGTTAGTGTAAATATGGAAAAGTTAACATTAAAGTGAGCTATGAATATGACAACTATTATGTGTGATAAGTGACACTTCTTTAATGAAATAAAATGGTTTACAGTGAGGAAGAAAAAACCAAATATTTATACAAAATAGATAACAAAGATTTATTTAGGAAATTTAAATATAAATAAATGATAACTCATAAAAGATGTTCGATGTGTCCACCATTATTGTCAATGCATAATTTATAACGTCTTCTTATATTTATAATTGCATCAGAAATGGTTTCATTATTTACATTCAGATTGTTTATTTCAAGTCGAATCCTGTCTTTAATGACTTGAATACTCTTATTATTATTATTATTGACAATGTATTTTAGAAATCCCCAAAAAATGAATCCATAGGGGTCAAATCCGGACTGTTACGTGGCCATTTAATAGGTCCATTATTCCCTATCCATGTTGGGAATACATTATTCAAATAATCTCGAACGGGTAGGACACTATGCGGAGTTGCTACATCCTGCATCCAAATCATATCATCAAGTTCGGCTTCTGGAAAATTCTGCAAAAGAATACTTTCTTCTTCTGGGATAATTATTTCCAGATAGGTAACTCCAGTTAAAGTATAATCGTAAAATATAGGCCCAACAATTTTGTTTCCGAAAATTCCACACCAAACGCTAACAGTTTTTCTTTCTGATTATTTTATTTGTTTTGCCAATCTTTTTCTGTTGTGCTTGTTTTCCCACGACCTCCGATTTTTCCTATTAAAAACTCCTACCGTAAAAAAGGATGATTCATCAGTACATAATATTTTAGTAAAAAAATCGGGTTCTTCATCCAACTTTTGAATCATCTGGTGGCAAAATTCCAGCCTTTTCCTTTTATGAGCATCTGTTAAAACTTTTATATGGTCTGTAGCTGTTATTTTTTAACGTACAATGGGTTTTGGAATAACTTTTACGTAATTGATCGACTGCATTATTTATACTACATTCAGAATTTTCTAAAAAATAATACAATGTTTCAAAAAAGTCCATTCGCGAATAAATATGAATGGGTTTCGAAATGAAGCAGTATATATAACTATTCTTCCTGGTTTGCTTGACCTACACGCTTTTTTCTACTAAAACTGGAGGTATTATTCACCTTTCGGTAAGTATTTTTGAACGTATTTTCTGATGGTGTTGGACGACTTGGATACAATATGCTCTTTTTGCTGCACGTTTATTTTTGTTATTTTGTATGTAACAAGTAAATATTTGGACATTTTCTTCCTCACTGTAAACCATTTTTATTATTTCATTAAAAAAATGTCACTTATCAAACATAATAGTTGTCATTGTCACAGCTCACTTTAATAATGTTAACTTTTCCATATCTACAGTAACTAGTTTAACTTAGATATTCGACATTTAATAACTCTAAAACGGTATATGGTAGGGGTAACATATGGTATATTTTTGAAATCAAGAACAAAGGATCATTCCAAAAATTTAATAATATACAGGGTATCCCATTTAAAAAAAGATATTATTTTTTTTGTATACCCTGAAATCTGCACGCTACTGTACTTTTGATAGCATTTTAACAAAATTCAGTCATAACCACGCAACTTTTATATAAAACTTTTTTTTCTATAGGCAATAATAACGATAATAAGTGGTGGGTAATTTATAATGAATATAACACTGTACCTCATCATTATTGTCCAGTCCAGTCTTCAATCGGTGCGGTTTGGGTGGAAGTATGCACCACTGTCCTTCACACCTCCGAGCTGATAGATGCATTTATAAAAGTTGCAATAAATATGTTTGTTTTTAATAGAAGCCACCAGCCTGAATTCATGCAGTATTTTTGGTTATTTCCGCCGTATTTGGTTTAAATCAATATTCCTAGTGGTAGTTTGTAGTGAAAGTTCTTAAAAGTTTATGGAAATCTCATTTTGTTCATACATAGTTTATACTTTGTTAAATTTTTTACTGTGATGAATGATTATGTATAAAGCTTATGGTCAATTTGCTACTGCGATCGCTAATACACTCCTGTAATATTATAGAGTTGTTCCAATCGTGAACTGCTATTAAATTATGTTTAATGTTGAATAAAATAATCACAATTTTGTAAATATAATTTTATATGAGTTTGTATAAAAATGTTTTAACACCACCATTGTTTTACATAATTGGAATTTTATAATTTTTCTATTGCTTTACACAGGAAATTTTATTAGTCACAAAAAACTTTATATTCCAAGTAAAACAAAATAACAATAAATTTTAACATCCATAACAGTTATCCTATCAGTATAACACCTAAACTTTATAGTCTTATTTAGTTTTTATGAACCAGTCTTTTATGCGACACCTGTGAGGCATATATGCGCCTATTTGCTGTTATAAATAATCGAGCGTCTTATAATGTCATATAATGTCCATGAATTTAATGAAAGTAATTTGCATTCGGTTTTGTTCTGTCTCCCATAAACTAAATTAACAACTTGAAATCTTTGGGTGTTTTATCGGGTAAAGTTATGTCCAGAGAGAAAAAACTGCACTAGGTAACTACTAATGCCTCGTTGTTGACAGAACGACATACCTAGACAAATAAAAGCAAAAGTATAAAATGAATACTGATATACATACAGCTTGATACAATATATTATTTAGAATGACTGAGGTCCGCAATCGCATTAGCATACTTAGTAACAACCAGAGCTGTGCTAAGTACAAGAAAAAATTATTTAAGTACAAATACAATTACTTCATGGAAAATGTATTTAAGTACAAATACAATTACTTTCAATTTGAAAAAGTACTTAAATACAAGTACAATTACTTTCCGAAAAATGTATTTAAATACAAATACAATTAGTAAATACATTTCAATCTAATATAGGTAATTTCTTAACCTTTCTCTAAAAATGAGGGAAATTGTAAATTGTATAAACTAATAAATTTAATAATTTTTTTATTTGGAAAATAAAAGTCACAATACTGTATTGTACTAATAATTTCAAGTATATGTTAAATTTTTATAGTCACAAATATAATAATAATGTTCATTTTTTGTCGCAATATTTTGTTTAATGGCAGGATTATTTTCAATAAACCTACTGATGTTAAAATGAATGAAATATATCTAATAATCTAATAATTTCTATGAAAAACAAATGTATATTCTTTTGTTCGTTTATAATTTTTTTTTCGTTTTGTTATGTTTCTTTTGTTCGTAAACTTGCTTTTATTAAAAAAATATATTGTTGTTTTCAGACATTATTATTTAAACCCATATATTTTAAAAATTATTTGAAAAATATAAAAAAATTAAATATTTTTGAAATTGGTAAAATAAATTCTTTAAATATTTAAAAATATACAGTATTCCATAAGAGATAACACACTTGTTTTTGACCTACCCTGTATAGAAAGATGAAAATGCACTTTTCGTAGAAAAATTGAAAATTTCGGGAAAATATTCGTGGGATATTTTTAATTTTTTTTAAATGTCAAAAATAATTAAAATAAATGGGGCAGACTTTTACGTGTGTCAAAATATCTATTCAAATTTGTGGATAAAAATATATCCCTGAAAGACAACGTTACATATAGACATATGGTAAATAATTTGTTTATATATGAGAATTACAAATATTTTTCAATTAAAAATTCTATTCTGTGTTTCAAATTTCACACCAATGAATAACTCTGAAACAATACTAAATTGTTGAAAATTTAAAAGGAATTGTTTAGAAATATTATTTTTATACTAAAAAGCAAACGTAGAACTAGAACCTCTGATTGGCTGTAATAAAATATGAAAGATATGAAAACTATTTAATAATAATAATAATAATAACACCACATGAAATTACAACCCTCTTTATCCCTGAAGGCCTGGAATGACCTTGTGTGTGAGAGGGCTACACATTGAGAGACAATGGACACACACCCAATATCCGAGTATACTACGATTAATCTCTCTCACAGAA
Organism: Rhamnusium bicolor; assembly: GCA_029963845.1. Taxonomy (NCBI): domain Eukaryota; kingdom Metazoa; phylum Arthropoda; class Insecta; order Coleoptera; family Cerambycidae; genus Rhamnusium; species Rhamnusium bicolor. The sequence continues at coordinate 115,825 of JANEYF010005102.1, read as the reverse complement.
AAATCCCAGTTCCTCGACCGGGAATCGAACCCGAGACCCCGAAGTTTCGAGGCCACGGAGCCAAAATACAAAATATTATTTCTTTACTTGCTAACAAAAATCTTAATGACAGAAGCAATATTTGTATAGCACGATACTATAGGACGTAAAACTCTGAGAGGAGAATAACAGCACCCTTTCTTGTTGAGACCTAAATTCAACTGAGATAAATAACAGAACTTGTTCAGATTTTAAGATTTTTCCTTTCTAAGGTACTTGTATTTATTTGAAAATAACTGTACTTATAAAAGTATTTATCGAAAATTAATTGTATTTATGAAAAAGTAATTGTAATTGTGAAAAATTATTAAGATAAATACAAAGTACAAGTACATTATTCTAATTGTACTTAAGTATAATTACAATTACTTGGAAAACTGAAATGTATTTAAGTACAATTACAAGTACAACAAAAAAGTATTTAAATACGTTGTACAAGCGTATTCTATAAGTACAGGCAAAGCTCTGGTAACAACTAACATTTGTGCTGCATTAGACTGTTATGCGATTTGGTCTGTACATGTGTTTGTACAAGGAAAATAAACATTTCATATCTATCGAGGTTAATGCTGCAAATTCTAAATAGTTCATATGAGCAGGCAATAGTAATGGGACTAATCGAGATACAATAATCGAATTAGTCGATTATTTAAACATCTTGATATAATCGATTATAACTTCTAAAAATTAGTAGTACTAACATTATTAGTTAAGAAAATTAGTTGTACACAATTATTGCAAGTTAAATGCGGCGGCGTCCGATTCGCTTATTCTCTCGCTTTCGAAGTTAGAGCCATCGACCGATGAACACGATAAAGTACAGAGTAGTAAATTAGAACAATAGAGTACAGGAAGCCCATAGATCTAATTTAGCAAACCAGATACAATAAATTGGCGGAACGTAGAGATTTTTTTATAAATAGGTACATACTTAGTGTGAAATAATTTAAAGGTAGTAGTTTAAATTTTAAATAAGTAGTTATTGTTACCTATTTGTAAAGGTAAATAAAACAAAACACTCCAAAAATTAGTACGTAATACTATTTATTATAAATAAATGCAGAGCCAACATGATATACAAAAGTAACAAATAGGTTAAAATTACTAAAATTAGTACCTACTACTACTATTAATCGATTATTAAAATATCTCGATTTTACACATTGTTTTGTATCCCAGGTTAGCGGATCATGCTCCAAATACCGCTCCACGAAGGAATATATACGCGGTCTTGTTTCTCGCAAACCGAGGAACAGCGCAAAGTTGCGTATAGTACCAGTATAATATTACCTACATCTATTCCGGCTTCCAGCCTCAATACTTTTTGTGTATATTACAGGTATAATCAGGTATATAAATAAATGCATACACATCAGTGATATATTAATTAAATCAATTATTGTATACAAGCTCTTTAAAAGATAAGATTTATTTATACAGGGTGGGACAATAGTGCGTCCGACTTCTATACCTCGAGTTCTATGATAGCTAGAAACTTGATTTAAAAACATAAGTAAACTAAACAAAAAAGTCTATAACCGGAAATTGTTTTCGAATATACAAGGTGAGACAAGACGATTCTACAAGGCCAGGTAAAATTTTTTAAAATTAAATGCCATGTATATCAGAACATTTTTTGAAACCTCCTTGTGGCCTCCTTTCACTCCTGTGTTATTGTTGACTTTCTCCCAACCATTTGGATGTAATGATTTTTTTAGTCGAACTTATACCATTTACACGTGTATATTAAAAATATTACTACAATCACAACTATCGATTTTAAGAAAAAATATGTTAGTACCAGTTATGAGACATCTGTGCGATGACACCCAACCATTTTCAGTTCCTAAATGTATACAGGTGGCCAAAAAAGATTTTTAAATTTACAACTTTTTGAACTGAATTTCCTCAATTTTTTCAAATGAAACACCCTGTGTATTTTTGGACGATGCACAATGGACGGAAACGCCAAAAAGCTGGCCAAAATTTAAAAAATGACGATTTTTTTTTTAAATGGAAACGTTTTAAATCGTTGTAGTGGTACCCCTAGCATTAGAAACGACCGTTAATACCGGTCCGGGTTCACTACCTGAGCGAAGAAATTACTTATTGTGCAACCGTGCAGCGCGTCACTTCGGCAGCTCGCAACTTTTCAAAAATCGATAAATTTTGTCTGCAGCGTAAAAATTCTCAAAGTGCAGTTTTCTGTGTCAAAAAAATGGATTCTGCATCAGAAAGTAAGTACAATTAAAATATCTCAGTATCAGATCAGTTTATTTATATGGTAATTAGTAAATAATTATCGGTGGAGTGCATTTTTGTACATGCAACGATTCATAAACTCCACAAAAAAAGGCCATAAGTTACGCGGTTGGTGATGGTTGGTCTTGAAACTTATTGGAATGTGTTCAATGAACATTTTTTCGAAAGTGTATAAAAAATTAGCTGCATCTTTTTGCATCTTTGCGAGATATTGACCAAATTGTGCGCGAATGCACGGATGCATGCACATTCGTGCACCATAAAGTGGGCTTCTTTTGAATGCGTTCTCATGAAATGAGAACGTCATGCGTTCTCAACTCATGCGTTCAAAGTCATTACACATTTTTATTCCATTCCTCAGATCCTAATTTTCCCGAAACAAATGAAACACATGAATTCGCTTCAATTCAATAATAATGTTTGACTATGTATATATTCTTTACCGTAATTTTTTTTGAAATTCTATATGGGATTCTTCATCAGCGACCCAAAAAAACTGTATACAAAGTTTTGTAAAAATGCAGCGATAATTGGCGATTTTTGGCTGTTTTGGGGGGGATTTCATGGCCGCCATTTTATTTTTTTCAAAATTCAACTTCGGATTCTTGATCAGCGACACAAAAAATCCCTGTATGCACAATTTCAGTAAAATAGCTCAATGCCTTTATATTTTGGCCAGCTTTTCGGCGTTTCCGTCCACTGTGCGATGTGATGTAGAATTGAAAAACGAACATTTTTTGTACGTACATCCCTATGGCTATTTGTAACCATTTTCGATTTATGAACAATAACTGCAAAATTCAGCAATAAAAATTGGGTTTTTTTTCAAATAATTCAAGAGAAGGTATTAATAATAAGCGTGTTACATGATGCCCATAAAAATATCACACCAACAACAATCCAAAATTTGAGGGAAAGGATAATAAAATGCTTTTAGAAGTATCACTCCGGCAATTTGATGAACAGTAGAAACCACATTCCAAAGACGCATAGAAATGTGTATCAATCAAAATGGGCAACATGTGTAGCACTTTTTATAATATATTCTCATGAATTACAAAAAAATATATATATTAAATTTTTATTGCTGAATTTTGCAGTTATTGTTCAATAAATCGAAAATGGTTACAGATAGCTATAGGGATATACGTACAAAAAAATGTTCATTTTTCAATTCTACATCACATCGTCCAAAAATATCCAAGGTGCTCCATTTGGAAAAATTGAGGAAAATCAGTTCAAATAGTTATAAATTTAAAAATTATTTTTAGCCACCCTGTATACTTTTAGGAAGTGAAAATGGCTGAGTGTCATCACACATGTCTCATAACTGGTACATATTTTTTTCTTAAAATCGATAGTTGTGATTGTAATGATATTTTTAATATACACATATGAATGGTATAATTTCAACAAAAAAAAATCATTACATCCGAGTGGTTGGGAGAGAGTCAATAATAATACAGGAGTGGAAGGAGGCCACAAAGAGGTTTCAAAAAATGTTCTGATATACATTTCATTTAAAAAAATTTTACTTGACCCTGTAGAATCGTCTTGGCTCAACCTGTATATTCGAAAACAATTTCCGGTAGACTTTTTTGTTTAGTTTATTAATGTTTTTACATCAAGTTTCTAGCTATCATAGAACTTGACATATCGAAGTCGGGTGCACTATTGCCCCACGCTGTATAACTGCCTGTCCTAAAAATGGCAAATATTTCCGCTGTCTGTTAATAAACTATCGAGTTTTCTACGTGTGGTTTTTCAGGTAATTTATCAGAAGTGAAATAAGACTCTTTTCAGAACCCTGAAGCATATCAACGACAGTAATGGATGAAATTTAAGATGAAAACAGGTCATTATGGCATAGATTATTACTCTTTTACATTCCTGTACTTACCTTCGGTAAATTATTTTTAATTATGAGAAAGTACTTACCTACTTCGTAAACTCAAATTTGATATTAATTATTTACTTGTGGATTATTACTGTGTTGTTATTATTTGTTTTGTTTCTGTACTATTTCCAGAAGTGTATATAGAGGCAAGAAAAAAATATGTCGATTATTGCCATTCCTCCTTTATAATTTATAATGCATTTAATATTATTGTTATGTTTCGAAAATGTAATTAACCATTTTAGTAAACATCGGTTTTTCAGTACTGAAAATTTTCCTCGAAATATACTGACATTTCGCAGAGTTAGTGGAAGTAGGCGTTTATTTTTGGTTTCTTATAAATATTTAAAAACTAAACATAGTAAAACATTTAAAATGGTTTTAGAGCTGTGTCGTTATTATGCTAACGATTATAATAATATAAATTTTTGTTATTAAAATTTGTAAACAGTGAACAGGTTTTACTTTGTACGCTTCTTTGCATAACAGCTGCTCCCAATTTCACCGCTTTTGTTTGTCGCCGCCAATTAGCGTTTGTGGTTTTTTTTGACGACACGTTTCGTCACAACTGATTTACTAATGATTGGACTGGATTTACGTATGGCAGTTTATCGTCCCACCCTTCATATAACAACACACAAGATTCGCTATTTCTGAAGACGCGAAAAAATGTCTATACTTGCCGCACATACAACAGATCGTTAGCGAAAGTGTTCTCCAACTGAACACATTACGAACTGCATAGAGCAGAAGGTTAATACAGCAGGTAGTCGCCTAGGGACGCACGATATTCACCATTCAACACTACATACATAAATGATATAGTTTTTGGCCGTATCAGATACAAAAATGTTATATTTCTTTTTAATAGCTGTTAATTTAAATATATATTAATGTGTAAGTACACTGTCAAAAATTACAATTATTTTAGTAAGTCCTAAAAAAAGGAAAAGGAAAATTAATTTATTACTATTATATCACGTGTTTTTCGGTTTTAAATCCGTCTCTGGGATGACATCCAAAATCCTTATGTCTAAATAAACTAAAAATAAATGTCGACACCGCATCACTCTGTGAACTTTCAATCAAATCAGTATCATTCAGCTAATATCCCTGTCATTTCTGTTGATAGATAAAAAAATATGAATTTTGCTCAAATATCGAATAGTCGCCGCATAAACTAATTCATTTTTCACAAAAGAAGAAAACTTAAAGTTGCCTGCTTCTCTTTATTCAATTCTAAATGCAATTTCTAAATTACATATAATTCCATTTCCTACACTTCATTCGTGGTTTTCATACATTCTCAATTTTGAATGGAAGCTCCCCTTTTCTCTGCGATCAAACCGAATATTTAATCAGTTCTGATATTCATCATCTCCCTCGTAGTTTACATAATAAACCGAATTTTTTCAAGTTGAATGCCTCTTTTGTATAATATGTCAAACTGCCAGTCAATCTTTTTGGTTGTCTAGATTAGTACGCTCGTAATTTACTTGTTTTGTGCCACAATATACAGAACGATAGCATTACGTAAACACTTTTCTCTCTGTAGATTGTATCAGATACAAAAATGTTATATTTCTTTTTAATAGCTGTTAATTTAAGTGAGTTGTAATGGCTGTATTGGTTAATGTATGGTGTTCTCTTTTTAAGATTACGTAAGTTTTAAAAAGTTAAATCATACAAATCGTGCACAATGCTTAGCTATAAATTGTATGAAAATAATATGTTTTTAATATCAGGTAAATTTCCAGAAGAGAATAATAAAATAATTATTGGGTATTCTACATGAGCATTCTTTTAAACCTAACATGATAATAATAATAAAAATATCCACAGTTTTTTATATTTTATACCGTCATTCTTACCTGAATACGCTAAATATAAAAGTGTTAGGTATATAAGAAACCAAAAACAATACTTCCAATACATTTTATCATAAAAACTGTTAAAACAATTACTTAATCTAAGAGCAAGAATTACATTGAATTAAATAAGTGTTGTTAGTATTAGAAGCAAAAAAATATTGACACCAAAAAGGAACATTTTTACACTTAAATGATACGAAAACCCCTAGTTTTAGGTATATTTAGTTTCTGTGATAAAATGTATTGGAAGTATTGTTTTTGATTTATTATATACCTAAAACATTTATACTAGCGCATTCAGATAAGAATGACAGTATAAAATGTAGAAAACTATAGCTATTTATTATTATCATTAGGTTTGAAAGAATGCTTATGTAATATCCAATAATTGTTTTTATTATTTTTTAGAAATGCATAAATATGAAGCAAATGTCAGATTTTTTAAAATGTATGAAATCAGGTAAATACGTATCATCAACAATTATTTTGTGAGCATCGAGAATATACTGTGGATATGTATATATTGTATGCAACGTAGTCAAATAAAGATATCTGTTAATCTATTAAAATAGGATACTATTTTTCTTAACATAGTTCTGATTTTGACAGAAGGACATACGTAGACAAATAAAAGCAAAAGTATAAAATGAATAATATAATACATAACGCTCAAAGTTCTTAGTATAACCTTATTACACCGAATGTCAGTTGTTTCATCCACTGACCCACAAAAAAATTATTTCGTACCTTCTCTTTAATATTGCCTAAAACATTTTTATACACACTTGGTAGATATGTTTTATGCAGTGTATGGCTATGAGGTAAAGGAAACCTACATGCACAGAACATGGCACACAAATCATAAAATAATTCCTCTTTTGTAACTGTACGGGCAATATTCTGTAGATGGATAGGCGAATTTAAATGTCGTTCACAATCACGGCGTGTATGAAATACGTAACGTCGATTTCATGGGGTACACAGAATATGTGAACCATGTGTTGTAAATTCATCATAGTTTTCAATCACTTTTTGTAGTTTATGCATAAACGGTAGTGACAGAAAACATTTCCGGCCCCTGATAATGTAATTCCGTTAAACTCTTGTGTATAATTAGAGACTGGGAGATAACGATAAATGACGTTAATTCCAGGTTTGACGCTAGATGATTGCAACCTCGTAAATATGTTCATGCATATATGGCAAAATATCTTACGTTGTGTTTATTTTTGCAAAATCGGTAACATACGAAAAAGGCTGAAAGTATTGGCGAATGTAACAGTAACACACACATGTACATATTTTTAACTAGCGATTACAAGATTATTAATATTAATGCACCTACTAAAACATTTGCCTTCCAAACGCAAGCATTGGTGGTTTCATCCACGCCAATCCAGACGTATTTGTCATTCAGTACAGATAAATTTTTTGTTTAATACTGCCACATCTCTGTGATACGTATTTTTTCTTAGTGTCGTTTCCGATGGCATCTGAACATTGCTATACTGCCCAATAATACGCTTCTGAAAAAATGGTCTAAATAGTGGATTATCTGTAATATTACCACCTCTCACACACTTTTTATGACTGTCTGAGGAAATGTGTCTCTTAATGTTTGCTTTGCATTCGCACGAAAGCACTTTTTTTTAGCTTGCGCAATTTACTTCTGTCGTTAAATTGCAACCCCGGGAAATCATTAATCTACAACTTCACTTTATCCTCTGAAGGAATTGAGTAAGACATTTTAAAAAAGTTAACCCCCGTTGTCTTTAATTTTGCACTGTTTACGTATCTAGGTGTTATTTACATAGACATTTTATAAATACTACGTATTTAGAGTATATTCAACATGGGACAGTGGGCGTAAATGTGATAGTCAAGGCGGATCCGCCTATATCTATACATTCGTAGTGCTATTGGACATTCGACAGTAACAAATATCCCGGTCAATAATTGGTTTTTGTAGCTGCAAGCTCTCCAACTATCTTATAAAAACCTTAAATTTTTGGTTTTCATTTTTATAAAGAAGACGGATTTATTGCATAAAAATATTTTATCATTTCATATTGTTTGGGAATGTTTTATTAGATGCTTACAATATAATATAATTACATAAGTCGTCTCTGGAATTTATCGCTATCTCCCAATTTCTATAGCAAATATAGTTAGCCAACATAATGCACTTTTTGGATGACACCGATACATAACAACACCAAATAAAATCCATCGAAAAATCTATATGAAGAATTTTAGTTTTTAAAAACACCAATAGATGGCATATTACCCGAAGCCTCTAACTGACTAACTATATTTATTATAAACAAGGGTTAAACCCACTACCTTTCATAAACTTGTTTAATGAAAGATCATATAAAAAACATTTACAAATATATATATATTTTTTGTTTCAGGTAAGCATCTTTTTCAAAAATGCCTTCAGTGTTGTATGGAATAGGTAAGATTTTTTTTGTAATCTACACTTTACTATGCAACTGTCGCACAACTCTACTTATTTCGTATTAATAAATAATTGAAATAATTTTGAAATTACAAACTCTGGTGGCGGACCTACATTATGAAAAACCTATTTTTCTAAATAGTCGGCATTTCACTACTTTTTAACAGCCTAAGTCTCATCAAAAGTGTATAATATAGCGTACATAATAGTGATTGTGGAAGATTGGCGCCTATAATGGCAGGACTTTTTATCGACCCCCACCGTATTTTCAACTATTTACTCCACTATTCCACTATTTACTCCACCTCTTCGTTAAAACGCGGCTTACTTGCCAAGACTTACACTTTTTCAATATTTTGATAAAGGTAATGATGTCGTTCTATCACCTCCTCTCTTAGCAGCACCTCTGCGCAGAAGATTTCTCACCTTAATCACCCTAACACCACAATGCGCCAAGAAATAGTTAAGACGCTTCTTTGTCCCCTCCCGCATTCTGGTCGAGCAGAATATTCGTCAACACCTATAAGTCATGTATACTTCTAATGCGAGCTACCTACCCAGGATTTGGTAAGGCATTTGGGCCGATTTTGTCAGATCAGACACAATATCAAGTCATATGTATTGTAGGTGTATCATCTGATATTTATTGTTGGATGACTAAATCATGCATTGTCGGGCCGTTCGATGTGTCAGTCGAGCTTTAAACGCTGCACAGTGGTCTAGATCACAGTCGTAGCGCGAATTAATTATAAACGTTGATGAAAGTGTAATATTCGGTTATATTTTTTTTTTCATTTTTTATTGTAACGATAATTAAACAAAATGTAACATTCTTTGAGCATATTTGATATATATTTAATTAATATCATTAAGATAATTGAAATATCTTTGACTTAAAAAAAACAGAAAATATAAAATAAAAATATTAATAATTTTTAACACATTTACTCACTTTCTGAAAGAGAAGAATCGGAGTCTATATCTATTGAAAGTGAAGGAGCTTTCAGCAAATTTACAGCTTCAGTCTGTAGTTTTAATTTATTTTTGTTATATTTATTTTTAAGGGATAAATGCGATATAATTGGGTCTGATGAAAGTAAAAAATAATTAAACAAATCTTCATTTGTATGTTCAGCAGAATTCTTTCTACTTCTATGTTCTCTGATAAATTTAAAGTCTTTATTTTTTGCTTCTTGGGCCTCCTCACCAAGTTGTCCTATGGGTAAAATTGCGTGTTTTATTATTTCGGCACCATGAATTAGCACTTTATGGATGCTGGGTGGCATGTAATACCATGGATAATTATTTACAAATAATTTTGCAGTTTCCATGGCGTATTTTTTAAATTTTCCACAATCTACTTCGTATCCGCAAGATATTGTTTGTAGAATAATATGGAATCTTTTTATGAGTTCCTCATCAACTCCAGTAATTTCTGCGGACTTTTTAGAATTTCGGAAAAATATTCGTGCTGTATTTCCTGTGTTGGTTGATCCATAACCAGGTTTTGGCTTGTCAACTAATATTTTTAATTCCTTTCTAAGACGCTCAATAATGTGTTTCTTTCTTATCTCCATTCTTGTTTTTTTTTCTCCTCTTGCTTGCCAATTCTTTATTTCCATTCTATACCCTAGATGTAGACAGCATTCGAAAAACCGAATCCATGCGTGAAGTGTCGACAAACCAAAACTATAATTTTCTATCTTCGCTAGTTTTTTTTCCACATTTTTTTAAATTATTCATTTCTAATGGCTTTGCTTTACATATGTAACAACTTTGTGATGACAGCGTGTCAGTTAAGGTGTTACAAACTTTGCCATCAACCATTGTTAAGATCATTTTGAAACTAATAATAAATTTTCCATCATAAACAAAGTCATTTAATTCGTCAATTTGTGCCTGAATACATTCTGTTTCTTTTCGAGTGAGATCAGAAGTCTCTTTGGCAAAAACAAACTTTATTGCTCTACAAAATCTGGTGGAGGCTGGAATCGGATTCTGCCACACAATCTTCGTTTCATCTTTACTATCATATAATCGTAGTGGGACCAATGAGATTATATATACAGACGAATCACTTTCTCTTGCATTCGTCATTTGTCTGTAATTGCTTTGTCCCGAGCTTCCATCTTGACCCCATTTGTATATAAGAGTCAGTCGTGTACTAGAAAGTGAATTGAGAACCTCCTTTTGTAGTTGACATATGCGTTTTGCTGTTAAATGCAGAAGATCTTCGATCTTGATTTCAACCTCATTTTCCTTTATTTTTATCGAGCTTTGATTGGGATAGCAATCACATTTGGCCGATAATATTTTATTCCACGAGGGAAAGGCATTCGCGCTACAGCTCTTGCCAGCCATTCTGTATGCCAAATATGTTGACTTGCTTGATTTTGTGTTGACAATCAAAGCTAATGCTTCTTCTGGTGTCAGAGATGTCAGTCTTTGTTTTAAAGATTCCACTGATTTATAGGCTCTTCTGTATTTCTTAGCGCGTTTCGGAGAATTCTGAGTAATTTCTTTAACAAGTGTAGCTGCAGCACGCTTTCCAATTTTCCTGAAACTCATCTGTGTCGCAAAAGAAAGTTCTTCAACGCTAGAGGTAGATGTCAAATTTTGCACCTTTTTTTGTTTGGCTCTGGTGCTACAATCTTGAAATATTTTTTGTGGCCTTCCGACATTTGATGGCCCTGGGTTTTGCACTTTACTCTCTCTTTCAGAAAATTCTATTTTTGATTCTAACCATGCCCTGTTATTTGACTGAAACCGAGTTTTAACCCTGCGACACGATTTCCAACGAAATTCAACATTTTTGATAAATTTCAGTAATATTTCTGGAATATTCTGCTCCTTTACATTTCCCTTTCTGAGAAGGTACTTTTCCAATCCTAGGCAGCAATTATCTTTTTTGCAAATGTTTCAGTTTGAACCACTCATTGAAAAGTTCCAATCGGGTAAATGCCGATACACGATCTAAAAACAAAAAAACACTGCTAAGTGCAGCGTCTGAGCACTTAATTTTATTTTTAAGATAAAGTTGAAACAATATATTACTTAACAAAAAAAGTTTTAGCACCTGCATACACCTGCATTTTTTTAAATTCTTTGAAACATTTTAAGTAATGGAAGAAAATACACTAATTCAAAACTTAGGTCTAATCAAAATTATAAATCAAAATATTAAAAAAAAAGGGCGCAATCTTACCTCGACTAATATCAGTCATAATTAATATAACAAAATACATACACACAATATACATAAACAACTTATTTCGGCAAGCGGTTAAAAGGGACTGATTAGAGTTCGAGGACGCACTACCTGCATAAACCATCTTTAACTGTTGCCACGTTGCAATAATGTGATTTATTTCTAGTTTTTCGGTTGTTTTGTTAAAGTACACGTATTAAAGTACTCAGTGTGACAAAATTTGATTGAAAATTTGAAAGTTGATTTTTTGAATTAATTCGCGCTACGATTGCGATCTAGACCACTGTGCGCTGGTGCGAATATAGGCACAGAGATAATTACATATTCTGTTTCATAGGTACGTACCGTCTGTAAAACTGGTGGCCATAACTACCGAAATGAAAACTAATAAATCTCTTATCTGTGAGGCTAAACTGATGACAGGCCGTATCTAAGTAACACCCGATTTGGTCCGACCGACTGTTGGGCCAACCCAATCAGCTGTAGCTGGTATAAGGTTGCAGGGACCTGTCAGAACTCTGATTAGATGACTTTATGTTTTTTGGCTCCAACCGAGTAACCAGGCCGACCGTAATTTGTCGACTCTATTACAAGGTCTCGAACTTATGCTTAACCTCCAGTGTTATTTTATTGTTACGTAAGCCCTCTCATTGACCGCCGTAGTGATCTGCCTCCTTGTCATCAAAATAGTTTCAGGTCCATGACAGGATTCCTCGGTTCCAAGTCTATCCAACCCATCTGCTTTTTCGTTCTCTGAACCCCCGGTATATCCTGGAACCCACACAAGTCTTTATATCTGGCAATTTCTCTCAAAGCATCTTCGCACTCCTGATCTAGGGCTAGGATAGCAGATTGCTTTCAGAGTCTAGCTTTCGAAACTTGTATATTGTATATTATGTGCCCCGTGCAAATAAGAACCATTTGTGTGGCAGGAGGGCAGATGAGTCCAAGAGAGCTATGCTCTAGGATCATACATCACTGTCTTTCAGGCAGAGGTATTTGTCATTATAGCAGTGGCATGCAAGGAAGAAATAAAAAATAGCACAGAACACATGTACAAGTTTCGAAAGCTAGACCTTGAAAACAATCTACTCTGTGTGACAGACGGACGCAATAACCGTTTGTGTAGCATATCAGAAAGCCAGGGGGAGACATTTATTTTATTCTCTTTGCACTCCTCTGTTCGCAAGAATGATTATTATGTCCACTCAGCTGGTCGTTCGGCTCCATGTATCTTACGTAAGTAGTAATACTAATTATATTATATTGTATCTTTAAAGTCTTCAGATCTGCTCGTGTCATCATCTATCAAAAGGTGTGTTAAACACTAGGTTCCGTGTGTTTGCGATATGAGCACGTTAAATATGTCTGTTGCGACAAAGTGGAGTTTCGGCAAAATTGCCTTGTTAAGATTTCAGGAATTAATCATGATAGTGGAAATATGTCTTATGTTTTTAAAATATATACGAGTTTCTTCTCATTGTATATTAGGTTTTGTTTAAAAGAAAATATAAAAGAAAAAATTAGGGGCGTTGGCAGTTTTCCTAGCTGTCGTGTTGCCCGTTAATTTTTTTCTGATAGATGAATACTATTTTTTTTTTCCTATATATTACGGTTATATTTGGTTTCGACCTATGTAAGTGCAATGTACGATTACATTTTTAATTCAATTACGAAATCTAGTTGCCTGCAGAGCTGTCACAAGTACTCTTAGAAAGTTACTTGAAGTATAACTATCAAGTATTCAAATATCATAAATTACTTATCAAGTACAGTTTTTCTTAAAACATACTTCAATTATCAATGATTGATTTATCGCCAAGTAATTTAGTCGAAGTAAAACAACAGTACTTGAAGTATGATTCGTAATTTAAGTATATAGAATACTTAAAGTACATAAAATTACTTGAAGTATTACAAAAAATTCATAAAAAACTAAGTAAAAATCAGTAACTTTCGATTTAAATACAATTTGTAGTTTTGGAATAGATAAGTGGTTTAGTGGTTTCAGATTCAGATTAGAGTTGTGTAACAAATATAATTTGACATATTTAGTTATATGCTAAGTTTATGCGTGTAAATCACACAGTGAAAATTAGTGAATATAAAAATAAATTTATTATATATAGATGTCGCATTTTAAAAATATTATTTTGTTTTGACCCCCTGCGATGTACTCCGTATATCTGAATTCAGTTTTAAATTAGCAAAGTCTCCACCAAAAAATCTTATTCTGAACCTTTAAAATGGAGATCATTTTAATTGTTTCGGAGGAAAAAGGATGCAACATGTAACCTTATCATAATAATAATTACGTAATGATGATAGTATTATGTTTTGCTTAATTTCTTTTCTTTCTTATTTTCTATCATTAATTTACATAAATAAGTAAAAAATAATATATAATAATTATAGTTACTTCGAAAACTGGCTTAATATTCTTTAATGCACAACAACCCTAACCACTGGCCTAACGATATATTATGAATATTATGATTACGACAATATCGATTACCGAAATGGCAAAGAATGTGAGAAAATAAAAGAGCTGTAAGCTGTAAGTATACTTAAACACACCGATATAACATAACATAGTCATCTTGAATTTAAAAAAATTATAAAATCTTTTTCTCAAAGCGATCATCACACATAGTTCCTACCGCGAAACAAAAAAGTGTGAAGCGTGCTAACGTAAACAGTTAAAACAACTCCGAAAGCACAAATTATTCTATGCCGAAAGGGTGGCGATATTTCTTTGTGGTTTTTAGTAGCAAAGATAGTTATGGTATATCTATGTATTGAACTATAATATCAACTAACCGAACTAAAAACTTAACAGGATAAATTGTCTGCTGGCAGTTCTATAGCCGTTCTATTTCCGAAAAAAATTGCACCGGTTGCCATCAGTGAGACGCTCCTCTGCCGATACAATACTTCCACTCACGTGACGTGATGTGAAAGTAATATTTGATATAACTGGTTTACTGATTTACGTGCAAATATACTGTTACGTGTTTGCTATCCACACAAACACCTATACTCGTGGATTCGTTGATTGAAAGTTCAGATAACACTTACTCACTACTTTGTTTACTAATTAACAATTAACAACAATAGATTAATTACTGTCTTAACTATAATCACACTTGAACACTTATAAGTTTCTTTCTTATTTCGTCATAACTCGTTCACGTTCAACTTAAGATTGAATCTCTGCCCACCGTGCGTCTTATTTATACATCCATTCACACGGTCTAGAGTATTCCAGAATATTCCCGGCCGTTCGCATACAATTCCAGTCTCATCTAACAAGTTTAGACAGTCCAGTGGCGTAACACTGCCCCCCTCCTTAAGCCTGAACGTCCCGATCAGGCAATTTATTCTTCCCTGCGTACTTAGCTAGTCTCTCTATATGCACCACCTTCATCTTGGATTTTGGACTTTGCTGAATTCTATATACAACGTCGTTTAGTCTGGTGACGACAGTGTAAGGACCTTCCCAGGGCGGCTATAAAGCTTCGGGGACCTGCCTTTCTTTCGTTGTGGGTTATATAGCCAAACCAAATCTCCCACTTAGTATATTCCTGAATTAGCTTGAAGTTCATAACAAGCATTCATACGGTCATTTGTTATTACAATTCGCTCAAAAGGAGCCCTGGCGTTATATTGCTTATTTCTTATTTGTGGCCCCATTCTTGCCGCGCAAACTTCACATTGGCGGCACCAAGCCTCCACTCTTGACGACTGTTTACCCAATAGAAACGTTCTCTTACTTTAGTCAGGGTTTTGTTGATGCTAAAATGTCCTCCAGTCGTTCCATTATGCACATGCTGAAGTACATTTGCTACGTGATGCCTGGGGATTACCAATTTCAAAGTAACTTTCCTCCCATCTGGACTTTCCCACGCTCTCTTCAGCAGTCCATCCTCTGCCCTAAGGGAGTCCCATTGTGCCCATACTGCCCTCAGCCCCATTGATTTATTTGAAATATCCTTCCAATCGGGTCGGGTTCCTCTTTCTTTCCATTTCAGAATAGGGCCAGTTTCCTTATCGTTTAATTGTGCTTCCCTTAACGACTCTTGTCCAATAATCTGGAACATCAATCTTAACGGTCTTCATTATTTGTACATTTTGTTGTTTTTCCTTACGGTGGCAAGACTTGCAGTCTTTCTGACACGGTGTTTTGGAAATGCCATCTGCTATATTCCGCGAAGTACCAGCTCGCCAGTTTTCCTGCGGCTTCTCCATTACTGTGACCCTCGCAGGGCTGCGCTGACGACAGTTACTCTGCCACACTTATAACAGCGCATGCCTCCTCTACTCTGTCTCCCACTACTTTGCTGTTGATTTTGTCTCGGATCTTGAATGACAGTTCCTCTTAATATGGCCCAATTTGCCATACACATAACAACGGATGCCTCCATTCAGCCTCCCACTACTTTGTTGTTGGTCTTGTGTATGTTGGGAGTTCGATTTTGTCAGTAGTTGGGTCATCATCTTGTGTAGATCAGATATCAGGTTTTATGTTGTGTTGTCTGGCTTGTCTTCCTCCACACTCACAACTCGTACTCTCTGATTTGATTGTGTGGTATCCTCATAGGTAGCCTCAATCTCCATTGCATGTACTAAAGCCTAACTTCCTGGTCCCTTACTCCATCAATAAATGTACCAACTGCTAACTGTTGTTGAAATTCCATTGGTGCATCAGGATAGGCTAGATGGGCTAATCTTTCTACCGCAGCCTCGAACTCCTGGAGACTTTCTCCACCTCGTTGTCTGCGTGATTTGAGCTGAGCGTGATATACTTGGGCGAGATATTGGTCGCCATATCTTATTTCTAACGCTGTCTCCAGAATGCTAAAGTTTTGTTGCTGTGCGGCAGGAATTGTTTGGAGCAAGTCTAAGGCTTGGCCCCTTGTGCTAATACCAATGCTGTTGCTTTTTCCTCATCGTTCCAGTTATTTGAACGTGCAGCTGCCTCGAACTGTCTCATATAAGTTGACCATGAACTTTGACCGTCGAAGGAAGGTGGTAGTAATCTAGTACCAGATGACAGTACCAATTGGCCTCCCTTCTCTCTTAATTGTTGTTTCAACGGGGCTATCTCCCCTTCAACTTCACTTCCTTTAACTTCAGTTATTTCTCCCTCAAACTTTCCTCTAATTTCACTGACTTCTCCTTTAACTTCCATGACTTCAGCCCGTACATCCTCTTTCAGTTGTTCAGTTACCGAGAGCATAACTTGATGCTGTCCCTCCATAATTTGTCTCAATTCTTCCTGGCGTCTTATTTCCAGGCTTTCCATCATTTTTCTTAAGTCATCTTGTTCTTCCTGTCATTTTCTTTCTTGATCTTCTCTCTTGATCTTTCATTTATTACACCAACGCTGCAAGTAAGTCTTGTGTTTATTTCTCCGCCATGCTTCTTGTTGTTGGCATTAACTCACGACACGTAAATCAGTTCAAAATAAAGTTGACAACGATATAATATCCATAAAATGTATCTATCACGTATATTTTAATAATGGAATGTTCCAGAAAAATCTCGAAACGGCACTAGAAAGTCCTATTTAGAGTTTATGTTAACAAAATTTACTTATCTCCACTAATTGGGCAATGGAATGTTCGAGAACTTTCACGAAATATCACTAATAAGTCTTGTTTTGAGTCTGTAACACGTTCCCGTTAACACAATTCACGTATCTCCTGTAGTTTCCAAATAGAATGTTCTAAAATTTTCCCGAAATTGCACTAGTAGTCCTTTTTCTCAGTCTACAACACGTTATTACTAGCGGCACTCGCGTATTTGCAGCTATTTCTAAATCGAATGTTCTAGAAACTTCTCGAAAATCCACCTTGAAGTCACTATTCAGTCCATAAATAGTCCTCCAAACACTGTCCAGTAGCTTAATTCTCCGTGTTACCACTAATTTCTGAGAAGAACACTGTAGAACCTTTTCGAATATACCAGAAATTTCTCTTCCAATCCACTTCCGACACCAAATTGTTACGTGTTTGCTATCCACACAAACACCTATACTCGTAGATTCGTTGACTGAATGTTCAGGTAACACTTACTCACTACTTTATTTACTAATTAACAATTAACAACAATAGATTAATTACTGTCTTAACTATAATCAGACTTGAACACTTAAGTCTCTTTCTTATTTTTTCTTTACTCATTCACGTTCAACTTAAGATTGATTCTCTGCCCACCGTGCGTCTTATTTATACATCCATTCACACGGTCTAGAGTATTCCAGAATATTCCCGGCCGTTCGCATACAATTCCAGTCTTATCTAACCAGTCTACACAGTCCAGTGGCGTAACAATACTTTAATTTGCCCAGTGATGTTTGACCTAGTTATATGTATATGCCATCTACATACCTTTTTAATTTTGTAAATCACGAATCAGTAATCACTGAATGCACTGTATTACTACTAACACTATACACAAGATAAAACTTTAGAAATGTCTTCTTAAAAGCACTTTACCTCGAGGCGTTGCAGCATCGAACTAAATTAAATAAACCCTAACTAATTCTAGTAAGTCCGAAGCATTTATTGTATGGTCTTGTTTATGCGAGTTTTCACAAACAAAATATAATTGAAAAAGGCATTTTATTTCAATTGTTTCCGAGTGCAAGTATCACAAATATTTACTTGAAGTAGCCCAAGAATACTTCAAGTACAATTTATTACTTGAAGTATGATGTAATACTTCAAGTATTGTTAAGAATACTTGACAAAATCAAATGAAATCATGTAAAAATTCAAATTTTTGTATGCTACAAGTACAAATATCTACTCAGATAAGTACGTAATTTAAAGTACTTCAAGTACTAATAAATACTTGTAGTATAATTTCAAGTATTGACATATCTGGTTGCCTGATAGTTTTGATAAATAATAGATATGGTAGGGCGGCGTAATTTGAGTACAAAATGAATTATAATAGAGATTACTCAAAGCTACATTGGTGTTACATAATCAATTTTATCTTACTCTGGATGTCTCCTGAAAAGTATTCTTTAGTATAGGATTTTTTTTGAAACTTATTTTTAACTTTAGGGGTTATGAGCCAGTAAAGTTAAAAATAAGTATGCAAAAAAAAATCCTATACTTTTATCCAAATTATCCTTGGTTTCGGGTAATTTGGGTATATCGTTATTTCTTCACAGAAAGCAATTGAATATGATTTTTATACCTGATTTACTGTTCATATAACCATATGATTTGGGTTTTAGACAAATTTTGGGAATAGTCGAAAACAATAAAAACCAGATAAATTCGAATATTTTTTATTAAACTTGTAAGTAATTTTACATACATAGTGACACCTTGAAATAAACCAGAATCCTACAGAATTTATAGAAAAATATCTTGAAATGAAAAAAAAATCCAAAAACATGAAAAAAAGGTAACCTATATTTTGGCAAAAAAAAACGTATATAGATAGGTAAAAAATGTTTACAAATTTTATATGTTATCTTACTGGCCTTAATTTTACATCAATAATTTGTCCCCTATATTTCGTAACTGTGGTTTCACATTCGCCCTGATAGTCAATGGAATACCCAATCTCCAACATTTCGTATTGATATTTCAACATCTGAGAGCATCAAATCGTTATTGAAACTATTTTCACTATTGCCCCTTGAACTTTCGGAGGTATCTCTTTTTTGCTTTTTTTCATTTTATTTTTACTCTTCTTAATTTTTGAATCTGAGACTTTTTTTCTCTTTCTACGTCTTTCTTATCAACTTCATTATCTACTTTTGGTTTTTCCCTTTTATCAGTGGTCTCTGTCAGCTGGTGATAAAAATATATTCTTCTTAATTTGTTTCTGTTTTCTTACCACTTCTTCTATTCTCGACCTTTCTGTGACCTCATCTGTTGTTAACACTTTTCCTAATGTTCCTTGAATTCTCTTCATTGTTGCTCCCGAATTTTTTAATGCTGCTAAAATTTCTGTTGACTGTGAGGGCGGAGTTGTTATTAATATCACTTTCCGAAGTTTGCTAAAAGGGGATGGTTTTGGAACCCTATCTTTAGGTTGTGTGATAGGTTTCGATTCAGAATTTTCAGAAGATAGGTACGTGTAAAGGTAATTCTTTGGTTAAGATGTTCTTGGCAGCCAGTAGCGGATGCGTGGCTAATAGAAGATATGTCGTAACTAGTAGATAGTGTGGTGGAGATTTCCTTAGAAGTAGGAGTAGAAGACACTTCAGTGGCAGGATTATCAACATTTTCTATTATATTTATATCGGTCACCACACTGTGCTGTACTGCAGTCTTATTTACATTATTTACATTTATAAACCAGTCCCTTTAAATCTGGCATTAGCAGAGTCAGGAACACTGCGCTATCAACATTTTTTAGGCGTGTCTCATGACACCAGTTTTTCAAGATTTTCTTCCACAATTTTTTTAAAGGACTGAAAAGACCTACATCTAATGGTTATAGGGCATGACAGGTATTTGGTAGGAAACTCAAAATTATGTTTTGTTCTCGTGCTTTAGTCACCGTATTGTATGTAATGTGGCTACTATTACCATCTAAAGGGACAATAATCGGTTTTTCTATATCAGCCACTCGTCGGCTAAAACTAGAAAACCATTTTTCAAACAAGAAATCTTGTATTTATTCATTCGGAAGGAGTTACCCCATATAATGGACCAGGTGTTCCATCAAAAGTCAATGTATCATGTAGCTCTTCAGTGTCTTTAAAAACAACACAAGGTGGAAATATCTGCTCAGCGGCGTTACCAACAAATAAAACGCTGTAAGTACTGCAATTTACCAGAGTCTCCACTTCTCTGATATGTTGTTCGTGCACTTTTCGGAACAAATACTTTAGGAGCCAAAGGATTTGTACACAGCCTAGTCTCATCTAAATTGAAAATGCAGTGGGGAGCATTGGTAAGTCCGTTATTTTTCAGAATATCAGTGTAGGTCTCAAAAAATCCATCTAGAACAAATTGCGTCTTTTAATCCGTTTATGGCTCCATCGTTTTTCAAATCTTTTGATGAAATCGATACCAGGTGTATCATTTGTAAATGGATTTTTTCCTGGCAATGCTTTTAATGTAACTGCTAATCATTTCAACTAGATCCATCCTGTCGATAGGGTACCAAGCATTAACTGTAAATAACATGTAACCTTCTTTTTCTGAAAGAATAATCGGCCGACCAGCTCCTTCTTTAGAAGGTGGACATGAATGCCATCGTCGAAGGTTTCATATTATGGAGTATTATATTCTTTTGCTGCTGCATAGATTGAGTTTCCTTCATTTACAGCTGTAAGTGAGGCATTTTTAGGCTGAAAAAGACATACCCAAATTACCCATTTTCTTTTTTTTTTTTTTTTTTTTTGTTAAAAAACGCCTGTATTTATACTAAAAAATGCCCAATTGATAAAAAGTACAAGTAGTAAATGCTACTCGGTACAATTTTTAACAGTCTATACCAGCTAACTTCAGAAAAATACGTCCCCAGAACATGTAATTATGGTCGTAAACTTGGACTTATATTTTTTATCATCAAAGTATGTGACTATCAGATCACTCAGATAGCACGACATTTTTGATGAGGCCATATATTCCGTATAGTTTAAGTAGGCATTAATAAAAGAAGACTTCTTTAATGAATAATAAAAAACTAAAAATGTTTTTTATTTTTCTACCCAACTTACCCCGCACTACCCAAATTACTCCGCCCTACCCTAGTAAATTTCTATCGCGCCATAGTAGCCCCATGTTCTGAAAAGGTTTACTTTCCAATGTGAAGAAATGGATTTAGAAGAAATACTGATAATTTAATTTTTCATTTACTGTAATAAAAAAAGTGCTAAGCCCTCGTTATAACTTGTCTCATGCGAAATTTATATCCGTACTTTACTCTTTTTAGAATGAATTGAATCGAGAGAATCCTCTCATTTTCAGTACTAATTAATATTAATTCATTTTAATTAAAATTTCTTTGAGTAGATTCAATTTGTACTAAGAGTGCACGATTTAATTATTACTTGAAACACGAATATATCAGCAGGGATTCGATAAAATGCCGTTGTGGACGTTCTAAGTTTAAATTTGGCAGTTTTGAAATTTTTTGTAAAGAATAACAACAAACGAAATGTACGAAAAACTTAAAAAAAGACATTCATGAAGTTACTTGTTTCCTTTATTTATTTTTAGAAGTATCTATAAAAATGATTTTTTCTAAAGCTGGGTCCACATTGAGCATTTTTGCCCGAACAAACAGAACGATCCGAACGCGCACGAATAAACAAGAACAAATAATCCGAACAAAAGCTCGTTGTATTTAGCACGTTCGTCGTATTCATTATGTTCCCACATGTTCGTAGTTTTATTTATTAAGTAGACTCGGTTGCAACAAGCGCTTTTTTAAATTGTGAAAATTATTAATATTAAAAAATAATAATAAATCAAAAAGTATGGATACAATTGACTTGACGGTGACAACAGGCGCTTTTTTCATCCTTTGCAAATTATTAAAAAATAAGAAAAATCAAGGAAAGTATGGATACGAAGATTATATGGATAGGGTTCCATAACACCAGGTACTGTTCATAAATATTAGTTAACTGTAGAGACTTTTCTCTATCCCACTCCATTTTTATCAAAATTCATAATCAAACTAATAAAAATAATAACATCAGCACATAGTCTTCAACGCGAATGCTCCGAACACCACAAACTCTCTGTATTCAGTGTATTTCCGTCCAGACTGAATGTCCGGAGAACAATATTTTCTTATTAGCAATTTTGATTTACCGACAAGCCGCAGAAAATGTTTGGCGCGTTTGATCCACCTCTGGCACACAGGCACATATTAGCAAATTCAGCTCTGCGCGTTTGGCTCGTTCTGCTAGTCGATGTTTGTTTCTCTCAAAACCGTTAAGTTAAGTTATTTAAATGGCGATCACAGATTTTTTGTGGCATTTTTATTGTATTTCCAACCATTTTCTGAAACAAATTCGTTAATTTATTATTATAGTTTATTTCTTATTGAGAAAGAAGAATAAATGCTTATTAATAGAGATGCTCACTTGCGACCAAATTTTATAGGCAGACTAGTTATTTATGTTTTATATCATAAGACCCTTTTACAGTTATCAGTTCCGTTTCCGTTTTAGTTATTTCAGTTAAATGATCAGTTGAATATAATTATTTAATCGTTCAGTTCAACATTTACACATCAGTTTTTCATATAACTGGGGCCTGAAAACTGAACTGACCTCCTTAGATATTGATGATTAGTTGAACGGGCGACCTGGTTGTGTACGCGTAGCGCGTATGTGTATGTATGTATTTAAATATAATGATGCCGAAAGAGCTTTAGGCCTGCCGCGCACTGACTATTTTTAGTTGTGGAACTAAAAGGTAAAGTTTCGCGTTGTGTACAGAGACAATAGCCCTACGACTAAAAATTGGATCGGTTGGGAAATCAAAAGTGCGCTGTGTTTATCCAATTTTCATACATTTTTGTGGTTGTCACTATACCAACTTTTAGTTGTACAATTAAAAATCGCCAGTGCGCGGCATGCTTTACGCTTTGCAACTATACAGGGTGTCTCACCAGAAACTGCATCGATCGATATAGGGAAAATACGCACCAGAAAATTTTTAAAATTCAGGGAGCTACTAACGGCGTGTGGTCAATCCAACTAAAATAATTACAAGCATCTGGCACTTCCGGTTATACCTGAAGTCGATACCAACTTGCTTATTATAAATGGAACGCCCTATGTATTATATGGTTTTCGAAAGGAGCATAAAATTTGAGTCGAAAACATCTAGGCCTAAACCCAGCCGTTTCAAAGATATTTGACATTTTAAAAAAATTTTGACAGGTGTAATAGTTTACAATAACTTTTATAACTTTCTTCGTGTAAAAGATACTCATTTGCTTTTTGGCATGCAGAAAGACCATAAGGTGAGCTACGTTCTTCAGTTTAAAGAAATTCAATAATGGTATACCATGTGTTCCATTTTTGACGTTACATTTTGTAAACTTCAAACCCCGACAACTTGCTTAAGTCAAATGGAACATCTTGTATTTTTTTACATCAAGTTATGTATAATTAAATTAAGTTTTTTTTTTTGATATAAGCATTGTGGGGGTTTAAGTTACAACTTTTTGAAATATTTGCGATTTTCTTAGAAATTCAAGAATTTTTAGTAGAAATTTTATCAAATTAGATGATGATTACAAACAATCAGTAATATCAGTCATTCTCTTATGTCAAAAAATGCCCGCGTTTAATCTAAACCCACGAAGATTTTTTGAATTTGTTTATTATTTATGAAGAATGTGATTAAGTAATATCAAGAACTTGTAGTACATTTGTTACTAAATATCCACAAAAACGGAAAATAACACTAAACACTGTAACATGCCTATTAATTGGATTGAAGACACTTTGCATAAACTAAAATAGCTAAGATAAAATCAACTAAAAACATTATTCAATTTTAATTTAATAATTTTTCAAAATTCCGCCCTCTAACCTCCACACATTTTTTCGCACCTTCGGATTAGTCATGACTCTAGAGACGGCCGTGGATTAGTTCTTCATGGGTATCTCTTCTAATTGAATCCTGTGATTCATTTCTTACTCTCTGCATACAATCTTCAATAGTTTGTTAATGGGCTCTCGCAGTGGCGGTGATATGCATAAGCGGGTCTAAGCAATGCTTAGGGGCCGCAGACCTTGGGGGGCCAGCCTCACGGATAATGAAAAGACCGGTCAGCGCATTGAGGCGCTAACCAGTCAGTGCATGCAACGTCATATTAGACCTCGATTTATCTCACTTTGGGTGGCAGCTCTTTCAACACATTGAAATGCCATTGGAATTAAAAGTGATATTTCCATGGTTCTGTCCTGCGTCGGCGCCTGCGAATCGCCTTCCCTACCCCAAAATCGATCGATTCAATGCGTCTAGCCAGTCGACTAAGTTTAGGCGGTGTTGATGTACTTGTGAATATTGTGAATTGGGCAATTGCGATCGCTTCTCGCTTCAAAATGAACCGTGGAATTTGTGGAAACAGACAAAAAAGTGGTGCTTTAAAAAGACAATTAAAGAAAGAAAACGAAATAAAAAAAAAGCAAAATTGTAAAATTAGATGTGTATTTTAAAAAGCAACTCGTGGAGGAAACTGAGAAGCCTGTCAAGTCTGTGGACTCAGACTCGGAAACGGAGAATTCTACGGACACGGAAACCGAAAAATCTCAGTCAGAGTCAGGTAAATCGTCATGTTCAATAAATGAGAATTCTGGAGTGAAAAATGAAGCATTGGCTGCATTGGCACAAAACATTGCTTGTGTCGCTAACATGAATTCCACGCCCAGCATACCAACATCAAGGCACTCTCAATCTCAATCAAGTAAATCATGTTCAACAAATGAAAACTCTGAAGTGGAACTAGTGGAAGATGAAGCATTGGGGTAAAACATTGCTTGTGATACTAATATAAATCACAATATAATAATAACGTCGACAGATTTGGGCAAATTTTTAGATAAAAAATTAAATGATAAACTAAGACGACTTATAATAAATTCTTCATCATGTAGACCTCAAGGCGAATTTCCCAGAGACCCGAAACAAGAGGGCAGAAGATTTTCCGAAACCTATTACACTACTAAAACCAAGTACGGAACTGTACCTCGCTTATGGATATGCTATTCTAAAATATTAGATGCGGCATACTGTGAGCCGGGCTGGTTATTTTCGTCTAAAAAAAGTCAGTGGTGTACCGGTGTTCGTGAATGGAAAAATTTAAGTGTAAAAATTCAGCAACATGGTAACACAACTTATCATATACAGACATGCAAGATATACGACTTGTGGAAAAATAATCATACAATTGATGCCGCAACGGAAAAACTTATACGATATGAGACCTCATTTTGGACACAGGTTTTAGATCGTCTTTTCAACATTGTCCTAACATTAACGAAGGGTTCTTCGACATTAAGAGGACATCGGGAAGATATTTCACAAAATGATGAGTACCATGGACATTTCTTGGAGCAAGTAAATCTGTTGGCAAAATATGATAATGTTATGAAACAAGTTGTGGAAATGTCGAAAGGTTTGTCATTTCACATTTATTCAATATCTTAATTTAATACAATATTTTCATTTTAGGCAGTGTAAGATATCTGGGGAAAGAAATCCAAAATGAAATTATACACTGTTTAGCACAGAAATTGGAAGATACCTTAGTGGCGGAAATTAATAAAGCCGCTTTATTTTCGTTAATATTGGATACCACTCAGGATATCACAAAAGTTGACTAGCTGAGCGTTGTTATCAGATATGCTAAAGTTGATGCTATGCAGAGGACTGAACAAGAACGAACTGTTCGCATTAAAGAAGTGTTTTTGGGGTTTTATCAAGTAAAGGATGGTTCGCTGAGGGTATGGTAAAAACTGTAATTGATATACTATAACAAAAAAAATATTGACTTTAAAAATTGTTACGGTCAAGGATGTGACGGTGTGAGTGTAATGAGTGGGATATATAACTGCGTACAACAAAAAATAAAAAATATTCAGCCAAATGCAGAATACGTTCATTGCGCTGCCCACAACCTGAATCTGGTAGTACTTGATGCTGTGAATGGTTGCAAATCGATCGAGGCATTTTTTACTATTCAGCAAAGTCTGTATTCTTTCTGGCGGTAGTATAAACCGTTGGGATATATTAGGTACTTTCACTGCTGAATCGAAAATAACATTGAAAAAACTGAACCCAACACGTTGGGCAGGGCAATTGACATCTGTTACTGCTGCAAAATTGCGTTATATGGATATCATCAAAGCACTGACAGAAATAGGTAATACTCAAAATCAATAAAAGAGATGAGACTGATCAAGCAAAAAACTTGAGAAAAAAGTATGGAGACTTTTCCCTTTGTATTACAATGTTTATTGATGCACAAAATTTTAACAGAAATAAATTTCTCATCAAAAATTTTGCAAAGAGAGAGAAAGAAAAAGAACTTAGATCTTAGTGAGGCAGTGAAAACGCTATCTCGTACCAAAAAAAATTTACAAAATATCAGGTTGTCCTACGATACCTTTATGCGCGAAGGAAAAGATTTGGCAAGAAAATGGGGAATTGAACCATGTTTCCCGGAAAAAAGACAACCAAAAATTAAAGCACGTTTTGATGAGCTGGCCTTTGATTACTGTTTTTAGAGTCAAGAAGAATCATTTAAAATCACTGTAATAGAGCGGCTTAAGACTCGATTTGAAAGCTTTGAAAAATTATCAAATAGTTTTGAATTTTTAGTACCAAAAAAATGTTTTGAAAATTCAAGAAGCTGAGATAGTTCGATGTTGCGATTCACTTAAGAAAAAGTATTCTGATGTCCTCAATCATAATCTCGCCATTCATTTTGTTAACGTTGTGTCTTTATTGAAAGGATTTAGATGGCGGTAGGAATGTTCGAGATTTGACAAATCTGTTGCTAAAAAAATATAATGTTCTCGAAAGCGATCTTGGTGAGGTTATTACTTTATTGCTTTTATTTTTGACTTTACCTGTAACAGTTGCGACTGAAGAAAGGTCATTTAGTAAATTAAAAAATAATCAAAAACTATTTAAGAAATTCCGCAAGCCAACATAGACTACATGATCTTTTAATTTTAGCAATTGAGTAAAAAGCAGCGTCTACTATGGACATAAAAGACCTTGTCAAACAATTTGCTGTTAGTAAGGCCAGAAAGAGAGATTTTGATTTCTGACCTATCTGATTTTTTTTATATTTTTATTTTGAGGTCTGTTATGACATGAGGATTTTATTATTTTTATTTTATTTTTTGTGATATGACTTATGTACTCTTACTGTGTTGTCATGACATGAGGATTTTATTTTATTTTTTTGTGATATGTACTTTTACTACTTTTACTGTGTTGTTATGTTATGACATGAGGATTTTATTTTGTTTTTTTTTTTATGTGTACTTTTACTGTCTCGTTATGACATGAGGATTTTCTTTTATTTTTGTTATATGTTCTTTTGTATGCTCTGTGCAATATGTAATTGTAAATATACAATTCTCTAAATAAATTAATATTTTTGTAAGGGGGGCCCATTTTTTATGTTTGCTTAGGGGCCTGAGGTGCTTTTGCACCGCAAAAAAATTATTTTCAAATACGCGTTATGTGGGGAGCACCGTCGTGATGATAAAAAATGTTTCGGCGAGAAGTAAATATTCTAAATAGTTATTATTCAAATTTTGTAATATATTTTGATCTTTCACCTAAAAAAAAAAAAACAAAAACAAAAACAAAAAATTAACTATGCGTATTAGCAGAAGAATAAATCTTTATAACTTACTGTTTAAATTTTCCTGATAAAATTCTAATGCCACCATTTCTTATGGCACAGTAAACATTAAACTGCCAACTTTCTTGAAAATTTCGTTCCCTGAACACATAAGGATTTGAGTCACTCCAATAATGCGAATTGTGTCGATTAAAAAGTCCATTTTTGGTAAATTTAGCTTCATCTGACCATATAATATTTCCCAAATAAGAATCGTCGCCTACAGACCTTATTAGAATAAATTCACAAAAATTTTCTCTTATGAAATCTGTTTCCTTTAATCGTTGAACCATTTTGAACGAAAACGGATGTAATTTGTGTTTAATTAAGATTCTGTGAACTGAATCCTTGCATAGTCCCGATTTCAGAGCAGTTTGTCTTAATGACATCATTGGAAATGCATGAAAATATCCCAGAATTGCTATTTCTACGTTTTCGTTATCAACAATAAGCTTCCGCTTTTGAATTCTTGCCTTGACAGAGCCATAGTTTTTAAAATTATCCAGTATACGTTTTACAGCGTTTGGTGACTGTTTCTGTTTTTGTGGATATCGAGTAGCAAATGGACTACAAGTTCTTGATATTACTTTATCACATTCTCCATAAATAATAAACAAATTCAAAAAGTCTTCGTGGGTGTAATTTAAACGCGATGGCATTTTTGACATAAGAGAAAGACTGACGACATTACTGATTGTTTCTAATCATGTCTAATTTGATAAAATTTTTACTAAAAATTCTTGAATTTCTAAGAAAATCGCAAATATTTCAATAAGTTGTAGTTTAAACCCCCACAATGCTTATATAAAAAAAATTAATTTGGTTCTACATAACTTGATGTAAAAAAATACAGGGTGTTCCATTTGACTTAAGCAAGTTTTCGGGGTTTGAAGTTTACAAAATGTAACGTCAAAAATGGAACACTTGGTATACTATTATTGAATTTCTTTAAACTGTAGAGCGTAGCTCACTTTATGTTATTTCTGCATGCCAAAAAGTAAATGAGTATCTATTACACGAAGAAAGTTATATATAAGGTTATTGTAAACCATTACACCTGTCAAAATTTTTTTTAAAATGTCAAATATCTCTGAAACGGCTGGGTTTAGGCATAGGGTATGTTTTTGACTCAGAATTTTATGCTCTTTTCGAAAATCCTAAAATATATAGGGTATTTTATTTAAAATAAGCAAGTTGGTATCGACTTCCGGTATAACCGGAAGTGCTAGATGCTTGTAATTATTTTATTTGGATTGGCCACACTGCTGTTAATAGCTCCCTAAATTTTCAAAAATTTCTGGTGCGTACTTTTCCCTATATTGATCGATGCAGTTTCTGGTGAGACACCCTGTATAAACATATAGACAAATTTTGTGATTTAAAATGTGACAGTAAATTGTTCCAATGTCTTGTATGTTGGTGTCGATACATATGTCCCACGGAAAAAGACATTTTAAATGTGCAGAACACCTACGAAAATTAAAAAAAAAACTAATTTCCGTATGCCTCATATCTGTATTACTTTATGTGTTATGTCTCTGTAATATTCCACCAAAAATATAAAAACGTATTGTTTTGACATCTGGTTTATGTACTAAAAACTCTTCTGTACCCTATTTTATCAGTAGAAGATAATTTATTATTATTCTGATTTCTATTTTTCTGATTCAATAATTTATAATTTTGTCTGGATTATTACCTATAATTATCAAGAAATGTATGTGTAGAAATGATTGTGATTTAACACAGGTTTCTTCAAACTTAATCACTCCTAGTGTATAGCTTTGTCGCTTTCCTATAAATTCTATTGTTTTTAATTTTTTCTGTACGTGCTAATGAATCTAATGGTTTTCGCCTAATTATAGAATACAAATGTATTTTCGTGAAAGTTGAAAATTAATATAATACAAAACGTTAGAGATGCACGAGTAATAAATCAGTAATCACCGTCGACTCGCGGCAATAATACATACATAAATACAATAAATAAAGTTTGACATAACACGTGTAATGTTTCAACTTTCGCGCAGTTTAGGGCATCAATAGAAACAGATGTCGTTTAACCGCCCATGAAGAAATTATGTTCACAGTTTTGATAATCATTCCATGCTATTTTAATATTTCCCCTAAATTGAATTGGGTTATTAAATTTTCTACGACCCTCTCTACTCTCTAGAGATTTAAGCTGACGCATGACGGGGCCATAACCTAAATTAAAAAGGTCGCTTTGGAAATTACCACTATATATTTTTCAACCAACCCTAACCAGCATGCAGTCGAATAAATTGTGGATTAGATGGCTAAAACTATTACGGCTGTTAGCTGTAGTGGATATAAAGTACACATATGTTTACTAGATTCAAGGGAGTCAATACATAACATAAAACTTATTAAATGACTGGGGTTGGTTACTGTTGTTAAAATTAGGTCGTGTTTGTTCAGCTATCGTTTGATAACAAAACATCTACTAATTTATTAGGCTTTTAGGTATAATAAAAAATGTCTCCAAGCAATAATGTTTTTAATATAGTAGCAAAAAAAAAACGTATTTTTGGAAATAATGAGTTTAAGTTTGTTTGACCAACAAATGATGATCGATGTAAAAAAAGAAACGTTTGTAATCCTGCGAAGTCAAAGGCGGGTTAATGAATGGAAAAAATATTTGGATTTTTTAAATCAAGACAGTATTTCAAAAATAATCCGTAACTTTCATAAACAAAAATTCAGAACAAATACAATCAACTATAACTTATGAACAACTTAAATAATTCCAATTTATCAACGCTACGTAACCGTATTAATGACACCTAACTAACTAGATAAATATATATTAAATAATCCATAACATGGAACAAGTGAAGAAAATATCTCCTGCAAAGCGAAACCCTCAAATGCCAACGTACCTTACTATGAATAGTAACACCATAGTATTGTACAGAAGCAAGAGGAAAAACTTATAAACTACTTGTCACGGATATATGGTGCAACACAAGATATAAGGAGCAAAAACTGAACAGAAAATTAAAAAGAACAATCAAATTGCGGCATATACGAAAAACCAGTAGACAATATCCCGTAGCGCCTGTTTTATGCTGCACTCTGATTGTCATTCGCCGTCATCAAGTAATTTTAAGTTGTAGTTAAGTTTTTTGTTTGCAACCCAGTCATCTTAGATCAATTTAGAGCCGCCATCTTGAAAAATATGCCCTTTTTTGCAGTTTTTCGTGAATTTCTTGGAAACAATTGAATTTATCGGAATGAAAGGTTGTTAAATTCGGTATGTATATAACTAAAAATAAGGTCTTCTTAGAGATATGCCGTTCTAAACGTATGTAAAGTTAGGTTGAATCGAGATCCATGGCCGTACGTCTAAGTTTCGAGCAGTATTGCTTATAGCAAAGCTTTGGAACTAAAAATATATCAAATGATTAGTAAACTAGTACAATAATAAATTCAATAATAAATATTTTTTCATTATTAACTCCAATTACTTACATCTTATATAAGTGAGGCTGCTGCACTCGTTCAATCTTCTTGGCCAATAAGTAATCCTGTGCAGCTTCATCTTCGTCCGTTTCCTCTTCTTCACAAAGCTCGAGGGCATTGAAACAGCAAATTGCCAAACAATGGTCCCACAAGATCGAGCATTTCAGTCCGAATTTCTTACATCCGCATGATGTTGTACAACAATTAGTGCAATTGCATTTGAGTTTCATAGACTTTGTAGAACAGGGGGCTTCGGTTGTTGTGATGGGTTCCCGACTGTGAGGAGTGGTTTTGCAACCCCAATCTTTAGACATTTTCTCGATTTCACTCCTCTTTTGTACCTGATGCTGATGGTACATGTGGAAAATGGTTGTCGTGTTGCTACTTGTGTCGGGGTGCAAATAGTCTTTTTCCTAGAGGTAGATTTGACAAACTTGATATACCTGACCATATTTAATGAATGACGTTTCCGTTTCACTAGATAGTGCGCCATATAATGCTAGGATGCATTTTAATCCCACAAGTAAGATGTCCCGTAGCGTTGGGATCATTCATTAAAAATGTGTACCCTATTCCCTATTTGTAAAAATTGTAAAAATTTTCAGTTTGCCTTTTTTGGAAGAAACATGATATGTCGCAACATACAATTTATTTCAAACTTATTTGCAACATAAAAATGTCGGCTTCTTTGATCCCTTTACCGCCGTCAAAGAAGCCGACATTTTTTTATGTTGCAATTAAATTTGAAAAAACTGTACAAATGAATTGGTGGGAGAGAAAAAACCTCTAAATTCTTTAGACATTAACTTAGGAACCATGATACTTATAAAAATCAACATCATTTAGTTTATAATTTAATAAACTTTCATTTCCTTAAATTCATAGAAGAACTGAAACCCTAAATTGGGTTGGAACCTTTGATGTGAAGATAACACTGACGTAGTTTTGCACGAAACACCAAAACACTCGACGCGCGTTTCGCCAACCAAGTTGGCATCATCTGGAGAGGATTGAAAACTGAGCAGTTTTTAATCATCTCTTGGTGTTTTGTGGAAAACTACATCAGTGTTGAAAAACTGAAAAGGGGCATATTTTTCAAGATGGCAGCATTTCCTTTGAGCCCTGAAAGTTTTTACATTTACCAAGTCAAAGCGGGTGTATCCTTGAACAAATTTTCATTTCTATTCGTTGGGTTATGAATATTATGACTTCGAGTGCAAGGATAGGCTATTGTTATATATTAATAATGGGCTGTAGTAATACTAGCGCAGGCGTCATGAGGAAACAATACGGGAAATAATAGAAGATATTGAAAACCGGGTTGACAACTGATGTAAGACTTCCTTTTAGTCTCAATATCAGTGTACGCTTCTTGGGGAAAAATGTGCCAATCTTATGCAAAAAGCAGGAACTTCCATTTTGGCAACTTATTATGTTCTGCACTACATACAACCAGCAGTTTCTGAGCTAGAGCCTCTTTAACTCAGAGGTTCTCTTCATCGATTCTATATCAAGGCTAATTCCAGTGCTTGCGTGATATTCGGTAGACTGTTTTTTTTTCACGTAACAAAGCAGAATTACATTAATTATGGCTTAATTCCGTTGTTTCTATATTTACTTCAATCTTATTTTCAATGTAGC
This sequence comes from Rhamnusium bicolor, assembly GCA_029963845.1. NCBI lineage: Eukaryota > Metazoa > Arthropoda > Insecta > Coleoptera > Cerambycidae > Rhamnusium > Rhamnusium bicolor. Next base: position 82,589 of record JANEYF010005102.1, on the reverse strand, counting down.
TGTTTTGCCTTCTTCTGTTTTATCCTTATGACTTTGAATTTCGCATTTATTTTCAGAGTGTGACTTTGCCTCATCAGTCTTAACACTAGGAAAATTTCTGATATCAATAGCTTCCATCAGTTTCCGGTAATTTCTTTTTAATGCACTTCTCAACATTGATGTAATCGATGGCATCGCTACAATTAGTGCAGATGATTAAGAATTATTGTATTCCACTCCTGCGTGTGCAAGAATAGGCACTACATCGTAAATTTGCACGAGATCAGCTTCAGAAGAACCTGCTTTATCGAACTTCTGTTAACTGTCACTAAAGTGGAAAATCTAGAGAACTTGGAAATGGTAGGAAATTTAAGAATAATCCAAAAAGGATCATGGAAAGTCAGGGAATTTCAATAAATTTCAATAAGAGTCATGGAATTGGCATAATCCTCTGCCAAAATCATGGAATTCGCTTCTAACCTTTCCCGTAACTAGAATTTTATTTTGTATATATTGTAAATATTAGGTATATACTTCAATTTTCATGCATGTTACAAATGGTTCAGATGTGACTTGTTGAAATTTAATTCTATTAAACATCGATATTACGTTTTTTGTTGTTTTGAAATGCTGTAGCGGCTGGATGTCAGTCTGAACACTGATTAATGCGTTTTGTATGCGAATAAAATGGGGTCTCCCTTCTAATTGTGTATAGCTTTTTGCGATGTTTCTAGGGGAGAATGGGGTGGATACAAGATTGCGCACACAAGGCTGATTTTCAAAAAATAAGTGTTGGAACAAAATTGAAATTTTATATCGAAAACGGTCATCTTAAATTAAGTTAATTAGTATCAATTACCAAAAAATTTTTTGTTGACAACGTTAAGCGCCACTTTTTTATTCAAATATGTAAATTGTATGTCACTGAAAAATTTCTTTTTAACACGCTTTTGTTAGCTTCACCTGTATGTTTGTGAGTTTGTTTGTTTGTAACCGACTCTTTGGACTCGATTTTGACCCACTTTAAACGCATAGATTTAATTGAAACTTTGTACACTTACGAAGAACCGGTAACAATACAATAATTTGATAAGTTTATATCATTATCCTGATCAGGATCGCCAGAATTAAATAATTTCCTCACGTATCCTCTGCGTGAGAGCAAGTGGCTTATTACTGTTAGTACATTCCGTGATTCTCAGTTCGTTCGTTGGCCGAGCGGGCTAAGGCAGAAGTCTTAGTCGACGCGAAACGACGGACTCCTCGGGCGTGAGTTCAAATCCCGTCTATGGCTGAAAAAAAAAAAATTGTTTTTCAGCAGTATCTGTTGGATCGTAATATGTTATAATATCAGCATCAATAAGCAATATAAATATAGTTTAAAAAAACTAAAAAAACACGCTTTCATAGCACATCAAACTAAAAAGTGAAAAATAAATATAGTTTAAAAAAACTAAAAAATACGCTTTTAAAGCACATCAAACTAAAAAGTGAAAAATAATTATTAATATAAACAATAATGAACGAAAAATACTAGTATTATTGTAAAAACAGCGTGGATTGCTCGATATACGAAAAATATGGCACAAAGCGCCCCACGCTTTTTTTCACAATAATACTAGTATTTTTCGTTCATTATTGTTTTCAGTTTATATTAATAATTATTTTTCACTTTTTAGTTTGATGTGCTTCAAAAAGCGTGTTTTTTAGTTTTTTTTAAACTATATTTATTACATGTAACACGAAACCGTTTTATTAATAATTACTCCCCGATAGATTTTACCAGCATATAGATGGTGGTTTTCATGGCTAAAAAATGAAAAGGAAAATTCTTGCGCCCATTAAAATCTCCTAGTTATTATTGTGCATGCAATCTACGAATACTTAGAATTTAAATTTCTTTTGAATGATGTATTGTTGGAAATAAAATTTAAATGACGTTACAACGCTTAACGTTGTCATCTTAAGAATTCATAGTTGGCGGTGATTTCTATTGTAAAATATAAATTTTCATTAGTGGCTGAACTTTGGTCGTTTTTTTGCAAAATAATCGTCACTTAACATATATGACAATATCTTACGTTGTGGTTATTTTGGCGAGTTCGGTAACATCCAATGTTAATACGAGGAGGACTAAAAGTATTGGTGAATGTAACATTGACATGTTTCTTTGACTATCCATCACAAGAGTAAAAGAGTGTTACGAATAAATAATGCATCCACTAAAACATTTGCCACCTTCAAACATTGGTGGTTTCATCCACGATAATCTAGACATATGTCATTTAGTTCTGAATATATTTTTTTAATACTGCCACATCTGTGAAATATTTTTTTCTTAGTGTCGTTTCCGATGGCAACTGAACATTGCTATACTGCCCACTAACTAATACACTTTTGCAAAAATTACCTGAATAGTGGATTGTCTAGTTTCATCCACTTGTATTACACTCAACTATAATATGCACTAATTTTATGATATAATTTGTTTGCCTGTCACTATCAGTAATACTACTACACACACACTTTTTATGACTATCTGAGGAAATGTGTCTCTTAATGTTTGCGTTGACTTTGCACGACCGCACTATTTTACAGTTTGTGCAATACAATTCTGTGCCATTATACTCCGGAAAATTATTAAATTCACAAGTTCACTTTATCCTCTGAAGAAATTTTAAAGAGTTAATCTCCGTTGTCTTTAATTTCGCACTTCTTACGTATTTAGCTGTTATTCACATAGACGTTTTATAAATACTATGTATTTAGACTGCATTCAATTTCAACATGGGGCAGTGGGCGTAAACGTGATAGCCAAGCCACGATATCCGCCTGTATCTATCTATGAATTGCCATTGGACACTCAACAATAATGAATATTTCCCCATCAAGATATGGCTGTCAGTAAGTAATTGATTTTTATAGCTGCAAACGGTCCAATTACCTGATAAAAACCTTTAATTTTTTATTCCCTGTTTTTATAAAGGAAACAGATTTATTGCTAAGTACATAGCATATAAAAATATTTTATCATTTCATATTGTTTGGGATCGTTTCATTAGATGTTTACAATATAATATTATATCTAAATGAAAGTTGTCTCTAGAATTTATCGCTACCTCCCGATACAGGTATTTTATAATCAAGTACTTCTCTGGTATAGGCGTGGATTTGTTTGTGGATTAACTACTAATTACTATCGGTACATCTTTGATACTAATTTTTATTGATATTACAACTTAGTGGGAATAAGTCAATCAAAATAGAAAAACTACTTTTTCAATTTAGTCGACGTTTCGCTATATTTATTAGCATCCTCAGGTCTAGTTAAATTGTGTTTTTCTTCTTCATAATCATTAATAAATTAAACAAACGAAGACTGGTACAGGGTTGTTTATTATAAATTACCCACCCATTATCATCGTTATTATTGCATCTAAAAAAAAATTAAATAAAAGTTGTGTGGTTATGACTGAATTTTGTTAAAATGCTATCAAAAGTACAGCAGTGTGCAGATTTCAGGGGATACAGAAAAATAATATTTTTTTAAAAATGGGATACCTACCCTGTATATTATTACATTTTTGGAATGATCCTTTGTTCCTGATTTTAAAAATGTACCATATGTTACCCCCTACCATATACCGTTTTTGAGTTATTAAACGTCGAATATCTTTGTTAAACTAGTTACTGTAAATTTGGAAAAGTTAACATTATTAATGTGAGCTATGAAAATGACAACTATTATGTTTGATAAGTGACATTTCTTTAATGAAATAATTTAAAATAATTTACAGTGAGGAAGAAAAAAACAAATATTTATACAAAATAGATAACAAAGATGTATTTAGGAAATTTAAATATAAATAAATGATAACTCATAAAAGATATTCGATGTGTCCACCATTATTGTCAATGCATAATTAATAACGTCTTCTTATATTTATAATTGCACCGGAAATGGCTTCATTAATTACAGTCAGATTGTTTATTTCAAGTCGAATCCTGTCTTTAATGACTTGAATACTATTTTTTTTTTTCGGTTTCCCGATGCCAGTCAGTCCTCCCGTGGCCTCCGACGCCTCACAGGAGTCGCGCCGGCGCAACAACTACAGCCTCTCCCCACATCCCGCAGGGTTAGTGACTGTAGATACCAGAATCGTGTGCCCTAAGTAGACGGAGAGAACCCAGAATGACCGCCTTCTGCATTTGACCTGCCAGCCACTCGGCTGGTTTTTGGCAGGCCGGTATGATCTTCAGTTCCGAGAGCAGCGTAGGCTTTATCCCTCCGAGTACACCGATAATAAGGACGACCATTTTGACCGAGTAGCCTGGGTACATCACTTGGAGCTCGTACCGGAGATCGCGATATTTGGTCCGTTTCTCCTCCTCCTTCAAGGTGATGTTTTTCTCCGCAGGTGCCGAGAACTCGATAACATACATCACCTTGAGTTGATGGTCGAGGAGGACTATGTCAGGCTTGTTGACTTGGATTAGCCTGACAGTCGGGAACGAGTAGTTCCAGTAAATCCGGCATTTCTCGTTCTCGACAACGGACACAATATCTCCGGGGACGTAAGGCAGCACTGGTGTCTGGTCTACCCCGTACGAGTGCCTTAGATGGTAGTATAGCACTCGTAATGCCGCGTTATGCCGGTGGATGTAGGCCGAAATCGCATAAATGGGGCATGCAGATAGTAAGTGCATGAGCGATTCAGGCGCCTGATGGCAGGTCCTGCAGTTGATATCAGGAACCTCTACACGCCACACGCGGCTACGGTAGACCAAGGTGTTGATAACACCATCTTGACAGACCATAATGAATCCCTCGGTCTCCGACTTAAGCCCTGCTGACCTTAGAAAGGCGAAGGTCAGCCTGGTCGATAAACCCAGTGTTTCTATGTTCTTATAGAAGACACCATGCTGGGGTGTATCGACGTGCTGCCGAAACAGATTTTCCTGTTCGGTAGCTCTGATTCGGGCTTTCAGACGATTTGGTTGAAGTTCGGTGACTGACTCAACATCAGCACCTCGCCGGCCTCCTCGCCTGATGTCAAATACCAGACCGAGTTCGTCTGCGGCTCTTCTTGCTGCCTTGAACAATCCTGCTCCCACTCCTACAGTTTCGTGATGTTTTACGAACCGCAAGAGGGGATCTGAGCTCCTGAGTATGTTACATGCCATACTCAGTACTACTCTGCCATGCGTACACTCCAGGCTCAAAAGTCCTCCCCCCCCGTTGACGTGGGAGGTACACACGAGGAACGGACGATCTAGAATGAATACTTCTGTGAATATTCATCATCTTGCGGGTATCTCTGTCTAATTGGCGCAGCTCATCTACCCTCCACTTTACTACTCCGAAGGAGTAGAGCAGAATCGGAACGGCAAGCATGTTAGTTGCAGACACCTTGTTCTTCCCCGAAAGTTCGGAAGACCAAATCTTTCGGAGGCGGTGTCTGTACTTGCCGCGGAGAGAATCCTTTATTTGCGTTACATCTTGGATGTGCCTTTGTTGCACACCCAGGTATGTATAGGTCTCTCCGGCATCCAGATGTCTTAGGATGCTTCCGTCTGCGAGCTGCGCATCTTCAGGGAATTCCCCGCATCGTCCTCTCTTGAGGTGGACGACTGCGCCTTTGTCCAACCCGAACTCCATACCAATTGCCCGCGTATATTCTTCGACCACCCTAAGAGCGTTCTGTAGTTCACGCTCTCCGGAGGCATAAAGTTTAAGGTCATCCATATAAAATAGATGGGTGACCTTATGCCTCCGGTCGCTGGGTGGCCCACATTGATATCCGCGGGTTTGGTGGAGCCCAACAGACAACGGCAGCAGTGAGATGCAGAAGAGGAGAGGACTCAGGGAGTCACCCTGGAAAACTCCTCTCCTAAATGCCACCTGCTCTGTCGTGACCCGCTGCGCACCTGATGTTATGGTGAAGCGGGTCTTCTAGAGCGGCAGCAGCTGTTCTATGCATCTCACTAGTGGTGCTGGTACCGCAAGACATTCGAGCAAGTACAACAATAGCTCGTGCGATGTTGTATCAAATGCCTTGCGGTAACACTGGTCTGCAACGAAATCCTCCTTTAAAAAATTATGCTATAAGTATGAAGATTTTAATGCTCTGAATCTATTCCCGTTGGCCGATTTTTTTCTATCACGTCTAGATTTTTTTATATGAATTTTTTTTTAAATTTCATAAATTTTGTTTTTTTTTTAAATTTTTTTTTGTCAACATCAAGAACAGTATACATACATACAAAATAAGTTTTAGCGAGTTGTAAGAGAAAGAAAGAAAGTATTGACAGTGATTTTTATGGTAGTAGATATGCGCATGCGCAGTATTCGCTGTGACTTTACTTTCTTTCTCTTACAACTCGCTAAAACTTATTTTGTATGTATGTATACTGTTCTTGATGTTGACAAAAAAAAAAATTTAAAAAAAAAACAAAATTTATGAAATTTAAAAAAAAATTCATATAAAAAAATCTAGACGTGATAGAAAAAATCGGCCAACGGGAATAGATTCAGAGCATTAAAATCTTCATACTTATAGCATAATTTTTTAAAGGAGGATTTCGTTGCCGACCAGTGTAATCAATCCAGGCCTTCGATAGATTCCGCTTGTATTGCACAGAATCCTGTGTAATACAGCGGTCTATCAGCAGGCTGTCCTTGCAACCTGCCATGCCCTTCTTGGCACCACACTGTTCGTGTATCTGCTGGAAGACCGGATCAACAGACCTCAGTGTCCTAGCATACAAGATACGTGTAAATATCTTGTAGCAGGAGTTGAGGCAAGTGATCGGCCTATAATTCCTCGGGTCGGAAAGATCCCCCTTTTTTGGGGATAAGCACAGTACGTCCCTCGACGAACCAGTCCGGAATCTGCTGCCCCTCGTTCAACCATGAGTTGAAAACTCGCGCCAGACGGCGGTGAGTGGAAGGAAATTTCTTCCACCACCAGTTGTTAATGCCGTCTGGCCCCGGGGCAGCGAAGTTCTTCGTACCAACAAGTGCTTGTTGGACTTCCTCCGTACTGATTGCCGGGCACACTTCTTCTGGCTCTTGAAGATGTCTGTGGCACAGAGCCTCAAAGTGTGCAATTGATGGAGGGTCGCTATTGAATGGACGCGTCGTTTCGTAGATTCCCTTCCAGAAGGTTTCGACACCTTCTACAGTCGGCGGATTGTCGACAACACGCTGTGGCTCTTGAAAGAGGCGGGAAGGATTCGTACGGAACAAATTGTTTTGTTCCATACTCCTCACTCGCCTCTTTAATGTTTTCTTTATCGCCATGAGCGCTCGGATCCTATCTAGACAGTGCTGCTTGATGGTAAGCATCACTGTCAGATTTAGAGTATGGTGTTGACGTCTGAATCCGGCTGCTATGCGCCGGATTCTGGGAGTAAAAACTCTACCGGACGTCTTATATTCCACCACACTCTGGATCCGAGAAGCGTGTTGTCTGGCCGACTGTATCTTGCCTTCGATTTTTTGTACACGCCGCTTGGCTTTCTCGACCCCGTGTTTGGTTGACCTCTCACGGGGGACGAGTTGCTTCGCGGCGTTGTACACGGCACAGTTGATTTGCCAGATGTCTACATCTTCCGGAATTTCCTCATCGATGACCGCGTCCATTCTAGCCAGGTCTTGTGGCTTTAGGTTAGCCCTGGTGTTAAGGCTAACCCTCGTCCTTAAGTCTACACCGGTGAACTCTAAAGGATGTTCCCCATCAGCTGGTAATTGCCGCGGTGGTACTGCGGCTGGCAGTTCTTCCAGCTGACGGGGTGCCCTTACGTAACCTGTCCTGAGCAGAAAGGATACTTGATCTCTCAGATGTTGTTGAGAGTAGGCGCGATGCTCTGGGTGCATTTCGCACCAAAGTGCATGCATTCGCGCCATGTATCCCCTTCGCTCAGGTTCGCTACTCTCGCGGCAGGTCAGCAAGTCATCCCGAAGTTCCCTCGTCCACTTAAAGCGTCCATGTTCATTGCCTTGGTTATCAACGTTGAGACCATCCGGTAAGGCCCCTCCCACCTGTCTCTGACCCCCATCCGGTTGGGGTCGATTGTGAGGGGCCCTTCTTAGATTGTAAGGAACCCAAGCAGTAAAGGTAGCAGGGTGGTTAGCCCTGGTACCCCGGCCGGCATTAGTCAGGGTGCACCAACGTGGAGGTTGCCGGTCCTTTGCACCCAATACTATTATTATTATTATTGTTATTATTATTATTAGTGACAATGTCTTTTAGAAATTTCCAAAAAGAATTTATCCATAGGGGTCAAATTCGGACTGTTAGGTGGCTATTTAATAGGTCCATTATATCCTATCCATATTGGGAATACATTATTCAAATGATCTCGAAAGGGTAGGATACTATGCGGAGTTGCCGCATCCTGCATCCAAATCATATCATCAAGTTGGGCTTCCGGAAAATTCTGCAAAAGAATATTTTCTGTTTCTGGGATAATTATTTCCAGATAGGTAACTCCAGTTAAAGTATAATCATAAAATATTGGCCCAACAATTTTGTTTCTGAAAATTCCACACCAAACGCTAACAGTTTTTCTTCCTGATTGTTTTATTTGTTTTACCAATCTTTTTCTGTTGTGCTTGTTTTCTTACGACCCTCGATTTTTCATATTAAAAACTCCTGTCGTAGAAAACGATGATTCATCGGTCCATAATATTTTAGTAAAAAAATCGGGATCTTCATCCAACTTTTGAATTATCTGGCGGCAAAAGTCTAGCCTTTTCCGTTTATGAGCCTCTCAAAGCTTGTACGGGTAGAATTTTATATGGTCTGTGGCTGTTACTTTTTAACGTACGTTGGATTTTGGAATAACTTTTACCTAATTGATCGAATGCATTATTTATAATACATTCAGAATTTTCTAAAAAATAATACAATGTTTCAAAAAAGTCTATTCGCCAATAAATATGGATGGGATTACCTTCGAAATGAAGCAGTATATCTAGCTGTTCTTCCTGGTTTGCTTGAACTACACGCTTTTTTCTACTAAAACTGGAGGTATTATTCACCTTTCGGTAAATATTTTTGAACGTATTTTCTGATGGTATTGGACGATTTGGATACAACACCCTATATGCTCTTTTTGATGCACGTTTATTTTTGTTATTTTGTATATAACAAGTAAATATTTGGAATTTTTCTTCCTCACTGTAAACCCTTTTGATTATTTCATTAAAGAAATGTCACTTATCTATATAATAGTTGTCATTCTCATAGCTCACCTTAATAATGTTAACTTTTCCATATTTACAGTAACTAATTTAACTAAGATATTCGACGTTTAATAACTCAAAAACAGTATACGGTAGGGGTAACATATGGTATATTTTTGAAATCAGGAACAAAGGATCATTCCAAAAATTTAATAATATACAGGGTATCCTATTTAAAAAATGTGTTATTTTTTTTGTATCCCGTGAAATAATTTATAATGAATAATCCTGTACGAAACATAGGTTGAAGCATGATACAAATACACTGATATGCCAATGCGCATGGAGACCTGGCTTGATCCAAGAGTGACGTCAGTAGCGAAAAAAAAACTGAATTTTCGCAATTGCTTTAAAACGTTCTACACTTATTAGTTGTTATCAATAATAATTTTAAATATATAGGCAATTTAATAGATAAATTTTTATATTAAATGTGTTCAAATATCAAAATATATTTGACAATTTTTTTATATTTTCTATTAGGTACATAAAATATTTCGTTATTTTTTACTTGTCGGAAAAAGTTAACTCTTTACGAAAAGTTTTGCTTATTTAAAAAATGAGATTCGCATGGAGATATTCAATATCCGAAATAGGGTACACAAAAATGGTGAAAACCCAAAAACAGGTTGAGATAACTATCTTCATTTTTAACATTAGAAAAATACCTAATAAAAAATTTTTAGGATTGAAAAATTACCACAAATATGAAAAATGAGTTGGATATTCGAATATATTTTTTTAATAATCAATCTTATTCAAATGTAAAAGTCAAACTGTAAAATAACATATTGTTAAACTAATAAATAGTTGCTGTTTAATTATTGTTCATATAGTGTAATTAATTAAATTTTTCATCTGTTTTGTTATTTAATTTTACAAAATACAGCCTGAAATATTAATAAATTTGCTTGTTCACGAAACCGGTCACACCAATAAAGGAATTTTATGAGAATTTTTCTGTTTGTCTTATCATTGGTATTAATAAATTGTTGTTCTAAAAATTTGCCTAGAAAAGCTTTTATTGCCATATTGTTCCTATTGGTTATGATTAAGTATTAGAACTTCGGTGACTTGAGAGGCGGTGAAGAAAACATTTTAAGTTCCTTTGATTACTCGATTATCATATCTAAAATAATATTGCACAATTTGGCATTTTTAACACGCTTTTATTAGCTTCACTTGTATGTTTGTTTGTTTGTTTGTTTGTAACCGACTCTTTGGACTCGATTTTGACCCACTTTAAACGGACAGATTTAATTGAAACTTTGTACACTTACGAAGAACCGGTAACAATACAATAATTTGATAAGTTTATATCATTATCCTGATCAGGATCGCCAGTCCTTTCCTCACGTATCCTCTGCGTGAAAGCAAGAGGCTTAATATTGTAAGTATATTCCGTGATTCTCAGTTGGTCGTTAGTCGACGCGAAACGACGGACTCCTCGGGCGTGAGTTCAAATCCCATGGCTGAAATAAAAATTTTTTTTTTTTTTGAGAAATATCTGTTGGATCGTAATATGTTATAATATCAGCATCAATAAGCAATATAAATATAGTTTAAAAAAACTACAAAACACGCTTTCATAGCACATCAAACTAAAAAGTGAAAAATAAATATAGTTTAAAAAAAACTAAAAAACACGCTTTTAAAGCACATCAAACTAAAAAGTGAAAAATAATTATTAATATAAACTGAAAACAATAATGAACGAAAAATACTAGTATTATTATGAAAAAAGCGTGGGGCGCTTTGTGCCATATTTTTTCGTATATCGAGCAACCCACGCTTTTTTCACAATAATACTAGTATTTTTCGTTCATTATTGTTTTCAGTTTATATTAATAATTATTTTTCGCTTTTTAGTTTGATGTGCTTTAAAAGCGTGTTTTTTAGTTTTTTTAAACTATATTTATTTAAAAAACACAATAATAGTTATCTTAAAGCAGCGATAACTAATGGACAGTAAAAAAATGACAACCTCACAATTTTAATAATTTGAATTTCTCGTCATATTACTTTTCGCTGCTGACGTCATGCACAGAAGTGAACGAAATTCGGCCACGGAAATATTATACCAGTGTTGAAGTAAATACAACATAAAACACATAAACACAACACAATACACTGCAAAAAAATTTTTGCTATTTGTCCACGTTTGTAGAATTGTAAATATGAAAGTGAAATTTATAACATCAACTTTTCTTCCGATTATTTTTGAGGTAAAATAATTCCGTGCTTGTTTTGTAAGGATGATATTTTCTATGAAATCATGCTCATAATGGTCGTAAAGTTTCTGAATTTCTGAATATGTCTCATATACTCCCTAAATTTATGTTGAGTACCTTTTTTCCCCTATATATTTAACTTCTCTTTCGAAATGATATGAAACTTAGGTTGTAATAGTCCTACTGTATTACGTGGCCAGGAAACTAAATATCTAACTTTTCCTGCGGTGGCTGGATTATATTTGCGGGATGTTTCCCTCACGACTTTTACTACGATCAATAAACCAAATTAATATCGTCTACCCCAAAAATGTCTCTTGAGAATCGAGGTTAGTCCTTTGTTAACAAAATTTCTTATAACTTAATTGTTAAATGATAGTTTGATAATGTTAATGAAATAACTATCCCTTTCTGTAATAATAATAAATTTGTATTTTTTATATTAAAAAAAACCTCTCAGTCATTAGGTGTCGGGAATAATTTGTAATTTTCAGGATTGTAAAATTTTAAATTTACAATTTACGGTTTACAATGAATTCACAATACAAGAATATTATACTGAGAGCACTTAATTAAATGTGACGTCATTGCAAACTTATCGTAAAAACACGTAAAAAAGACTTGTCTTGTCTCGATAAATTTGCAATAATATCACATTTAGTAATTAGGTGCTCTCGATATAATATTCCTAAATTGTGCTGTGATGTTATTGCAAACTTATCGTAAAAATGCTATAATATCCAACATAAATCTCCATAAAGTACGAATAGCCCATGAAATTGGCAATGTAACTTTAATAGCGAGCTCATAAAACTGACAGGAAGTAATTAATTATGAATTACCATTCCCTGTTACATAATTTATTGCTGTGCTCTAGTTTTGACAATGTCAAATCAAGACTCTGGCGCTAATGGACAATTAAAAAATTGTGTTTTTTGGCCTCTTCTAGCAAGTAAAAAAGAACAGATGAAATAATATTACTTTCTTATAGCTAATAAATATAAGAAAGTATAGTAAACGTGATTTTTTTTCGACCTCGAGATTTTGATTAATACATACGTTTTGAACCCTTCTGAATACATTCAGACTATTTTCCGAATGATGTCTGCAGGTGCGTGTATGTAGATGTGTGTGTGTGTGTGTGTGTGTATGTGTGTATCAGCGATAACTCAAAAAATACTAATGGGAGACTTTCCAAATTTGGCAGGTAAGATTGTCAACAACATTTTAGGTGACACATTATATTTGGTGAATGTAGTACCACCAGATGTTTGTGAACCCTCAAAAAACAGTAATAGTATCATTCACCCGGAAGAGGAGGAAGTTGGAGGACTTAAGACCGCCCTCCTTAATGGGTGAAACTATTCCATTTGCGGAGGAGGTGAAATATCTAGGAATCACTCTCCATAAATCACTTAATGGGATCTCCCATCTGGAAAAGGTAATCCACAAAGCAAAACTGTCCTTATGTACATCCTGGGGCATGGGTCCCCAACAAATTTATTGGATCTATGTCACGGTCATCAGACCAATGATAACATACGGATCCATCGTTTGGTGGCCGAAAGGATTACAACGGACGGCCAAAACCAAACTCTCTGGATTACAGAGATCAGCATGCTCGGCCGTAATGAGGGCAATTAGCACCACACCGTCAGCTGCAATGGAAATCCTCCTGGACGTATCCCCTCTTCATATATATTTGGAGAGAGGCCAGGTGAGCAACATATAGACTGCAACAAGAGGCCATTAATATGCCGCAGACTAGTATCATGGAGCGGAACAGGTTGCTGGATGACTTAGAGTGTCACAGCATCCTGGGAATGGCCTTGGATACTATGCTTACCATGACCAACTACGGGCTGACCTTCAACATCCTTTTTCCGGAAAGAGATGAGTGGGATCGAAATAAAACCAACCTACTGAGGGCAGACTGTTACAGGTTTACAGATGGCTCCAAAACTCCTAAGGGAACGGGAGCCGCAGTACATAGCTACAGACCAAGGGTGAAGATATCCTCAAGCCTAGGTACTAATGCAACTATTTTTCAAGCCGCGGTTCATGCCATTGTACTGTGTGTGCGAAAGCTGGAATATATGCATCTTACGCGTAAAGCAGTTATAAAAGCTCTTGGCCCCTGCCGCTGTAACTCCAAAACGGTATGGAACTATCAGAAGGCTCTAAATCATTTGAGCAAAAACAACAGTGACTCTGGTCTGGATACCTGGCCACTCTGGTATGGAAGATAACGGAATAGCCGACTCCTTGGCCAGAGAAGGAGCAGGATCACGATTTATCGTACCAGAACCGCTACTTGGCATATCTTCAAGTACTACTAAGATGGCTATCTCAACCTGGGCTGAAAGGAAAACTCTCCAGTATTGGCAAGAGTTACCAGGATTAGTTTATTCGAAGACGTTTATAAAATAACCTTTGAAATCAAGAACTACGAAACTTTTAGAGTTAAACAGGGTAAACTTGAAAATTCTAACAGGCCTCTATACTGGGCACCACCGACTAAACAATCATCTGCATAAACTCAGCCTAGCGGAGAACGCCGAGTGCCGTCTATGCTTGGAGGATGATGAGAAGGCAGACCACATCTTATGCACCTGTCCCGCTGTGGAGAGGATCCGATTTTCAATATTTGGCAAAGGGCCACTTCTGCCAGAGGATCTGGACACATTCTCACCCAATAAAGTTATCAGTTTCATTAAGAGCCTGAACTTATTGGGTGAAATATAATTAGGAGTGAGCCACAATTGGCCTGCCAATGGCCGCAGTGGAGGGTCCACAAGGACCCACTCACAATAACCTAACATAATCTAACCTAACTACCAGAAGAAACATAATGAATGAAAGAAGAAAAAAGGTACAATTTCGGGAAAAATATTCAAAAAATTAAATTTCAAATGTTCTTGATAAAAGTAACAAGAAACTACAGCCAAAATAGTTCAGGAAATTTTTTACCCTACACTCCCACAGTTAGGAAGTCTCTGATTAACATTAACAGAGAGGTTGTAGCCCCCTTACGAAATGTTTTCGATACTTGTTTATAGAAAACTTTTGTCTTAAAATTATATGTTCTATCACCTGTTTCAATTTGTAACAATAATAGCAGAACACCCTGTAGACGGAATACACACAGTTTCTAAATTTACAGATTTTTTTTCCAAATTTAGAGGTTAGAAAGTTTAATTAATAAAATTAATATAAATCATCAATATTCATGATGATAAATATATGGAAGAAGTGGTGGCCGGAACAATTGAGAGACCACATAGAGGAGAATTTTGTCAGATTTTTTAAGAAAATGGGTTGTATAGAAAGTCTTAGCATGGAATCTATGGAATAGATAAAGTTAAAAAAAAAACACATTTTGTGAATCTTAGTTTATAGTAAAAGATCTACCTACATTTCTCTACTCTTTCCAGGGGCGGCATTATGGAGGGTAACTTTAAAACCTCAAAGGAACCTCCTTTCTAGTTTAAGCGTTTTAAGGTTTTAAGAAAAGAAGCATTTTAGGGGGTGAGCGTATCTGACTTACTTGTATTTCTATATGAAAAATTAAGCAGCGGTAGTCGCAGTCAGTAATTTGGTTAAATGATTGTAAAAAAGTAAATTTTTTACTGTAATTAAGTTTTAATTATTAGTTACATTGCTTTTAGATTTTGTTAATTTAATTTTAAAATATAGAACTAATAAAATCCATCCAGTCGGGTTTTACTTTTTCTACCATTTTGTATTTCACTTCCATTCCACAAAATTTATGAAAACTTAAAAATATATTTCAGTTTTTGATCATATGTTCCTTAGCCATTTTCAGCAGTAGCACTATACATATTGTTACGCCACTGGAATGTGTAGACTGGTTAGATGAGACTGGAATTATATGCGAACGGCTGGGAATATTCTGGACTGCTCTAGATCATGTGAATGGATGTATAAATAAGACACACGGTGGGCCAACTCTCAATCTCAAGTTGAACGTGAACAAGTAAAGAAGAAATAAGAAAGAGACTTATAAGTGTTCAAGTGTGATTATGGTTAAGACAGTAATAAATCTATTGTTGTTAATTGTTAATTAGTAAATAAAGTAGTGAATAAGTGTTACCTGTACTTTCAATCAACGAATCTACGAGTAGAGGTGTATGTATAAATATATTACAAATAGGCCATGCACTTGCAACATGTTCTACTATTGGTGTACTCGTTGATAACTTGAGTATATTAGGTGCGATCTTTCTGAGGTCTCAATTAATCTAAGTAGTTTTACGGTTACGGAGGCTACATTGAATGAAATTATGCTTCTATTTTTGCAGTGTAACCGTAAAACAACTTAGATTAGCTGAGATCTCAGTTAGAAAGAACGCACACCTATTGTACGAATTGGAAAAATTCGTACAATAGGTTAAATCTATTAACGTTTATAAACATAAACAAAACTGCTGCCTACGTTCTCATCCTTTATTTAGACTGTGCGTAAGGAGAAATTTGAAATGCTTTAAATCTCCTTTCAATTAGCTTTGCAATTTGCTGAACAGCATATACATACATATGTAGTAAAGTAGAAAGTGCATAATAAGTGGACATTATTCTCTGCCATCGGCGTCGGCCGGCAGGCGGCTTGGATGAACATAAACGCTATGTATTTAGTTGTAACTGTATCTGTTGATGGCGAACAACCTGAATATTCTTACCGTTTAAAAGTGCAACAATTCCATTGTTGTCTAAACATTACATTAATTTGAATTCGTTAAACAAGAGCGAGGATTTTATCACAAATTAATGATCTTTTATGATTTGTTGTAAGAAGTCCCTTCTACACCACACCAACTGCAGACTCTTCCTCTGATAGATTTTTTGTGTCTAACATCGAAATAGAAGTATCTGTTACTTATTGAAATAGAGTATAACACATAATAAAGTCTGACACCCATTTCATGGGCGTCCAATTCGCGATTTTCTGAACAACTGCTTCCCGAGAAGGTGGATTGGCAGGCAATGATCGATAGAATGGCCTCCAAGGTCCCCAGATCTTACACTCCTCGATTATATTTTATGGGGTTATTCAAAGTTAAAGATCTATGTCAACATACCACAAAATTTATATTTAAAAAATCGATTTATAGATGAAATACATATAATTAGCCAAGAAGTCATTCAAAATGTACAGAAGAATTTGTAAAAGACTTGCCTATTATTGTCAAGAAACTGGTGGATGGCTGTTCGGACACTTAATTTGATAATTTTGTTTGCAAGACTTTAATTTATTTTTTGTTAATAAAAAAATTAAGGTTTTCCAATTTTCAGTTGTCCTTTATCAAAAAATGTAATGTTTCAAAATGTTTATACTGTCATTATGGTAATAATTAAAAGATCTATTGAATATTTTGTTCAAACTATTACCACTTCTTAATATCGAAAATTATGAATATTTTGTAAAAGTATCAATAAAATAATATTTGACATGTCAACCTTGTTTAGGTGTTTTGCTTTTTATTAAAAGCAGTATAAATTGAGTATAAATATTATTTAAATGTAAATGCAAAGTTTAAATTTTGAAAGATGGTACCATATTCCTTAATTATAGAGCAAATAATGCACTTAGATCTTTATGATGAAATCAGTTTTTATTGACAAGAGTTGTCCGCATTACCAAGTAATTTCATTTAATTTTAAATTGAGTGTGAAATCTGCCTAATTGCCATAATGACCTATATGACTCACAACGGGAGATCAGGACTTCACCGTTGTATTTTTTTTGTAATTCCATCTGGATAAATGTTGACCCTGACCGGGGTGGGCCTTATAGGCTATGAATAATATAACATCCATAACGTTTAAATTTGGTTTTATTGTTGGTTGGGTTTCGATCCAGTTACGGTTTTAGGGGATTATTGTTGTTACCCATTAATATAAAAGTACAGAAGATGTACTTTTGTGCAGAGTTTAATGCGATGATAAATCATTAGTTCCTTTCAGTGCGTGATTAATGTTTTTGCTCAACATACGGCTGATAGCTTTTCAGGGAGCTTTTCAGATTCTAATATAAAAAGAAGCCGCCACATCACACATTTATGTAATGAATAGGAAAATGTAATACTGAGATGGGGACGAAAAGTGACAAATGCCGAGCGCTAATTAAGTCTGTTATCCTTTTCCAAGAAAGCGAGAAATTAATGATGATGTGACTTGTGAAAAGTAGCTGGGTTTTTGCTAACTATTCGTTGTTCTTAAATACATAACTTGAATGAGAACAATTAATGTCTAACTAGTCGTGTATAAAAGACTTTTATGGTAAAATAAAATAAATAATAAAATTGAACACATTTTATGACACTGTTCACGTTACAAGGAGAGTTTCGAGATCTCTGCGATGTCTTTGCATACTAATTTTTATGGGTTGTGAGTAGTAGTTTGTAATACATATTTTACTTTCAAATTAGTAGTATGATGACGATGACACAAAATACGAAAATATCAGTTTATAAACTAAAATCACAGTATAATGTAATGTAAAGCAGTAAATTCACTAATACATCAAGCCCATTGAAATTGATGGACCATCATTTGGTTTTTTTATGAAGACTAGTGCGCCTATATATATATATATATATATATATATATATATATATATATATATATATATATATATATATATATATATATATATATATATATATATATATATATATATATATATATATATATATATATATATATATATATATATATATATATATATATATATATATATATATATATATATATATATATATATATATATATATATATATATATATATATATATATATATATATATATATATATATATATATATATATATATATATATATATATATATATATATATATATATATATATATATATATATATATATTTATATATATATATATATATATATATATATATATATATATATATATATATATATATATATATATATATATATATATATATATATATATATATATATATATATATATATATATATATATATATATATATATATATATATATATATATATATATATATATATATATATATATATATATATATATATATATATATATATATATATATATATATATATATATATATATATATATATATATATATATATATATATATATATATATATATATATATATATATATATATATATATATATATATATATATATATATATATATATATATATATATATATATATATATATATATATATATATATATATATATATATATATATATATTATATATATATATATATATATATATATATATATATATATATATATATATATATATATATATATAATATATATAAAAATAATTTATTCATTTTTTTTATGAAGACTGGGATATATATATATATATATATATATATATATATATATATATATATATATATATATATATATATATATATATATATATATATATATATATATATATATATATATATATATATATATATATATATATATATATATATATATATATATATATATATATATATATATATATATATATATATATATATATATATATATATATATATATATATATATATATATATATATATATATATATATATATATATATATATGTTATTTTCAGGTTTTCTTGGGTGGTGAATGTTAAATTCGTTTTCCGGGTAAACTCCGCGTAGGGGAGATAGGCCCCGAGAGGGACCGTGGTTGTCTGAACGACGTTTCGGCAGAATCTCATCTGCCATCTTTAGGTTCTAACAGATAACTGCTTACTGCGGCTTCTGGTAACTCGGAACTGAAATGACGTTTTCTGGATCTGGCAGTTCTTTATATACTCTACCTATGTTACGCTCTGTTGCTCTCGACACACTCCGGGCGTCATGGTCTGCTGCACCCATCCTCCTGATTTCGAGCGCGGCTTCGTGTAATCGGTCCTATTCCGGGCGCGCATGCGTGTGTCTGTGCTTATGTCACGGTCTGTTGCACCCATCTCCTGATTTCCGAAACGTCGTTCAGACAACCACGGTCCCTCTCGGGGCCTATTACCTATGCGGGAGTTTACCCGGAAAACGAATTTAATATATATATATATATATATATATATATATATATATATATATATATATATATATATATATATATATATATATATATATATATATATATATATATATATATATATATATATATATATATATATATTATAATAAAGACGCATAATTTTTAAAAAAATCACCAATATCATTTCAGTGATTATTTCATTTAAACTAAAATAAACCTTTTTGATTGTTTTTAATATGCGTATTAATAAACGAAAACTATGTGTTTTCGTTTTTGCATTTTGCTTTGGTATTGGCAGGTTTATTCTCTGTACTAAAAGCACTATGGCTGTGATCTTGTTTCTATAATTAACAAAACCAAATTAATACATACATTCAAAAAGTTCATTGAAGATGACGTTACTTTGTAAAAAATCCATTTTGAAATTAAATAATTACAAAACAGTGTTTTTTTACCTGTCTAATTTTCACTTTTATTTTCAACTTTACGACTAGTTTCATCCTATTATAGTTACTTGAAAATGTTCGAATAGGATGAAACTAGTCGTAAAGTTAAAAATAAAAAGGAAAGTTAGACAAGTAAAAGACAGTGATTTGTAGTTATTTGATACATACATTATCTGAAATGTCATTGTTTGTCACAATGAAAAAGAAATTAAATTTAGATATTGAATTTAATAATCATACGTTTGATATTAACATTTACAATAAATAATTATTTAAATGGTTGAAACGTAATTTATTTTTCATGAAATATCTTAAATATAACTCGTCTATGTATTATTGCAAATTCGTTCTCTTATACCTAATATAAAGAACTATAGTAATCGTGATATTTTTCGACCTCGAGGTTTTAATTAATACGTTTTGAACCCTCCTGAATGCATTCTGACTATTTTCCGAATTATGTCTATCGGTGCGTGTGTGTAGATGTGTGTGTATCCGTGATAACAAAAAATACTAATGGGAGACTTCCCAATTTGGCAGTTAAGATTTTCAACAGCATTTTAGGTGACACATTAAATTTGGTGAATGTGGTACCACCAGAAGAGATATAATGAATGAAGGAAGAAAGGTACAATTTTGGGGAAAAAATTAAAAATTTTTATTGCATTTCTGAACCAATCTCGACGAATTATAATGAAAAAACATAACTTTATGGAAAAAAATCTTTCGGCATGTCTGTAGTATTGCGATAGCAGCCAGAGTTTTTGAGATAAAGCTTTCAAATTTGATACACATGTAAAGGCCAAAGACAATGACAAATTCGGTAATGAGCAAAATTGGCCAGCTGAAAGGAGGTCCACGGACCCATATTTGCCTTTACAAAAAAATTAATTCTTGATTGAAGATTTATCAAGCCAATAAAATATAGTTTCCAAGTACTTAAATAAAGATGATGTAAACTGAAATATTTTACACATTTGGCCTCTATAAAATGGTGTTAGGATAAGTTTAACAGTTTTACATTTGAAAGGTCTAATTTAGTTACAAAAATGTCAATGAAAAGAAATTAAAATATATGACATGAATTATTATTGACAGTATGACGCTGATAATTAATTATTTAAAAATTTTAATGAAACATTTCAAGGTACGCTATTAAAATTTAATTGAGGTAAGTGAAAATTAAATAGAATGATTTTTTAGATCAGGATGATATATACTCGTATAAGAAAGTTATGTGCTGGCCACATCAGATATTTTGAAACAAAATATTATGTTGCTTTTAGAAAACCACACGCTAAGGCACTTGTTTGGTTTCCAAGTAACATATTTTGTTTCTCATAATCGAATTAATTTGATGTTTGGTAATTATTAATACACTTGTTGTGTTCCTTGATAACACATTAATTCTTTTTTATATCACACTAGAATTACTGGACCTATATGCACTTACCAGTTTATTCAAAAATATTTATACTTTTGATATATCGATTGAAATTTTAGTTAATAAATTCTTATCCTAAATATAATAATCGACATTTTTTTTTTAATAATTGATTAAAATGAGTAAACCAATTATAATTCAAATGATAAGAAAACTCAACTCGTACTATGCACTTTCAATATCACTTCAAAAGTAACAACTTAAAATAAAAAAATATTTATTAACATATACATATTAGAAGTATTACAAATCACATATTTCCATTATTACTTATAAACTACTATAAATTCCTTGGATATCATAAATTTAGTGGACTGCTTGTTAGCTCTTTGAGATTTTAACTCCCTATTTGTAGGTTTGACGGTATAATATATTTTTACACGGATAAACAATGACAAAAATAATCAATTGGAAAATTTTGACACCGGTGAGAATATTTAATACTCAAAAATTTTTATTTTTATTTATACCCAACCCAATGGCAAGCTCAATAAAATTTGTAACAAATTCTTCTTTAAGGCCTACTACTCTCAGAAAAATGTTCATCTAAGCCGTAATGTCAGGTTTGATTTTCTGTGCAATTGCCTAGTTAGATAATTGTTTTCCTCATTTGAACTTTTCTGAGAGTGTGGGCACTTAGGGAAGCGGAAGGTGATCCAGCATCTAAAAAAGGACAACTGTATTAAAACATTAGAAATCTCTTTTCAAGTTTTTCTCTTAATGTAGACACATCGATAAATGCATTATTTATTACGGTATTTTTTTTATATTATTATTATTCTTATCTACCTTGTTCATCTTTAGGAAAATGGAAAAAACTTGAAGAGCAGAACAATTCTTTGTACCAGTACTCATTTTTCATTCCATTTGTGACAAATATGCAGTATGCACACAAAAATCACAAAATACTAAACATGTTGCACAAATAACCTCACTTCAGGATTCAAAATAATAATAAAAAATGAGTCAGACCGTCAGACGTTAGACCAGCTGTATTGTTGCTACCGAGTGTGTAGTGTAGTCCACGCGCCGTTAGGAGAATAGTGGGGGCTGAAGCCAAAATAAGGGGGGAGTGATCTGACTGTAGACTGTGCTAAAATGTTATCCTTTTAATTTTGAAATAAAATAATTTCTCACTAATTTTAAATTGGATATTATGAGAAAATACTGGCGAGGCAGGCCTTACTTTTTTTAATCGAATGAAATTAATGTTAGACCATTTTTCTCAGTAACAGTTAATCTAACGAGAAATTTTCAGTATTCTTTTCGGCTCATTTCCTCATTCTGAACCTTTTTATTTGAAAAGTTTTTTGATTTGATGCATTTCTTTGATATTCAATAATAGGGTTTTTCCTTGCCACAAAAAAGTTAATTTCTTCTCTCTGCGCCAAGCTAGATAGTTGAGTAGTGCCAATGATATACATATTTATTATAACAAGACAAATAAATAATCTCTTTGTTCTATTTGAAGCCAGCAAATGTTAAAAATACACATGGACAGTACCAGAGGGCGACACACTGCTTTCTTGCTTTTTCTTCATTAATACTATTCATCCAAATTATTCATATTATTTATTGAAACAAGTACAATGGATTATTACCTAATAAAAAGAATAATATCAATGGCAGTAAGAAGGATATTTTAGTATCGTCCCCTGGTATTGTTCATACTCATTTTTGACATTTGTTGGCACAATTAGAACAAATTCGTCTTATTATAATAAATATGTGATATAATTTTAAAGGTTTTGTAATAAATGAATGTGACAATTTTAGAATTCAATAAAACGGAAATAATAATCTAACTAGCTAACCAATTAATGAGGAAAGAAAAATATAGTAAATCGTAGTATATGTTCGGGTGTGGTTATTTTGTTTATCTTTATCACTTTCATCTTGTCTGGCATCCTGTCAGTGGACTCCAAGTTCCGTAAAGAAAACAGGGGTGCGAATAGTTGTTCCATTCAGCTGTTATTGGATATCGACTATTAGTATATGAACATTTCCTGTTATCTCATAAGTCATAATGCGCGAAAATCTGTAAAATTAACATATCCATTTTAAAATCTGAATTTAACACAACTTTTCGCTTTGCTAGAACCCCTATTGTTTGTTATTCACAACTATCTATGTCAGCAAACATCCCTTGAATTCCCATTTTTTAATTCTCTCTCGCCTTCATCGCCGTTTTAAAAATAACATCAAACAATTTTCTATACACGTTGCTTTGACTGGAATTTAAACTAAGGCAGAACATGTATTGCTGTAACAAGGTCAAACCGGGAAGTATGGAAATGGACCCAATAAATTAATCATGTCATCATGTCATTTCTGTGTGCAGTTTCGTTAATAATAAAATAATCAATCTTTGCAACCTTGCAATTGTTAAGATGACGATTTTAAATTGTTTATTCAATTATCAACATCATAACAATGTCGTTTTATTATTGACACCTATTTTTTATTACCGTCAGTCCTAAGTTCTAGTTTTATCATTTGTTTGTGTCATTTTATTACTTTGGAAAACATGTGTATACATGTTGGAACGGAAAATTATTTTATTATTTTTTCTAGAAATGCATAAATACGACGCAAATAAAATGTAATATTTTAACAACAGAAATGGTTCACATATTCTGTGTACATACAATCGACGTTACGTGTATTTGATACACGCCGTGATTGTGAAAGACATTTAAATTCTGGTATCCATCGACAAAATATTGCCAATACAATAACAAAAGTTGAATTTTTTTTATGATTTGTGTGTCATGTTGAGAGGACGGATTTACCAATCGGATATGACGTAAAATGAGGGTTGACTTTAGGTGGTTATATGATGTGTCAGATTTGCATGCATAAATGAAACGATATCTTACCTTGAAATTTTTTTTAGCGAATTTCGGTTCCAAAATTGACCAAGTCAATTTATTATAAACACTCAAAGAAAACTGAAGGTATAGGTGGATGTACTTAACACTAAACTAACACTTTCCTTGAAAATCCATTTATATTGCGAGAAGGACAGCTCGACGTCGACGGATGTAACTGCGGCATACTTAAAATATGTAAATTTTCGCAAAGTCACCACATTCATGCCCGGTATAGCATTAGTTTAAGACTTTTTTTATAAGTTAACCTACATTTATATATTTATCATGTACTCCTATAAATGGCCACTTGGCTGCTGGATGTAATTAACTAAATAAATAAATAAAGTCTACTTCTTTGGCGTTTAAAAGATCTATTACACCTGTCATCGTAACAAATCCGGGATTTTTTTAAAACAGTTTGGAATTTTGTTTGTACCCTCGCAGCAAGTTCTCCCTGTAATTGAAAAATATATTGTTGAAGATCGAACACAACTTTTATTGCATCAACTGTAGTAAATTCTTATGTTGGCTGTTATTGAAGGTCCCGTGTGGCTAGAGGAATTCGTGAAAAACTTCCTTGTATGGTCTCCAGATTTTCTTGAACAGTTGGATCCATAAATGCGTCATTTGGATTTAACTGCTGTATTGAGGATTTCACATTTTCAAAATGACAGTAATAGTACTATGCTGTCTCTAGCCAAGTTGCCCATCGTGTTATAATAGACTCTGGCGGTAATGGAGTATTTGGTAGAATATTATGAAATAACTTTACACGACGTGCTTTAAGAAAAAAAATTCTTTACACTAGATATCAAATTATCAACATTAAGGTAGCACTCCCTAATAGTTTCAGGAATCCTATAAAGCCCATGTACTGAACATGTTACATGAAGTATATTCTATGTTCTCTTTAAAATTCTTTCAGCAGTTTTCATATAATTCATTCCATTGATAAGAAGTAATAAGAATTTGTTCTTATTTTCTCGCTCCGTTTATGGTTTTCTGAGGAAATATGGCTATTAATATTTTTGTTGCATGACCACGAAATTGCATTGTCACGTGTAGTGCAATACAATTGTGTACCATCAAATTGTAAATCGGCAATATCGCAAATCCATTACTGTAGCTTCCGTTGGTTTAGTACGTTGTGACATTTTAAGTGCGCGTTTTTAGTACCTACGTCCGATTGCATTATGTAAGATACTGTTTGATTGTGTTATGTTTTCTCCCCTCCACGCTAGGGCCGGCCGTTGGCCTTCAGTAATGTAAATTACCAGTATACTGCAATTTAAAAGAATCTATTACGCATTACGTTTTTATTTAATGTAGTGCATTCTTCGACAAACCGAAGTTACGCATTAGCATTGTAAAATTAAATAAAATGCACTTAATATGTTGCACGACTTTCTTTTTGTAGTGTGGGAATATTTCAGTAGGTGTTTACAATATATTATTATCTGTAAAAGCCATTCCTGGAATCCGATCGGTAAATCCAACCTCTGGTCATGTTCTGGTGTATAGTTCTCCTTTACTTAGTAGCCATACATTGCATACAACATACTACCACAGAATAACCAACAATCAGAAGGGAATCTCGTATCGCATAGCGTGGGACCACTTAGCTCCAGAATCGGCCATCTTTTTGGAATAGAAGTCAGGGGCGTATTATTTTGTAATGTTGTGGTCAGATCTGTACTTAGGTATTTGTAATCTTGCGATTTCATGAAATTACTTTTAAAGTTTTAAACTGTATCAAAGTAATTGTGTTATTTTTGTCACCTTATATGATACTTACAATTTAAAACTAGAAATAGAGATTTATGAGAAAAACTGATGCCTCTGAAAAATCATGAACCATAATATTATGAATATTGAAAATATTAGGCTTCTAGAACATCAAGAAAATATTGTAGTATGGTAAAGATGTGCGATGAGGGTGAAATGTATTTTATTTTCTCTAGAGTAGTGAGTATACATATGTATATCACATGCAACTTTTTAATATAAATAAGTCTGTATAGGTACATATAACTTTAAATTGTACGAAAATTTTATAAATCACTAATTTTTCATGTATAAATGTTTTCAACTTTCAAATACATATGGATGTATAAGACAGGATGGAGTCTTACACTTAAAAACCAAAAATGTATTTAAAGATGATCCTATTTCTCTATGCCATTAATGACATTACTTAACCCAAAAAAATATTTCCAACTTAATAACGCAAAAATCTACCTTTAGTTAGAAGTATATAAAGTGAATGAACTTTATCTGAATCATAAAATTTAGTACCTACCTATACCTAATACATATAATTTTTACATTAAACTGTTTTTCTAAATCCAATGAGTGCTAGATGAATTTAAGAGATATTTCAAATCTTCAATTCTCTACAAGTAGGTATCCAGTAAACGATATAGTTAAAAAAAAAACAAACTATTTTAAATGGGACTCACAAAACTATAAATGTTTCTCCATTTACTTTCCAAGATTCATGTAGTAAACATAAAAAAACTAGCTTTGTTAGGAGAAATTCAATAAATTCAATGTTTATTCAATTAATTGACTAATCAATCCTTTTCCCCAGCCCTAATTAATTTTTAATTACTTTTTAAGGGGGTTTGGTAAAATATGGATAAAATAAAACAAAATAGTATATAAAAACAATGTTTATTCAGTTACATTTTTAGATTAAGAAAATACAAAACAGTATGAAATAAAATACAAATATTTTGTTCTAATAAAAAGAAAAATGGAAAATATATTTTGCAACATTAATGTATGAAATTTTTCTTCGATTGGATATATTTAGCCACCGAAATAAAACTGAAACGTCAAAAACAATAGTTATTTATGTAATAAGACTGGAAAGTGATTCCTTACTGGGCGAGCTGGCAGTTTCCAAGTCGGCGAACCCAGTAAAGACACTTTCAGGGTGTGCTGCGTACAATATTTTTTTCTACAACCGTTCTCACTAGTTTCAAAAAACTTTAGTGTATGAAAGGCACTTAAAGTTTATTACTGATGTTTCCATATTATCATTTTATTTTTATTATTGCAACTTTTAAAATTTTGATTGATATTTTTCAATGTATAAAATACCCTTAGTCTAATATACAATCTAATGATGAATTCTTTAGGGAAATAATCACATGGATGTTGGAATGGTACTGTTTTACACATGTTGTAAAATTCATTTACATGTTTTATCACTAACACTTCAAAGTATTGTCCAAATAAACACTCTAACTTCGCTATAAAATTTACAATCTAAATTTGCATTTTCATATGCTTTAAAGTAACAAAAAAGGGAGCTGTCACCTAATTGTTCATGCGCCTTGGCATAATTTTAACAAACTACCCAGTCATGGATATTTAAAGTTTTTTTTATCAAGTAACCACAAACGTATTGCTTAAAATTTTTTCCAATATATCAATTGACTGATAATCAGTATTTATAGGAATCAATTGTGCAACACCTTCACTACATCCTTCCGAAGTATGTAGTAATTGATTCACTATATCTGTTACTTTTAATAACATTTGATCAGTATCATCTCCACAATTTTCAGTTCCCGAGTGAAATAAATTTATATATAGCAACTTCCTAAATGATTTCTCAAATTGTAAGGAAGTTGGATTTACACAATTCCCATTCTGTATTGAATCAAAAAAGTTTTCTAAACTGTCTTGGTTTAATCTCCTTGTAAGGGGATATTCATAATTATAATTTTTTAGATTGTCATATAAAAGAATCAGGCCACGTATTGTAATTTTAAAACACTTTATAAATTTAATTTTGTTTGTAATATCATCTTCTGCATCATTGTAAACTTTTAGTTTATCAAAGAACAAAATATCTGCGATTTGCGGATGTGTCAGACGGTACCATTGGAATATTCACATCTAGTGGTGAAAGTACATCTCTTGTTGGACCTAGAAATATAAAAAGAGCATTAAGACAATCTGTATGAATACATGCTTTTAATATTCTAAACTGTATTAGAAGCTATCATGTTTTTTCACTTCACGATACTGACTGACTCAAATGTACATATTGTTACGTGTTTGCTATCCCCACAAACACCTACACTCGTAGATTCGTTGATTGAAAGTCCAGGTAACACTTAATCACTACTTTATTTACTAATTAACAATTAATAACAATAGATTAATTAATGTCTTAACTATAATCACAACTGAACACTTATAAGTCTCTTTCTTATTTCTTCTTTACTCGCGCACGTTCAACTTAAGATTAAAATCTCGGCCCACCGTGCGTCTTATTTATACATCCATTCTCCCGGTCTAGAGCACTCCAGAATATTCCCGGCCGTTCGTGTACAATTCCAGCCTAATCTAACCAGTCTGCACAGTCCAGTGGCGTAACACTGCCCCCTCCTTAAGCCTGAACGTCCCGATCAGGCAATTCATTATTCCCTGCATACTTGGCTAGTCTCTCTATGTGCACCACCCTCATCTTGGATTTTGGACTTTGCTGAATTCTATATACAACGTCGTTTAGTCTGGTGACCACAGTGTAAGGACCTTCCCAGGGCGGGTGAAGCTTCGGGGACCTGCCTTTCTTTCGTTGTGGGTTATATAGCCAAACCAAATCTCCAGCCTGGAACCCTCCTGAATTCGCCTTAAGATCATAACGAGCCTTCATGCGATCACTTGCTATGGCAATTCGGTCTCGTACCAGCTCATGAATGTTCCTTAGCCGTTCACCAACTTTATCGGCGTAGTCATTTACGGAAAGTCGCACCTCATCCGGTGTGCCAAACACCAAGTCACATGGCAGTCTAATCTCACGTCCAAACATCACGCGAGCCGGTGTCTGTTTTGTTGTCTCATGAATGGAGGCCCTGTATGCCATAAGGAAAAGAGGTAAGTGACGGTCCCAATATCTCTGATGTTTCTCAACCACTTAGGTGCTCCTCCATGGTTTTATTATATCTCTCCACCATTCCGTCTGATTGTGGATGTAGGGCTGTTGTTCTTGTCTTATGAATTCCCAGTAGGCGACACATCTTCTGAAACACCCCTGATTCAAAGTTTCTTCCTTGATCCGAATGCAATTCTAGGGGCACGCCAAATCGACATACTAGATTATCTACCAGAGCTTGAGTGGCTGCTTCTTGGTTGGGTATGGCATAAGCTTCAGGCCACTTACTGAAATAATCCATGGCAACTAAGATGTATTTGTTCCCATCATCTGTCACGGGGAATGGACCAGCTACGTCGATCGCAATTCGCTCAAAAGGAGCCCCTACGTTATATTGTTTCATTTGGCCCTTACTTCTTGTCCGTGGCCCCTTACTTGCCGCACAAACTTCACATTTGCGGCACCAAGCTTCCACATCTTGGCGGCTGTTCACCCAGTAGAATCGTTCGCGTACTTTAGTGAGAGTTTTGTTGATGCCAAAATGTCCGCCAGATGTTCCATGCGACACCTGGGAATTACCAATCTCAAAGTAATTTCCTTCCCATCTGGACTTTCCCAAGCTCTTTTCAACAGTCCATCCTCTACTCTAAGGGAATCCCATTGTGCCCACAAAGCCTTCAGTCCCACTGCCTTGTCTGAAATGTCCTTCCAGCCTGGTCGGGCTCCTCTTTCTCTCCATTCCAGAATAGGACCAGTTTCTGGATCTTTTAACTGCTCTTCTTTTAATGTCTCTCTTGTCCAGTCGTCAGGAACATCAATTTTAATGGTGTTCACAATTATTATCCCTTGTTGTTTTTCTACCCGGTGGCAGTGCTTGCAGTCTTCCCGACAGGGTCTTCTGGAGAGAGCGTCTGCATTTTTATGGGATTTTCCAGGACGATGTTCGATTTTAAAATCGTACTGCTGCAGTTTTTCTATCCAGCGAGCTAGTTGGCCTTCCGGAGTCTTCAGTTGCAATAACCACTTTAATGCAGCATGGTCGGTCCGAACCTTAAAGTGTTGTCCATATAGGTACTTGTGAAAATGGTCTATGGACTTGACAATGGCCAATAGTTCCTTCCGTGTCACACAATAGTTACGTTCTGGCTTCGACAACGTCTTGCTGAAGTACTCAATTACTTTTTCCTGTCCATTTTGAATTTGGGAAAGAACACATCCAAGTCCAGAATTACTGGCATCCGTGTCTAATACGTACAGACCTTTCCGTTCTGGGTATGATAGAACCGGACTCGAACACAGTGCTGATTTTAGTGTTCTGAACGATGTTTCACACTCTTGTGTCCATTGGTACTGAACCTTCTCTTCTGTCAGCCGGTGTAGTGGCTTCGCAATATCGGCAAATCGTTCCACAAATCGTCTGTAATAAGTGCATAGGCCAAGGAAGCTTCGTACTTCGTGAACATTTGAAGGCCTCGGCCAATCTCGTACTGAGGAAATCTTGTCTGGGTCTGTTCTTATCCCCTCCGAAGACACGACATGTCCTAGGAATTTTACCTCTTTCTGGAACATTAGGCACTTTTTGGGATTCAATTTCAGGTGTGCATTTTTAATTCTTCCAAACACTTCTTGAAGGTTCTTCAAATGCTCCTTAAAATCCCGTCCCATAACCATCACATCATCAAGATAAACTAGACATGTCTTCCAAGTTAGTCCTCGTAGTACCAGTTCCATCAGTCTTTCAAAAGTTGCTGGTGCATTGCACAGGCCGAAAGGCATCACAGTGAATTGATAAAGGCCACTTCCTGTCGAAAAGGCTGTCTTGTCTTTGTCATCTGGATGAAGTCCCACTTGCCAATATCCACTTCGAAGATCTAGAGTGGAAAACCACTGTGAACCTGCCAGCGTACTTAGTGTGTCATCAATTCGGGGTAACGGATAGCTGTCTTTTCTAGTGACGTCATTCAGCTTCCTGTAGTCGACACAGAATCTTAAAGTTCCATCTTTCTTAGCAACCAAAACTACTGGAGACGACCAAGGACTGGTTGATTCCTCAATAACTCCGTCTTTAAGCATCTTCTGTACCATTGCAGAAGCCTCTTCTTGTTTTGCTAATGGGAGCCTCCTAGGTGGTTGACGAATAGGAGCTGATTCACCAGTATTTATCCGATGTTGCACTATGTTGGTCTTTGTAAGAGCTTCTGTGTCCTTTGCAAATACTGTACTTTCTTTCTTCAAAAATTTTAAAGCTTCTCTATGTTCATCAGGAGTTAAATGGTCTAACTGGGCATTTAACATCTTTACAATTTCTTGGTCCATATCTGTAGACGAAGCTCCAATGATTTGTTCTTCACATCTCGCAATCCATGTGACTGGTTCGTAGGTGCCAATTGCTTCGCCTTCCTTGAACGTCACTGAGTGTGAATTTAGGTTAACCATTCTAATCGGTATCTTGTCTGTAGTCTGTGTTAACGTCCTTGCCAGAATTACATTGTCTGTCATTTTAATTGAGTCATCCTTCTCAACGAGGCCAAAGCGGTATCCCACAGAATTTTCCTCCAGGACTGCCTCAATTACCTTCTCTGTTCGTGCAGGAATTTTTACTATCCTCGAAGTTAGTAGCCTAATATTATGGAATTTTTCATCTGCCGTTGACAAAATAATTTCTTCATTTCCAATCCTGAGAACTCGTTCTCCAACGTCAAGTACAAATCCATATTTTTCCATAACGTCTAATCCTAAAATGAAGTCATCTGTAATGTCAGCTACGATAACTTGGTGTTTAAAACATAAGCGGCCAATCTGCAGTTCCATGTCGACTTCCCCATGAACCGCCGCCCTATCTCCCGTAGCTGTCCGGATGACTAATCCATTCTGTCCTTTATTTACTTTGAAACCCGTTATGAATCCTGCCCGTACTATTGATGACGTAGCTCCTGTGTCGATTGTGAACACACATTTCTTCTTATTTACATAACCCTCCAACAACAGACTACTTTGAACTCTCCGAAGTTGGGAAACTTTTATTTCTCGGGGGGTCACAACATTTCTTGGCCAGCGCAGCCCCCAAATTGCCAGCCATCTTTAGTTTTCCTGTAGCTCCTCAACCACAGCAGCATTTACCCTTTCTGGGCTGCGTTGACGACAGTTCCTCTTGATATGGCCCACTTTGCCACACCTATAACAACGGATGCTTCCATTCGGTCTCCCACTATTTTGTTGTTGGTCTTGTCTTTGCTGGGAGTTCGATTTTGTGAGTAGTTGGGTGATCATCTTGTGTATATCAGATATCAGATTTTGTGTTGTGTTGTCTGGCTTGTCTTCCTCCACACTCACAGCTCGTACTCTCTGATTTGATTGGGTGGTATCCTTATAGGCAGCCTCAATCTCCAGTGCATGTACTAAAGCCTCACTACTAAGCTTATGCCTGGCTAACTTAAGAATTCGCCTAACTTCCTGGTCCCTTACTCCATCAATAAATGTACCAACTGCTAACTGTTGTTGAAATTCCATTGGTGCATCAGGATAGGCTAGATGGGCTAATCTTTCTACCGCAGCTTCGAACTCCTGGAGGCTTTCTCCACCTCGTTGTCTGCGTGATTTGAGCTGAGCCTGATATACTTGGGCGAGATGTTGGTCACCATATCTTAGTTCTAACGCTGCCTCCAAAATACTAAAGTTTTGTTGCTGTGCGGCAGGAATTGTTTGGAGCAGGTCTAATGCTTGGCCCCTTAGTGCTAATACCAATGCTGTTGCCTTTTCCTCATTGTTCCAGTTATTTGAACGTGCAGCTGCCTCAAACTGTCTCTTATAAGTTGACCATGAACTTTGACCGTCGAAGGAAGGTGGTTGTAACCTAGCACCAGACGACAGTACTAATTGGCCACCCTTCTCTCTTAATTGTTGCTTGAGTCAGGCTACTTCTCCTCTGACTTCGGTTATTTCCCCTTCAACTTGGCTGACTTTTTCTTTAAATTCACTGACCTCTCCTTTAACTTCATTAACTTGTCCTTCCACTTCACAGACTTTTTCGATAACATCTTTAAATTTTTCAGTGAGGGAGAAAATGGCTACCTGCTGTTCCTCTAGGCTTCTTTTTATATCTTGGTTTTCCTCCAATCGTCTTATTTCCAAGCCCTCCATCATTTTTCTTAAGTCTTCTTTTTCTTCCTGGCGTTTTCTCTCTTGAGCTTCCATAATTTTTCTCTGTTCGTCTTTCTCTTCTTGTCGTATTCTCTCTTGTTCTTCTTTGTCTTCCTGTCGTCTTCTCTCTTGTTCTTCCTTTTCTTCCTGTCTTTTTCTTTCTTGATCTTCCATAATCTTCCTTTGTTCTTGCATTTGTTGCACCAATGCTGCAAGTAAGTCTTGTGTTTGTTTCTCCGCCATGCTTCTTGTTGTTGGCATTAACTCACGACACGTAAATCAGTTCAAAATAAAGTTTATTACACTATAAAATCCGTAAAATGTTGATATCACGTCTATTTTAATAATAGAATGTTCCAGAAAAATCTCTAAACAGCACTAGAAAGTCTTATTTAGAGTCTATACCTCTTTTGTGTTGACAAAATTCACTTATCTCCACTAATTGTCCAATGGAATGTTCGAGAATTTTCACGAAATATCACTAATAAGTCTTGTTTTGAGTCTACAACACGTTCCCGTCTACACAATTTACGTATCCCCTGTAGTTTCCAAATAGAATGTTCTAGAATTTTCCCGAAATTGCACCAGTAGTCCTTTTTCTCAGTCTACAACACGTTATTACTAGCGGCACTCACGTATTTGCAGCTATTTCTAAATCGAATGTTCTAGAAACTTCTCGAAAATTCACTTTAAAGTCACTATTCAGTCCAGAAATAGTCCTCCAAACACTGTCCAGTAGCTTAATTCTCCGTGTTACCACTAATTTCTGAGAAGAACACTGTAGAACCTTTTCGAATATTCCAGAAATTTCTCTTCCAATCCCACTTCTGACACCAAATTGTTACGTGTTTGCTATCCCCACAAACACCTACACTCGTAGATTCGTTGATTGAAAGTCCAGGTAACACTTAATCACTACTTTATTTACTAATTAACAATTAATAACAATAGATTAATTAATGTCTTAACTATAATCACAACTGAACACTTATAAGTCTCTTTCTTATTTCTTCTTTACTCGCGCACGTTCAACTTAAGATTAAAATCTCGGCCCACCGTGCGTCTTATTTATACATCCATTCTCCCGGTCTAGAGCACTCCAGAATATTCCCGGCCGTTCGTGTACAATTCCAGCCTAATCTAACCAGTCTGCACAGTCCAGTGGCGTAACAATATGAAAACTTTTTCATATATTTTGAGAAAAAAGACCAATTATTACGATTAATACTTACTAATTCATTTGTATCTTTTTTATAAAAAAAAATATGAAATTGTACGATTACTAAATACAGAGGTAGGTACCTGGAACTATTACACGATCCTCTAGCACTAGAATTTTATTGGGTACTTCCTCCAAGGTATCGTCATTTTCTGTAGCATCAATTTCCATTTGTTTCACCGAAATTTTCCTTTTTTCTGTAAACATAATTAATTAAGATAACTCACTCATATTAAAATTACGTTTATAATAAGTAATAACGGAAAAATGTATAATATAAAAAAAATCCTGAATACATATTACACTTCTTAATCATAGATTTTTTTTTAAATAGATCTATTCACATTTTGTAAAATAATCAAATTATAATGGTCATACCTGTACTGCTTTCAACTACAGATGCAGCAAATGCAGTATACCAGTGATCTGTATTTCTTGAACATCCCTCTAATGACGGAAAAATTGTTGTTGTTGCATTATGCAGAAGTTGATTATTATTTAAAAACATTTCGGTTAAGATATGGGCACTACACAACCTGTGACTTTTGTGTAAATGATCTACTTGTTCTAACAGGTCTTCCCTATGGCAAACTATAGCCCATATCCTTGCCCTGAAAAAAAGAATATAAAATTGAACCAATCGTAAGCCACAATAACAACAGTCTTTCGAAACTTTCTACCACATTACTTTTACCTTATTAGCACTTAGAACACCTACTAAGATATATTTAGGTTTTAAAGTATAATAGCCTCGGTAATATATAAATAAGTACTTCAACAATGCGCCTTAGAAATATTTTGTGGGTGTAAGCATAATATCAACATGTACATTATGTGATGTCATATTACTTATTTTATCCTAAAACTAACTCTCCTACCTATTATACATAAAATTATAATCGTTTCCTGTTTTAATTTCTCTACAAATTTTTGTGATCCAAACTTACCTTCCAACATCCTTGGGAAATCTGAGGAAGGTCTCCTTGCAATTATACTGCTTGTTTTTGCAGTTGTATGCGGAACACACGCTTCCTGAAGATTTGTTGGAGATATCCATTTAATCCCAATAATAACACTTTTAATTAACAGTTTAAAAATATGTACCTATATAGATATAGCGTCAATGCACTCTTATTACTAAAAACTTAATCAAACACTGACTTATATTAATGTCACAACTCACAATTCATACTCAATTTTAAACAGTACACAATACACTAATACACAACACCTTAAACAGAACTTTTCATTTTATTTTCACATTTGATAATTAATTTAAGGCTAAATTGTATGTTGTGAATTTAAGGGTTATAAACAATGCGCAACGTTGCCAAATGTGAGCTTTGAAATTAATGTACCAACCAGTCCAAGCACACACTACAATTTGAATGAAGTCCACTTTTCGCAATAGGGTGATTGATTATGAATATCAGTTATATACATTTAACTATTTTCAATAGTTCTCTGAAAATGTCGTAAATTGAATTTTCTGCGCTTTAGTGTGTGACATTAAATTATTGTACAAATCGTTAATTATTGTGCGTCTGGCAATGCTACACTCTATTCCAAAAACATGGCGAATTCGATGCGCGATTAGAAATGCGCAAACCTTGCCGCCAATTGAAAGATTCTCTTCTGATTGTTGGTTATTCTGTGATACTACCAAGTGTACTAACAATATTTTGGATTATAGAGGACGTACGAAATAAATTTTTGTTGGTGATAGTGATGAGACGACTGACTTTCGGTGTAATAAGGTTGTTAATGTTATACTAAGAATTTTCCTTGTACAGACGTATGTACAGACCAAATCGCTCAAAATAGCCTCGAATGCAGAACGAATATTAGTTGTGACGTGACCATGTGTGCGAAGGCGGACTTCAGTCGTTCTGATTAATATATTGTATCAAGCGTACCGCGTAATATATTATTATGCAATACATACGTATTGCATATTTTTTTTCCCTTTGTTTATTTAGCTTCTAAAACACATAATGTGCGAAATATTGTGTTAAGAAATGGTCTTAAAAGAAATTCACCTTACATCTGAATATGTTAACTGTAAGACATTAAAAGTGCAGAAAAATGTTTTTTACTTGGCCTACAAAAAGGCCGTCGTCTAGGTTGTGATTTTCAGCCGCAAGGTGTATGTTGTAAAAATTTAACAAAAATTACTAATATCGTCTCTGGTATAGTATATACTTACTTATCTTTAATAATCGAAAAGTAATATTTCTCCTAGAAAAGTATTATTGGCCAGTTTACAAGGCCAGAATACCCTTAAAAATGTTTTCTTAACCGCCTCCCAAATCACCGAAGTAACCCCCGTGCAAATCTGTGATTTTTGTATTAAGTAAAGAGGGGTGAAACCCCGCAGTTTATTTATTTATTTATTTACGAGTAATCCCATTAGTTTAGAAAAAATTCAGTTATAAAGCTCAGTTTAATATTATAAGAAATCTGACACTTACTATTGACTCGAAGCTCAAAGGTTTTGTAGTTTAAGTTTGTTCTTGAAGCTAAACAAGGAATTGTTAAAAAAGCAAGGTTGATTGTTGGCACCATGAGTAATTCTAGCTATAGGAGTGTTTGCCATAGTTCCATCTGTGGTATGTTTGAACAATGGTTTATTGATTTCTATTTTGTCTAGGAGGAACAAGTAGACCAAATCTGGGCAGCAGGTCTGAGCTTTACATCAGAGTTGATAATTTTAAATATAATGACGTGGTCTGTATAAGAGTGATGGGTACTTAGTTTATTCCGATTGCAATTCTAATTTCATCGAGTGGGAGTTCGCACAGTGGGTTATACGCTGCATATCTTAAGAATTTGTTTAGTACTTTTTCAATGCTGAGATTCATATAAGGGTGACCAAACTACAGATGCATATTAAAATACGGATCTTACAAGTACATTATACATAAAAACTCTTTATTGCGGAGACGCCAACAAAATCTTTTTTCTACTCCCTACATAGAAAATACTATTTTGCTCCCTCATTTCAGGGAGCAAAGTAGTACTTTTCCTCCCTCGGGAGGAAAATACTTTGCTTCCCTAGGGAGGAAAATACTTTGGCTCTCTCTGGAAGCAAACAGGTAAAAACTTCAAATAGCTATAATAGTAGTGTATAGACTTCTTTTATTGATACACAAACTTCCTGAAAATGAATGCTTTTCTTTGAAACAGATTTTTTATTACTTATTTTTATTTATAAAAATTGAAAACAGTTTAAATCGAGGTTTAAATTAACGTCAGTAACTAAATATCGTTAAAATTTATGGTACAATTAGTTAAATTACTAATGGAGATTGCCCCTGAAGAAATATTGGCTCTGCTGGTGGAGATCAGTTCCTGTTTGTTCTTTTCCAAAGTCTTGGTCGCTGATGAAGTACTTGTAGAAACAAAATTTTCAAAAACAAGACAACGTTTTTTGGTACTTGAAGTAGTACTTTCTCCCGTAATTATTTGGCTGGCTACCTCACATTTTTTAGAAATACAATCATCTAAGTACCCTTCTGCTACTGCGTTTGTTCGCCATCCCCCATGTCTTTTTAGAGTGAGAATGTCACTTCCAGCATTGACTAATAACATAGCTGAAGTACGGCGGAAACTGTGTCCAGTATAGCCTTTCGAATCATCCAAATTTAAAAATATTGCTATTCTATCTCCTTAGCAAAGTTCCATGTACTTTGGTTTTTAACAATATTTACTTATCTAAATACCTATTATGACATTTTGACATATTTGGTTTTTTGATTGTCATGCATAAGAAAATATAATAAAATATATGTAAAACCAATGTAAAACACTGTAAATGGTCGTAGAAAAAATCATATGTATTACACAGAAGCAAAGTGCAATTTCCTCCCGCATCCGCGGGAGGAAATTATGCACTTTTCTCCCTTGTCATACAAATAGCTATATTCTGTGAAATATTATAGTTTTGCATTTTCTTTTGTTAAGCTCTAATTGGTTTTGAGAACAGCATTCAGAGAGAGCATCCAAGTATCTTAGTAATTTGCTTCTGAATTGATAGTGGTATATAACATAAGGTCATAAGCAAATAAGAATAACTGAAAATTATTGAAGATATGCTTTTTATCATTGAAAATATATTAAAAATAAATGGACCCAGATGACTCCCCTGTGGTACTCCAGATGCCACAAGTATTTCATCAGAAACAGAGCCCTCAATTTTTACAATTTGTATTCTGCTACTAATATAGCTAGTTAGCCAATTAAGTAATTTCCCGTGAAACCCAAACGCATTTCATTTTTTACAAAGTATGACGTGATCTACAGTATCAAATGCTTTGTAGAAATCAGTGTAGACTGTGTCAGTTATAATACAACAAAACCCTTACATCAGCTAAACGTGATACCCAGATAAGTGTATAAATAAGAGCGCCTCGAGCACTCTGAGAGTTTTTTCGTCCTAGACATTGACTAGCATAGTTCGTGTGTAAATTGTTCATAAACGTAAATTGTTAATTAACGATCCAAACAAATAAATTTTCTTAAGAATCTTCAATTTTTGTTTTTAAAAAACCAATCGCTCGTCTACGATTCTTAAGTGGCGCAGTCGGGATCGGATTTCTTCAGTTACAGCCGAAAAACAGAAAAACACAGTAACGTACGTTTCAACGTTTAAGAAGAGGAACCTGAAAAACCATCATTTCCAAACTATCTGAATTGAGTAGGGTAGTTGAGAAGACATTTTACAACATAACAAGGTTAGTCATCTTTGGGTCGAAAATACTCCACGGGGGGCATCGCGCCTACAACACGCAGGAGTCCATCGAGGTCCGCCGGTTGAAAAACCGTCCTGCAACGTTTAGAATAGGAAGGCGGCATCGCGCTGACATCAGGTTGGAATCATCGAGATTTTCGTATCGTCAATACGGTACCCACCAACGATTAATTTAGGATAGAAGAACCACTGGCATATCTATCACGTAGAATAAGAAGGCGGCATCGCGCTGACATCAGGTTGGAATCATCGAGATTTTCGTATCGTCAATACGGTACCCACCAACGATTAATTTAGGATAGAAGAACCACTGGCATATCTATCACGTAGGGTAAGAAGCGGAGAATAGAGGACATAAATATTCCACATAAGAGGGGCGTCATCTCTATTCCCGAAAATTTCAAGAAAAATCGATTTAATAATTTTATTTTTTATATTTTTTTTTTCAGAATTTTATTTTATTTTTAATTTGACATCAAGATTCAACATCAGTAAGAAAATCAAGAAAAGAAAAGGATAAACCAAGGGTCTAAGAGAAAGTATAGTAGACTACGGTGAACACAGAGCTGTTCAGGTTGCTATACTCGCTAAATCTTTCCCTAAGAACACCAGCTGAGGCTTTGCACCTAACTTTTGAGTAGTCGAAAAGACTCACTAGTTAGAAGCCCTACAAGCAAAGAAGACAAAGTACTTCACTTTCAAAGACTGAGTGCGAACCCAAGTCGCTCATAGAAAGTGTTGGCTCAAGCTAGAAAACATCTCTAAAAGAAACCATCGAGACCATTAAATTACTATTTTTATAAATATATAACACATAAATTTATATCATATATTTCATATTTTACGTTTAAGTATTATAAATATCATAAATATTATTTATTCAACGTTCAACTGCAAATTTATAGACGTACAGAAAGAATATATATATTTCATTTAATTCTAACAAAATTTAAATAAAATTTTTCATTTAAAATCACTTTTAAATTTTAAAATATCTGTTTTACTTTCAGACTATTGAGACAGTGTAATAGAGCATTACTTATTTTGCAATTTGTAATCAATCGTTACATATTTGAGATGATCAAAAAGTCACTCGTTTTTACGTAAGTCAATTAACTAATGACCGATAATTCTAACGATATTAATCAGCTTTCGGATTTGCTTAATACTTATCTTTCACTTTCCGAAAATCCACTTCCTGAACTTAGTCCAGTTCCTACTAACAAAATAAATTTAAATCCAAACATTATGGCCTTAAATACAAATACGGGACCACAAATTGGTGTTAGGGATTACTTAGACTTAATTCCACGTTTTGACGGTGACACATCACAATTATCAAATTTTTTAAACGCATGTGAAAATGTATTAACTCTTATGGCACCTAACAATGACCATGCGAGAATTTCATTTACATTATTGCACATTAGAACAAAATTGATAGGAAAAGCCGCGTTATTATTAGCATCACGGACGTATCGGAGTTTCCCCGAGTTAAAAGAAATTTTACTTAATATTTTTGGAGATCAACGTAACGAAGAATCTTTAATAGCCGATTTAACAATATTAAGACAAAAACATACTGAATCATGTTTACAATTCGCAGATAGATGTATCGATCTAAGAGGTTTACTTTTAGACAAAATATCTTGTTCGGATTTTCCCGCCGATATAAGAAATGCGAAAATCAATATGTATAATGCAATGACATTACGTGCATATTTAACCGGACTTAATGGCAACATGAGTCATCTACTTCGTTGTAAATCACCAGAAACTATAGAAGACGCTATTCATATGGTAACAGAGGAAGACAATATTAACTATCATAGACAACAATCGGGCACATCCAACACCCAAACTTCTAGAAATGGCACACAAATTAAAGTGGCTAACACACCTGTTAGACCTACTTTATATTTTCAACGTCAATTACCTCAGTTACATACAGGAATGTCACACCCTGTACAACATAGGGCACCTCAATTCCCAACACAACAGCGACAATTTTATACCCAACCGAGATTTCCTTCACAGCCTATCAACGTGCAACCAATACCTGTAAAAACAAATTTTCCAACAAATCGACAAACATTTGGACCAGTACAAAATGTATTTAAACCAGACAACAAACCAATAGTAAGAAATTACGAACCAATGGATACATCGTCACACCGAACACAAAAGCATTCAGTACAACATAGACAATTCCCACAACAAGATCAACATAGAAAATGGTTTTCTCAAGAATTAAATACACACGAAATTTTACCAGAAGACGGACAACCCGAGGAAGCATCATTTAGTCCATATGACGAAGAATACTTAGAATATCAAAACCAATTTTATCAAGAAGATTACACGGGCGAACAAAACAATGAAAATTAAAATTTTCAGAAACCAGCCTCGGAGACATCGAAACAATAAATTTAAAACACGCGTAGCTCAAATAAATTACCATATATTATTTTACCCGAAATAAATGCTAAATTTTTAGTAGACACGGGAGCTGCAAAAACTTTAATTAATGAATAATTAAAACGTATTTCTCAAAATTTATACAAAACAAACCATTTTCAGTAAAAACATCTCATAATAAAAATATTCATGAAAATATAGTAACAATTCATCTTTCTAAAAATATTTAAACAAACGGAAATTTTACACAAACATTGCATATACGATTTCAGTCTTATTGGCATTGACATAATAACCTAGCTAACTGCGAGATTAGATTTCAAAAAATAGTAAATTCATCATTCCAGGTACGGAAATACAAATGTACGTGAATGGCAAACCTTTGCAAGAAACAATCTTATCTCAAGCTCACGGTA
Source organism: Rhamnusium bicolor (assembly GCA_029963845.1). Taxonomy (NCBI): domain Eukaryota; kingdom Metazoa; phylum Arthropoda; class Insecta; order Coleoptera; family Cerambycidae; genus Rhamnusium; species Rhamnusium bicolor. The sequence goes on along the minus strand of JANEYF010005102.1, from coordinate 40,451 downwards.
AGATAAAAATATCACCTTTCACATAACAGATAATTACACTAAGCACAAATTATCAAAATGACACCAAACTAGTTTTATCTTCGCAAGTATTAAATTGCCACATAGAAATTCTTTTAGGAATTAGTACGGTATACAATAACCAATTTAATTTATTGTTATAAATCCAACAGACATTGAAATTGAAATAGACTTGGACAAATAAGAATATTATCCGCAACAATTCGAAATTAATAATTTAGAATTCGATCAAGAATTATCTAAAGACTCATTTAATAATTTTGTAAATTTACAAAAAGCTAATCTTAAAAACTTAAGACTCAAACAATTAAACCAGAAAGAGTATAATGCGATACGAAAACTGTTTTAATTATAAAAAAACGACAGATTTTAATAAAAATTCAAGAAAATCCAAAACCATCAAAATCAAGCAAAATTGAAAAACACATCACCAAAGTTTATTTACCTCTTATCTATCAATCAGAAGATTTAAAAGATTTACTAAAAAAATTATACAATTGGTAACGAAACATTTCATCTTTTCGCACCAAGACAAGAAATTTATAGAGAACTGTCTATTACCTACACATCACTATTTAATAACAATAACATCATGCCAACCACAGCTGACACCTATAAACGAGGACTCTGGATTGCTAATGGTACATCTTGGTCAAGCAAAAAAAAACATTATTTCACATTGGGAATTAATGCACTACATCGATTTACAACCAATAGTCGAAAATTACATCCGAAACAAAAATACGTTTCTCAAATTCTTTAATGCTACTAGAAACATATGTAATAATGTCGAAACGTATACCACACAAGTGTTAGAAAACGAGTTTCAAAAAACCGAGACTTTGATTAACGAAATAATCCCAACAAGTAGAGTTAAACGCGGATTATTTAACTTTATAGGCACAGTACAAAAAACATTTACCGGAGTTTTAGACGCGGACGACGGAGAACGCTACGAAAGAAACTTTAAAAATCTATTTGATAATCAAAAAATGTTGAAAACAGATCTTAAAAATCAGTTATCAATAAACAAAAGTTTTATTAAAAAAGTTAATAATACAATTTTTGAATTAAGTAAAAATCAAAAAAGAATTAGCTACAACTATGACGGCACTTACTTCATCTATAAACAAATTTGAAAAAACAGAACTTTGTATATTTACTGAAAGCCGTACATCTTTAGCTTTAATAAATATCGAGCAATTAAATTCACTCCTTACCGATATTAGTCTAATACAAACATTCTCAAGACATTCTCAATTTCATACAAGTATTTTAAAACCAATAGAATTACTTAACGAGTTGAAAGATATTCAAAATCACTTATCACCTGAAATATCATTAATGACACAACCTGACTTACAAACGTTATCTATTTTCGAGAAAACGATACACGTTAAAACTTACCAAAGAAACACCAAACTTTACTTTATCCTAATGATTCCACTTACCTATAAAACTACTTTTGATTATTTTAAATTATTCCCACTACCAAATAAAAATAATCAAATCATCCTACCTAAAGGAAATTATTTATTAAGCAATGGTCAAAATCACGCGCTTACTATAAAACCATGTCAATCGATTATTGAAAATCTATATATATGTGAAATCGAACGAATGACAACATCTGAACTATGTATAAAAAGCCTAATTGAACATACCTCAGAAAATTGTACTAAGGTAACACTTTCTCAATATAACAATCAAATAATCAAAATAAAAGAAATTAATGCATATTTATTAATTATGCCTAGCATTCAAAAGATGCAAATTGAATGCACAAACAGAACTACTGATCTCAAAAGAATAGTAGGAAACTATTTATTAAGTATTGAACCATTTTGTAAAGTCACTATAGGAAAAAGCATTTTAATATCAACTCATAAAACAATTGCTAAACCCAAAATATATCCACTATTTGATTTACAAATATCAACAGATAATTTAAACTCACAAAGTCAATATCAGCTTAATTTAACAACAGTTAATTTTGACGAAATAAATGAAATTCATAATCAAGTATTATTTGAGGAAAACAGAATAAAAACTCAAACTCTGCTTGATATACAGACAGACAGAACTGCCTGGACAACTTATGTTATTCCTATTATACTTGTAATATTGCTACTGCTTATTTTAATATATTATTATCCAAATTATAAAATGCTTTTATATGCTATATTATGTTGTAAAATAAATAAAAATGTAAAAAATTTTAATTCTGTAAAGGACGAACAAATGAAACCTAAAAATAGCCAAATTAATTTAGACAATTTAAAGCCATTTTGACATAAATTGCCTTCTAAGGGTGGAGGAGTTATAATACAACAAAACCCTTACATCAGCTAAACGTGATACCCAGATAAGTGTATAAATAAGAGCGCCTCGAGCACTCTGAGAGTTTTTTCGTCCTAGACATTGACTAGCATAGTTCGTGTGTAAATTGTTCATAAACGTAAATTGTTAATTAACGATCCAAACAAATAAATTTTCTTAAGAATCTTCAATTTTTGTTTTTAAAAAACCAATCGCTCGTCTACGATTCTTAAGTTGTCAACTTGATAGTGATTCTCCAAAGCATCCAAAATGTACTGGACAAAAATCATGAAACTGGTGATTTGCTTTGCAAAAACCATGATGTTCCTCTATTAGTAGAGCCGTGAAATGCGCAAAAGCCGGAGCTTATTCCACGGTATAAGTGGAGTTATGCCTCTGCGCATATGAAGGTCAAAGCTCATAAGGTTTTGAAATACCTCCACCAGTGTGATTCTCTCTTTAATGTCATCGCATATATTTTCAAAAATTTTTGGTATAGCATTAAGAACATAGTAGTCCAAATCACATCTAGACCATCAACAATTATTACTACTCTACGATTCTAGCTTGCAGTTGGCGGCGCAAAGAAAGACGAAATATCGTCAATGTGATGAACAAACAGTGAAATGACGGGGTTCAACTACCAAGCTTGAATCGTAGACTAGTACATATCGCACCCTTAGTTGTAAACAAATTTGAAATAAATTTGCCCCGCGGTGGGATCGACCACCGATATTCGGTACCAAGTAGACAAAGAAGGTAAAAGATTAATTTTAAATGCTCAATATCTTTGATTTCCATCTTGCTATTAGAACTATACTAGTTCCAATAAGTGTAGTCAATAAGGGAATGCAAGTTAGGGTTCCTAATAGTGAAGCGGCACGTGCTTTAGAATAGTATATCAGTGACCACCGCCGGCTGTCGCACATGTACCGCTATTCTCTTGATAGCCCCAACTCGCATTCCTTTACTGAGTACACTTATTGGAACTAGTTTAGAATAAATTTTAACTCACTTAAATTTTCAAGAGGGTAATGCTGATTCTTACCAATTTAATTGTTTAATTAATTTCAGTGGGTCTGAACTAGAGGTACTTATAGGGTTGAATAAAAATGAATTAATTACTATTAAAAAAAATTGGATTATTTTATTTAGTTTATATTTTTGTAAATTCAACACATTTTTAAGTACCTCATTTTTCTTTAAATACACAGCTTCTCCCCCCCCTTTGAAATTGATTATGATTATACTATAGGGATTTCGCAAAACTAAAAAGTTTATACATTCTTGTTTAAAAACTTTTGTGCGCTTTTTATTTTCGATGATAATGCATCTTTTTTATGTCGCCCTAAGCTTGTTAGGAATCTAAAAAAATGTCCTACGCATTAAATTATTCAACAGAAATAGCTAGATTTAGATACACACATTGAATAATAAAGAAACACCTTTTAAACAAATATGTATATGTATAGATAAACATTTACATAATACTCTTTAAGTTCTTATTTCACAAAATGGTATAACTGCATTGAAATGCCAGTGTGATGATACTAGAATGCTGTATAAACAATCTGTTTTTGTAGTTCAAATATTTGTTTCCCGAAGTAATTAGTAATTACCTAACCTAAAATATTAATAGCGTATACTTTTAGACAAAGTAATTTGATGTGTTACGATATAAATCATCTCAACAATTCTAATTATCCCATGGCTAAAACTGTTCTTCTAATTACATTGTAGGAATCCATATACAGTTATTCTAAAATTCAATACCAATCCCTTACCCGTGCTGTCTAGTTAGACTGGATGAAGAACGCGGAGAATCTTTACCGAGGCCGGCCCTCAATAGCCTTTGGTATGTAGTATACGAACTACAGAGGCGGATTGGACGAATAGGTCACACTTAATATTATTTAAAAGGTCAACTTGGTGTCCGATTATTATTGTTCAAAGATTATTTCATTAATTTTTTTAAATTTAAGTATGAAACAAGTATGAATATTTTATGATCCTTCCTTTTTAGTTTGTTTGAAAATAAATGTAACCAGTTTGCACACATGAAATGTTAGGAACAAAGTGACGCGACGCGACGTGCCGAATATCCTTAAATTTAACCGATTTATACGACTAGGATATCAAAAAGGATTATTAAAAGTTCTAATTACAAAAAGGTCTATATATTTTAACTTTAAACCACCGAGATTATAATCAGCTTCTTCGCCTTAAAATAAAATGACAAGCAGAGCAAACAAATAAATATTAAAGGGCTGAGAATTGACGTTGCTAACGACATCAAGAATAATGTCGGAACAGAACGCTGAATAGATGTGCCATATCAAATCCAACAATTCCAGATTGAAACGAACTGATGGTCGTATTATCCGTGTTTGCTGGGTTGTCTTTCAATAATTTTATTCAAGCAAAAATGGAGCATAAAATGATCTTTAACTTGTCATCAACTGACAACAGATGTCCCTCAATTTTATTTTGTGGTACCAGTTATTTTTTTCTAAATTCCTCACTACAAAAACTTGCTACTCAGATGATCCAGTAGAATTGCTCGTGAGGTTAAGGCGTTGTTTTCACCAAATAACCAACATAAACCTGTAAATCGCTCTGTTTCTATCAATGGTAACAGAAAACTAAAACAGTAATATTTTAAATAAAATGCAGATTTAATAAATCGGATTACAAGCAGATCTGATTTCTAAAGTTTCCTATTAGTACGAAATACAAATTTAGTGTTGTTTTACAAAATTACTTTTCGTATTATTAAAATAATATAGTATTATAGCCATCAGATTTGCCTGTAATTTGACCTACGAATTGTGCATATTGTTTAAGACAGAGGTCCTTCCGTCGTCCACGGAGCTATTTACTGGTTTGTGACTCTTTGGAAACTAAAATCATTTAGCAGTAATTTGAGCGTCACGAGACATAATTCAATGCGAACTTGTACACGAGCCTACTGGTCACCGACCGGTACGTTACTGGTTAGTAATAAATCACCCAGAGATTGGGGCTGTCAGTCGCACGGCAACATTTACGGGAAATTGTTATGTGGTTGCACCTACTTGATAATGAAAAAATGAATGAATTAACAAGCTTTTAATGTAAAATTTGTTCAGGAAGTGGAGAAATGCCCTTGTTTATATAATTATCAATTGTCCCAGTATTTCAGAATGACGTTACTCGTCAAATTGCAGAATACTGACCAATCGCGGAGATTTCTAGTTACTTTTGCTTCTCTTCGTGTCCGAGAATGGAGTATTAAACCATTTTGAGATGTCAGTCCCTCAACAGTTTCGTCACAAATTAGTAGCTCCGTGAACGACCGGTCTTACATTGTTTTCGTTTTGATGGTGGTGAAAACGCAGCCTTAAGAACACTTAAGACTAGTACGTACCAAGCTGGGCTGAATTGAAAATATTAATTTGTATCTAAAATGTTTCGCTTTGTCTTGCATTATATTTTTTTTAGAAATTACTTTTTTCTTCCTTGGAGCGTACTATCACATAAATAATTCTTGGTTATCTAAAAAATAGTTACCCACCCAGTTTGCTAATGGAAAAATAAGCCTATGCGCTTGTGACTTTTACGTCAAGAGGTCAGTAACTAACTGTGTTTTTTAGATAACCAAGAATTATTGGTGTGGTAATAAGCCCCAAGGAAGAAAAAAATTTGAGAGACCCACAAATAACGTTCAGATAAAATGGCTTTTGTTGATGTAAATTTTCTTTAATACATTTTTAACCAAATAGTACATTAACTGAATTGTAAATTGATGTTTAGTGAGAAAAATAATCTCTAGAGACCCGGAAAAACTCCTGGCATAGTATTACTCCTCACCCCTCAGTGAGGAAGGTATGTATTCGTGAAAAAAATTTTGAAAATTTGTATTGCATTTCTGGACGAATCTCGACGAATTATGACGATACACAAAATTTCAGACAAAAAAAATTTCTGTCTGTGTGTCTGTTTGTCTGGTTCGCGATAGCAGCTACAGTTTTTGAGATAAAGCTTTCAAATTTGGTACACACATTCTAGAGGTCAAGGAAGAGATTGAATTCGTTGATGAGCAAAATCGGTTCCAATGTCTAAAAAAAATATTAGCAACATTTTTGAAACGGTCAATTTGAAATGTCAAATTTTTTTTTGACATTTCAAATTTTAAAATAATGACATTCCACGTGACTTTTTTGAAACGTCAATTTGAAATGTAAAAAAAAATTAGTGACACTCCACTAATGTGACTTTTTTGAAACGTCAAAAATTACTTTTTCAAAAAAAATATTAGTGACATTCCACCAATGTGACGTTTTTGAAACGTCAAAAATTACTTTTATTACAAACTCCACCACCACATATCAAGTTTTTTGAAACGTCAAAATATGACTTTTTTTGAACCGCCAAAAAATGTGACTTTTTTGAAACGTCAAAAATTACTTTTATTATAAACTCCACCACACGTCGCGTTTTACTACGGTGAGAAAGTTCTGATCCCCAAATAATTGGCAGCTATTTTTTTCACATTTTATACTCACAATCAGTGACCAAGGTAACTAGATTCAGGAACACTAGATCGCTGGATCGATTCCCTTTAACTTTTTTTCTCTTTGTTTTTTTTAATACCTCATACGTATATATAAATAGGAAGAAATAAAAATTACTTGTAAACGACATGGTAGAATATTTATTCTTACTTTATACTTTTCAATAAAATAAATAAATAAAATTTGATTACATTAATCTTTACGTATATTTTTAAATTAGTTGGAGTGAGGTTGGCAGAAAGGAGAACACCTAGTTTCAATTAGTCCACGTTTCGTGTATTTTGACATCCTCAGGGCTATTTAAATTAGGTTTTCTTTTGAAGGTATCTATATTCTACAAATTTAGACATAAATATGAACAATAAATAACTATAATCCAAAACAGTACTAACGAACATCATTAACTAGTCAGATTATACTCGTGTTTATTGTTCATGTTTATGTTTAAATTTTCAGAAAATATATACCTTCATAAGGAAAACCATAATTTAAATAGTCCTGATGATGTGTCAAAATATACGAAACGTCGACTAATTGAAATTTGATTTTCTTCTTTCTGCAGACCTCACCCCAACTAATTTAAAAATGTACAAAGATTAATGTATTTAAATAATGTATTGAAAAGTATAAAATAAATGTTATTCGTTCATGTCGTTTACAAGCAATTTGTTTATTCCTATTTATTTCTAACTATGTTGGTATTTCTATATGAATGCTGTAATAAAAATACCAAAATAATAAGCTGCGAGAGGTTTGTTTGTAAAAAAATTTATTCAAAAACTGAAGATTAAGATGTTTTTCATCAAAATTCAGAAGATTTTAAAGTATATTGGTATTAATTTCTGCTTCCGAAAATCTCACTTTCTCCTAATAAATCCTGTTTAACATTTCAATGGGAATATTTGTATTAAAATAAATTTGACGAATGGCATATTTCTTATTCCTCCCAACATTTGCTATAAAAATATTTGGAATTTAATAAATAAAATATCAAAAAAATTTTTTTCTACAATTAAGTTTCACAATTCCCTATTCCACCACTGTATTCGTATCTTTCTCACCATGGTATAATGAACTGTAATGCCCATGTTCTCTACGTTTCAACTTCCATCTCTTTTCCTCTGACGTTACTCGGTCCCATCCATACATGACATGATTTTTCCAAAGGGATGGACGCCAAAGGAATCTCTGTTATTTAATCCAGTGAACGTGTTATTGTTGCCTTGTTTTACTTTTATGTTCCAACTTGGACGGCCGTTTTGAGCTATTCTCTTAGTCATATTCTCGTTCGGTGTTCTACTTCCGTTATGTATGGCCACAGTCTCTTGAGATACGCTTCGTTACTCGAGAGTAGTATTCTGAAGTGGTTGACCTTGGGGTGGTATTCAGGTACATTTCAGGTGTAAACACATTTATATACCTAATACTAACTCCACTTGATGGATGGCATTATATATTATTTAATAGCTTTCTTCCTCTGGGTTCTTACTTGTGAATAATCAAAACATGTTTGTTTCGATAAAGATATGGAAAAATTGTTATATTATTATTTAGAAATATTTTATGACATGAGAGATGCTATATCAGGGGCATTCGGGGAACTTTTTATATAAGGGAACAAACCTAGATATGTTTTGATATACCGTGAAGTGTTCGAGATGATTACTGAGGTTGCATCGTATTTTGCTAATAAATTAATAAGATGATCGATCCCAATAACAGTGGTAAATTCACGAGGAAATTCAGTATAGCCTCTGAAACTAATTTTATTTTCTTCGAGTAAAAAAATTTGATTATGATGAAAATGGACTCTGAATTCCAAGAACAGCAAATTTATCTGGATAGGCATGTCGTCTGTGTATCTGTCTGTATGACTTTGGGGTGGGACGTTTATCTCGAACACTGCTTAACGTGTAAATATGAAATTTTACATAATACCTATAATTTGTGAGAGGTTCAAGGTAAAACTATTGAATATTATTAAAATTAATACATATACTATTATCATGAGGGCCTAAACAATTTTTACGTTAAGTCAAAAAAATATAAATGAAATTAATGTTTTTAATGAAAATTATTTATTTCCTCTATTTGAGATTGGATTATTACTTACAATACAATTACAGTTTTAAAATTTTCAGTTTTTATTACCTACTATTTACAATTTTCATCATATCATCACTAAAGCTGGCCGAGGTCACCTGGCCGACAGAGCCGTCATATGACTCATGTTTACATCATATCATAATACTTGAATAAGTACAATAAATGGAAATAAATTTTAACAGTAATGTTACATTTTATAAAAATTTGTATAAAACTCACCCTTTTAAGCAGATTTATAAAGTAGTTTGGTTGTCGTCATCACAAAGTGGGGAAGATCTATAGTATAATAGCATCAGGTATGTTTCTACAGCTGTCTCCGTCAGCGATGTTCGCTTTGGTGAAAAAATATGTTTGTATTTTGAAAATGACCGTTCGACATCTACGGATGTAATACAGGCATAAGTAAAACAATCTGTGAACTCACTTAACGAAGTTGTAGATTCACCATCACAAATTTGTCTTAATTTGCTAAAATCAGGATCTTTCTGTAATACACTCTCGAATTTTTCACTAACGCGATTATTTTTTTGCGTCATTTATAGCCTGTAGCTGTGTATTTACGTCGTCCACTATTTACAGCGATTCTGCTAACAACAACGAACTATTTTGCAATTTTTCTATTGCATCGTGTAGTCCTCTATAATTGTTATTAATAGTTTTTAAATCTGTTTCAAGGGAAACGTCTTGAAAGCTTGTCTGGCTTTCCCTAATAGCTGCAGCCTCGTTAGGGTTGAACTGTAGTATCACAGCTTTTATTTGTTGAAAATATTCAGCATAATAAAAAGCAGCTTTTAACCATGTTCCCCAACGTGTAAGAATCGGCTCTGGTGGTTCAGGGATACCAGGACACTGTCTGTGAAATGCTCGAAGCCGTTTAGGAGATTTGAGAAATACTTTTTTTGTATTTGCTATTAATGCATCTACCTCTGGAAAACATTTTCGAATCGTTTCTGCCACAAGATGTAACGCATGCATTTTACACGTAACATGTAAAAACCTACAATTGTCTTTTTGAACAGAACGGCGTACCACGCGCATTGTCGCGGCACCATCAGTCACAAACATCAATACTTGACTTGTTGAAAGCTCAAATTGTTCGAATGTCTCCAACACCACACGCGTAATTATTTCGCCAGTACACGCAGTTAGTCTTTTACTAGCTAGTAAAAGTGGAAATGTTTGTTTAAGAGGGTCCAGTACACGTACTATAATATTTAAAATAGAATTTTTTTTTACAATCTGTCGTCTCGTCAATACATAACCAGAGCCGTGTATTTTTTTAATCCACATTTAATCCTATTTACAATGTCTTCACGAACAGCTGGAATATATCTACGTAACGATGTACGACTTGGTAAGTTCACCTGGGGATTGTATTTATTCCAAAACTCCCGAAATGGTTGTTTATCCAGTATGAGTAGCGGAATATTACACGCTATTAACATTAACAATAAATCAAACATAAACTGAGTTGTCAAAGGCATGCCATTTTTTTTATTTTGATGTTACGCGGTATTGATATGACGACGACAATCTGTTTTGTGCCAGCACATTAAGTCTTGATTGCAAACTTTACAAATTATTTTGCATCCGTCATAGAATAAATCCGAAAATTCACCGATAAATTTATTCACTGTGTCCGCGTACGGTCGTTTTTTACCCTTTGGCGCGTTTGACATTATGTATAATTTATAGGTACAACCTCACGCATTAACCTTTCAAATAAGACTGCAGCGTAAATCACTTCTAAATCGGCACGTGTGACGCCAGCGCAAGACCGTGGCTGTACTCCAGCCACCTCGGCCAGCTTTAATCATCTCTTCTCTATGGTATAACAGCACACAGATAGATATGTATTACTCAGTAATTGATTAATCGATTAATAAAACAATTTAAAAATGATGTCTGGTCTACTGTTACCTACTGTCGATCATGAGCGTTGGCGAATTGAATTTCACCCCCTCGGTGTCGTGTGGTACACGACACCGATCTGGCCATAAAACCGAATCGAAGCCGTGCTCCTTTAGCCCTGTACAGGTCCAAAACACTGCAGAAGCGCTTAGGTTTTGCGCGTGCTCAGCTACATAGCTCTACCCTCTACACCGACGCGACGGCCTGTGCATGATTGCAGTTGCGCCCTGTAACTCCTGTAACTGGCAGTCAACATCCTAACCCGATTAAAACCCTAGGCTGGGGCGACAACAGTAGTTGTTCTGGCACTCGATACGGCGACGCTCCCGGGAGCCAACATCAGCGATGTGATGGGAGTAAAGAAAGATAGTCCCCTCGGCTCCTATTATCCAAGGCCATCGTCAAAGTCACGGAAATTGGCGTGGTTAAATGAATGTATATCTATCTAAACACGGGACATACCTGTTACCGTTGGTAGGTTAAAAAGTCTGGTTGGGCATTACTAGACTTTGCAATATTTGCAAGGTCCCGCAGTCTCTTCCTTTAGACGTGTACGTTACGATTTTTGTATAAAGAAAACGATCGTTCTGCAACTACAGATGTTAAATTCGTAAAAGAAAAATATTTTTCAAATTCATTTAAAGCATCTTATTACGTACGACCGCCCTTCCATCATACTTTTAGTTCGGAAATCGCGAAATATAAATATACGTTTAAATGTACGTTATAAAATACAGAAATCGTACGCCAAGCTTTAATAGCGTATTGATTTACACTGATATGGGGCCTCAACCCACAGGCTGAAGCTCCAGTATGGATCTGTCGTCTGGTGGCCGAGCGTGGACAAAGCGATTATGTCCCGAAAGCTGGCAAAAGCCCAGAGACTAGCCAGCCTAGGGATCACTGGCGCAATGAGGACGACACTGAAGTTGCTCTGGAGATTCTACTAAGCCTGCCAACGCTTCCCTTGTAGATAAAGAGGGAGGCTATGGCGGCCTGTCTGAGAATGCGGGATTCTGAGAGCTGGCAGTGTTCAGGCAGAGCTGAAGGTCACGCAGCAATTGCTGGACTGGCGGAGAGGGAAGTCCCTCTCTCTGCCCTGAAGGTAGAAAAGCGAAAGATCAGCTAAGGTTGGAAAGGAATTACACTCTCACTCTTCCCAGTAGGGAGGAGAGGAATGAAGGAAAAATTGACTTCCGCCCGGACTCTGGTGTGTTACACAGATGGATCTCGAGGGGCCACTAAACAGTCTTCCGGGGCGGGAATATTTCTGGAAGGCAAAGAAGTACAGGATAGCTTTGCTCTAGGCTCGTACACCACAGTCTTCCAGGCAGAGGTTTACGCCATTTTAGCGGTGGCGGGTAGGGCTGAGGGTAGGAATGGGGCGGAACAGATAATATACATCTGCTCCTATAGCCAGGCTGTTCTAAAAGCGGTGTGCTCCCACAGGACGAGATCAATTCTCGTCCATAGAAGAGCTGGTTAGGTATGAACAAGTTAGACTGGTGTGGGCCCCGGGACATAATATGGGAGTTCCAGGCAACGACAAGGCCGACGAATTAGCTAGACTCGGAGCCGAGGAACCCTGTCACGGGCCTGAGCCTATGTTAGTCATTTCAAGAAGGCAGGTCACAACGGTTCTCAATGAGTGGGCCCACGAGACACTGAGGACGCACTGGAGGACCAACAGGGTGTGCAGGCAAACCCAAGATTTTGTGACGGGGCCGAACAAATCGAGATCGGCCTGGCTGCTGGGACGAAGTCGGAAAACTCTGAATCTTTTAATCGCAGTTCTGACAGGCCACTGCAGACTTAGGTGGCATCTATCATTGATAGGTATTGAGGAAGACCCTACATGTCCAAGATGCAGGAGTGATGAAACATCTTACCACTCTCTGGGACAATGTGAAGCGTATGGGCGCCTGAGACAGTATCTTCGGTTCTGAGGCGCTTCTAAGGGAGGAGATGAGCTCCCTCACAATGAGTGACATCCTGACCTTCATTAGAAGGTCGGAAAGATTCGATGAGGGAGCAAGAGAAGCACATGGCTGAGGGGGTTGGTAATAAGGGACCGTCTGTGGCCTACTTGCCAGGCGTCAGCCTACCACACCATTACCATTACACTGACATGTCGAGGCGTATAGATTTACACTGACATTTCGAGTGTCGAGTTTGCTTCTCTGTCTATTCATGCCCCATACCTGACCCCTGTTCGACGCACCGGAATGGCAGCGCGATTTGGTAACTTTAACTGTTATTAATCCAAATAATTGCTAAACATATGCAAATAAAAGAAATATGCTCATGTCTGCCGCCGATGAAAGAATATGAGTTATACTTCTTAAAAGATAGTTCATCTGAACTTGTCACGTATAACACCAATAACGATTGAGACATCTATCAGTTTGGGCGTGTTTTATAATCCGCAAATTGTATAAGTGTAATGAAATAAGTCGACTTTTCTTTTTGTTACTTATGTAAATCCCATTGATACAAACACCGAATTATTTGTACACCAAACTTGTACAATTCAACTCGTACTGCGTCCCCATTCTAGTGTTTGTTTAAAAATGAGCCGCCTTTTAGATTCTCTGTTCTGCGTTATAACTTTCTTTACTCGTCATTCTCATCAATATTCGTCACACAATGCCATGCCCACCGTATATGTTGACCGACTTGTATGTATTCGCTTCTCCACCCCAAAATAATAATAAATTTATCGAAAAAAATCTTGTAAATTTTCTCATATTCTCGTTTGCTCTTATTTTTTCTCAGGAAACTAACGTTCCTTAAAAATAAATTCTCCAAATTGTTGCATCACTAATGTGAACATGTCACAAATATGCATTAATTTGACTTTTATACATATTATCGACAACACGAAAGAATGCCGTTACGTCAACGTTATAATTGGACGGCATTAAACAGAAAGGAATCAAGCCACAAAAATAATATATTGATTTTAATGAATGTAAATGGAATATACCGTAAATAAAATTTTATTTTTCAATTGATTTCCAGTATAATCTACACCTAGTGAACATTTTCCTTACAGAAAAAGTTAATATTGTAGTTTAAATATTGTAATTTTAGTGAAGCAAAATATTTGAGGGGATATTTCTCGATTTGTACACAAAGTTGGTTAGTTCCATTCTGTTTAACATCGTCCAATTCATATTATGAATCAAATCAGCATTGTGTTAGTCAAATTCATGCTTGTTGAAATGATGTCCAGATATAAACACTTTACTCGTTGACAGGTGAAAAAGTAAAAACATAACCCACAGTTTGTCCGCTAAAAGTCAGAAGAATTTAACGATTTCGTCAGTCTTTAACTAATTTTATGTTTTTATATAATTTGGCAAAATGCAGATTGCTTCTGGATGTTAACAATTACATTTAAATTAATTAACATCATTAAAAATAAAAAAAGTCTGATGGTGTTCTAGAAAAAGGATTTTGTACGCATCATTATTATTACATATTGAATCATAGCTTTTGTCTTGAGGATTAACTATCGTTAGTTCTGAAAAGATTTGTTTTTCATATACAAAAATCAATAAAAATAAAACGGTAACAGTCAAACTAAAAAATAAAAACAAATCCAAATTTGACAGTTGACATGTAGAAGAAACATAAACCATGAAACATGTGACAACGACGCTAGTCAAAATCGTTCGATGATTAATCGATGTTATTCTCGCTTGTTACTGAGACGTACGAAATCAGACCTTCTCTTTCTTTTTCGTCAAGGAAGTTAGGTTTTCGTATAACAAACACTTCAACAATGTTAGTCTGAAATATTAAAGCTAAGTTTTCCTAGCGACGCACATTTCACGTTACGAAAAAAGCAATACGATCGGCGTAAAACGCAGTAGATTTGTTCATTGAGAATCAAATGAGAGCGTTTTCCTAGACAGTGTAAAACGTTGTACTTCAACTTAATACGACCGACGCAATTAAAGAACTGCTCCGTGAGCAGTCTAGTACGTTATGCGCTGCGTGTTAGTTTCTAGGTGTTATTACATTTTGTTGTTTAAAATGGGTCACAAAAAGAAACAAGTGCGATTTACTGCCGCCGAAGACGAACAATTAATTGAAGAAGTGAGTGGTTACCCTATTCACTTCATCGTTAAGCAGATGTCTATGAATAAGTAATTTGAATGCACCTTCCCTCATTCTGTTCTGAAATAATTTACTAACGGATTTCCTAGTCCTACAATGAATCGCAGATAATATTTCGATGTCTTCCTCCAAATTGTCTTGTTCTTGTAACATCACTAAAGCTAAACCTTTTTTTTTACTTTTGAGACACATACATAATGCGGTTTCAGCACACAACTGAAAAATCCAAGGAAAACACTATTACGCAGCGCGTGACGTATTACGCTATGCTAGATGTATTACGTCTCTCGTAGCGTGAAATGTTCGTTGCTAGGAAAACTTAGCTTAACAGTCACATATAATGTTGCGCTGTCTCTCTCGTTTTATTATTTTGTAAACAAAGAACGCTTGAACAGCGTACGTTGTAGATTAGAGATAAATTTGTGACGCAACGGAATTTTTTCGTGATTTTGGTAGTATTAATATTTACAGTTCATTTTGTTTCACAAAAATACTTAATGTATATGCTCTTTTTATCTGTAAGGCTTTGAGAATTGATTTTTCCTTTTATTTGTATTTTGTTGTGTGTTGTAATTTAATGCATTTTCTTCTTGTTACAGGTAAGACAATAATGTAATTGGAGCTACTAACAAGTTCTTCATCAGTGATATGGGTGAAATATACGGACCACCTGAAAACCGTCGAATGAAATGGGTAAACTCCTTTTTAGAGGTTTCAAATAAGATATATTCTTGACAAAATTAAAGTTTCGATAGTAATCTTTAGGGCAGTTTTGAAATTTGTGAAAAAATTCATGTTTCTAGATATTTTGGGAAAATCTAAATTTTATTAAATGTAATTTCTTTGAAATCTCGCTTATCTTTTGATTTTCAAAAACATTATTGACCTATCCTAAAATGTCGCAAGGTCGCATTTCTTGTTCAGTTGTTTGAACTATTATTGTTTGCAACACGTTGAATTTGTAAAGGCACAAAATCAAAAATTTTTACAAGATATCTACCGAACAAACTGGATTTTTTGGGGACCTCTAAAATCAACGTTTCACGACTGTTAATAAAATCGGCCACAATTATTGTGGATTCCCCCATTTCTTTCCGATTATTTATACTATGTAGTATTATTACAGATATGTAAAGGTTATTTCATACTTATTTGCAACATACAAAACACATTGGCTTCTTTGACGGCGATAAAGAGATCAAAGGAGCAGACATTTTTTATGTTACAAATAAGTTTGAAATAAACTTTAATTGCCTTACCTTAGATGTAATCAACATCTTGACTGAAAATATTAAACAGTGTAACGAAAATTGTATTTTGTTTCGGTTAGCTAGATTAAGACTATACCGTGTGTAAACGACCAAATGTGGCCAAATGTTAACAAAGATCGATTGAACAAGCGAGATTGACGTAACAGTGTGTGTGTTGTAGGTGGCTGGCGGGGCACAGACAAGAGCCTGTCCTTATGTTCGCTGAGTGTATCTTATTCTATCTCATTTCATCGGCTGTGCCATCGCTCGTAGTCTTTTTCCAACTGGCCACGCTTGGCGCTTTACACAGGGTATTAAAGATAATGACAAGCGATGCATCATTTCTGAGTGGTACCATGTTTAGTAAAATCATTGTGAAGTGACTTGAAGTGAAACGTACAGAATTTCTGTGTAATTTTTTTATACTGCTCTGCTTGTTATGTGTTATGCTAATTTTGAATTATTAATATTATGTAATTAAGAGTTTTTAACAAATTTAAATCAGCTTCCAAGTATTAGACGAAACAAATCTAAATATATGTTACATATACATACTGAACAATGGCAGGGCCGTGTCTAGGAAAAATTTCGCCCGGGGCAAAGCACTGGCGCCCCCCCTTTTATCTCACAGAATATAGGAAAACGAAACGTTTCACGGTCCGATCTGATCACGTGAACATCACGCTCAACTTTATGTTTTCGTCCAGTCTATCTTGAAAATAAATAGACTATAGATTCTAATTAGATTGCTATATGTTACAAAGACGTGTGGGAAAACTCGAAAAGGATTAACTATTACTGGGCGAGAATATACTTTTTCTTTGCATTTTAAGACAAACTGATGTCATTCTACCTATATTTAAATAAATATATAGACCAAGAGAAACTCATTTTTACCGTTGGATATTGTTTGCCATTTTCACTAAAATTATCGTTTCCACGCATCCCGCTTCCGAATAAAATATTTAGCCATATATTCACGGCTCTACAATTACTTACTATCCTCATTATCGATTACACTGAAACTGCGTATTCAGTTTCATCTGTCCTTCGTGCATGATTTACAGTATAAAAACACATACCATCAAGAAACACCGTTGTATTGCTCATAACGTGCGTGTTTTACAATTTAAAGGTGTGGCTTTTCCCCATCACGTTTCAATGGCGTATAAAGTACGACACTTTTACTATGTCATGTAAATTATAGATGTGAATCTCACGAAAACCAAAGAATTATGTCGGTATGTAGGCAGACCCTTCATTTATGCACTGTTTCTCCATGTTATGTATATGAAAGTCTAGCATGTAATTAGTTTTTTTTTTCGATTAACAGAAAACTGATGAGTTTAAGTATGAATTAAGACTCGGTATGGGACTTTCACTATAACTGCCGAAGGTGTAAACGTGTTTAGGTCGTTCACGTTCACTAAGTTGATTAAAACTCGAGAAACTTGCTTTCCGTTTTCTTGTATCTTGCATTTTTGTGATTAAAATGAAACAAACTGATTTTCTTAAAATTGTGAATTTAGTTAATAATACAGGCCACAGGTAATACAGCCTTCTATATCCCTAAAGGTATCTCGAGGTGTTTTGTGTGGGACGGAGCTACACATTTAGAGACGGCGGACGACATACTCAACATCTCCGAGTATGTTAGGATTAATTTTTGATTTAGAAATATTCCAGTTCCTCGACCAAAATCAGATTCCCAATAATTTATTAACAATTAAAACGACAATGTATATGGCCCTCGCTGGACACTCGATCCGTTGCCGTACTAGCATGGCAACGGACGGGGCAGTTGTCAGGTCGAGCTTAGCAGGACCGCCGGCCGGTCCGAGCTTTAAAATAAACATTAACAAAAAATACAACTTCTAAAATAGATTTAAATTGTATGCCTAATATATAGTTCGAACTCGTCTCGAGCTGCAAACTTCATACTTAGGGCAACAAATATACACTTTTTGCACTAGCTACACATAACTATTTTACCCTTTTTTCCAACTAGCACTGCTTAATAATGGAGGTTCTTTGATGCGGTAAAAACATGTTTGGACTGTAGAGAGAAAAAAGTCAGCCTCCTTAATTTTTCTCTACAAGAGACACTTGTATTTGTTCTCAATGGTTTTTTATAAAAATATCTTATAATCGTCCAAACAACGGAAACCCATGACATATGTCATATCATAGAAAAACATAAAATATAAACATTTTGTTGAAATCATGACAAACTATTTTCGATTGAGAACAAATGCAAGTATCTCTTCTAGAGAAATCAAGAAAAACAATGAATGAACGCTCCCATAAACGAGAAGAACTAGACGAATTAATTTTTTAAATTATTTGTAAATTATGAACGAAGAAGTAAAACGAATTATTTATTTATTGTAACCAATAAATAATATGAAAAATCTCTTGATGCACCCTTCTCCCATCTAATATTGCAGCATATATAAAATGTTCAAAGCAATCCTGCCTGCTTCGCCATATGCAAATATTTGGCTACAATATTTTGTAAACATGTCATATTTTGCTTGACATCATTGTTATCCCCGTTATAGCAAACTGTTTACTCGAATTATTAGTGAGTATGCTGGAGGTATTTACTAGCTGTGACTAGTGGAATTGCTAATTGTCACGTAAAATGATTGATAGCAAAACATTTAAAGTTTATTAAAACATTAGTGGCTTTTCGTCCGAAAAAATTGCAAGTGGTACTGATGTCGCAGAATAATGATAACTAGAGATCGGGAGATAACACGCGCGCGCGCGTATTTTTAACTAGCGATCATAAGAGTAACAGTATATTACTGACATTAATGCCCCCCACTAAAACATTTACCACCTTCCAGCCTTAGGTATTGGTGGTTTCATCCACGCTAATCCAGACGTATTTTTTATTGAGTTCACAATAATTTTTTTGTTTAATACTGTCACATTTCAGTGATAAATATTTTTTTCTTAGTGTCGTTTCCTGCGCACCAATACACTTTTGTAAAAATTGTCAAGAAATGGTCCACGAAAAAAACTGTTGTGAAACAATAACTGAAATTTCGGCGATAACGGTTTAACAACATAATCTTTATTGTGCCTATATTGATGCCTATGTGAGGTAACAGCCTGAGCCTTAAATAATCCAAATTGGGAACATCAAAGAGGTGGTTTTTGAGTTGCCCCCTGCTACATCCAAAGTAGGGATAAACAACAATATACCAAAAATTAGTTTAAGACCACTTGCATTGCCTTAAAATGAATTTAACTTAACCTAGTAATGTAATATGAAACATGTTTTTAGTATAATACATTTTACCAAATAAATAATGCTGGTAATGATTTCAGTCATATATTTTATTATCGCCCTTAAAAAAAATGTTTAGCAGGTTCGTGAACTTTCATACCTTCTATGCACTTAACGAAATACTTAATATATTATTATTGCCTAACTGTAAGAACCTGTAAGCAGTAGAGTAGAAAACTGGCCATGACATTTAATGTTGACTAAATTTTTAAAGTAGAAACCAGACTTGCGAGGAATTTAATGTTTTTTTTTGTTTCATCTATTTGTATGTATATACAGGGTGGAGCAATTTTAGTAATATAATTTTATGAGCACCAGTCCATAATAGTTTCTAAAGTATATCATATAGAAGACAAAATTGTCTCTAAACTTTACGTCTGCATAGTGATTTAAAATGATAGACCATGTTACTTCATAGTACTCTTCTAACTAGACGTAGTATACTCAAATGTGTCGTTACGTATCGCAAGTATTAGAGTGATACCAATATCTTTCATAATTCCTTTTTCCAATACCGTCGGTCTTCCTGTGAATGACCAATGTTGCTGAATTTTTCGAAGGAAAATAATAAATAACCACAAACATAAAATTAATAAAGTTAGTATCCTTCACACAACCAAACAAAATTGCTGACATCAATATCTTCCGCACGCGATTGAACAATAATAATACTAACAATAATAAATTGCCTTTATTCACCAGTAAACCTTAGTTACAAATAACACTTGTTATTTCTTTTTATTTATGTTCCAGACTTCCTGCATGTGAAAGAATTAGTACTATAACTTTCGTACAATGACACGAGATGGTTTGCAGAAAGTGTTGATTTCGCGAAGCATTGAAACCGATACCCATCCAGGCAGTGAATATTACGTTGGACACTTTTGATCCTGTGACGCATGACGTCTAGAAATATGTTTAAAACTGTTAGAGAATTGAAAATAGCAAACATTATTTATAAGTTCTAATACTTCATATTAATTTATCTGTTATAAAATTTAGTTTTTTCAAAATTGGGGTTACTTGCCTTATGCATTCTTTTAGTTCTGGCGCCTCTATTAATTATTAACTTCATTTCACATAAGATTGTCAAAACATAGGAACTGGACGCCAAATTGCTGTGGCCTGTGGACAAATTTTATATTGAATATCAACATTATTATAATTGTTTAACATAAACATCGAGGATCCCAACTATTATTGTTTTGTTCGGCCTTGTGTAAATAAACAGATATTTATCCTATTCAAATCAAAGAATCTTAATTTATTGAAAATATGTTTTTATGTTAAAATAATCAAATAACGCGACATACCCCTTTGGATCTGTATCCAAGGCACACATTTTTTTGTACAAGTTTTCAGCAACTTATTTATTAAGAAGAGATAAAAGGAGTGGAATTTTAATTATTTTGACTTTTTGCATAGTGGTTGTTTCCAGAGTTCAAGAGCAATATGTGAAAGTCGATGCCTGGTATATAAATTTATTGGTAAATTAACTGCTATTTGACATATGATTAATGAGGATTTCTTATGAAGGAGAAAGGATTGCAAATTGATTTTAAATATTAAAATTCAAGCATATCCCATTTCAATACATAAAAAATTAAACAAATCTTTTATTTTTACATAAAAAAAATTACTGTGCACCATCAAGTTCATTTCTTCTGTTATTTAAAGACAGGAAATGTGAAAAACTAAATTTATGTTGTTTCCTAAAAGTTTTGAAAATATTTTTTTAAGTTGTACAATCTGCCTATAAGAGGGTCACAATTTTTTTGTGAAACACTAAACGTGACATATATTTTCAAAATAGTATGGTATAAGTTGATGGTTCTATATGTTTTTAAAATTATTTTGTGGTTGTGCAGATGTTGCAAACACGCTGTGTAGCCCTGTGGTCCGGTTTCATTAAGAACAAATCTACATTTATTTTCTACAGGGTGTTCGGAAATAGGTGTTTTCAGAAAGCGGGAATATTATACGTTTAAAATTAAGAAAATGTTCTATAAACATGTAATGGAAAATTATTCTCTGGATAGTCGCATGTGTTTAAAGATGGCCTCTAAGAAGCAGTTTTTATTAAATAATGTTTAATCTACATATTTCCAAATTTACAAATTTTGAGGTAAAATATTACCTTGGAATTATATGGCATATACATGACTCGACCAGCAAGGTTCATTGTATAATCTGATGAAAAAGGATCCACGGGGAATCGGTGCCGATTTAGAATTTAACTAAGTGGGATGCAAAGGTAGCGTATTTAGTGGGGTGTTAGAAGTAGTAAGATCGATTTTTTCCTTTCTAGGTGTGGCTAAGTTGTACGCCTCCCGAAACATAATCTCTACCATTGGGCCGCAAAATTTGGATTTTGTTGATATTAAAACTAAATTTTTCATTTGTGACGAATTAAAAAACAATCATGTATTATGCATCCTAATTTTTTCATAACAAAGTAAAACCCTAGGAGGTGCGCACGCCCCCACACCAGAATCCACCACTGCGGAGAATCCCATTTACTTGGATATTGAATATGTCCATTGACTCCAAATCTATAGAACTCTCCATCACAACACTACTAAACTTTATTCACTTAAATATGAAAATGAACCGCTATAGGAACTTTGCACTTGTGTACATCTGCCTGCCGTCTGCATCAAGAATCAGCGCTCATTTTAATCTCTATCCTGGCTAACGCTGCAAAGTTTAAGTGAACAGAGTATAGAGGAAATATAATGAGTTGTGTATTAATATGACAAAAAAAACATAGAAGACACTACATAAACTAGACAACCCCCAACCCGTAGTGTTTAATGTTTACAGTTAATAAGAGTGAGCATTGTTATTATTATACATATGTAATGTTCATTTCAAATTTATTGCAGCATAAAATATCTGATGTGGCCAGCACATAACTTTCTTATACCAGTATATATCATCCTGATCTAAGAAAATCATTCTATTTAATTCTTCACTTACCTCAATTAAATTTTATAGCGTACCTTGAAATGTTTCATTAAAATTTTTAAATAATTAATTATCAGCGTCATTTGATACTGTCAATATAATAATTCATGTCATATTTTAATTAATTTTTCTTATTGACATTGACATTTTTGAAACTAAATTAGACATTTTAAATGTCAAACTGTTACATGTATCCTAATCCGCATTTTATGAGGTCAAATGTATAAAAGTTTCAGTTTACATCAGCTTTATTTGAGTACTTGGAAAATATATTTTATTCGCTTGATATAGTAGACATGATTTATAATCTTTCATTAAAAATATATTTTTTTGTAAAGGCAAATACAAAAAAGTTTTGGTCCCGTGGACCTCCTTTCAGCTGGCCAGTTTTGCGCATCACCAAATTTATTATTAGCTTTGACCAAATTTGAAAACTTTATCTCAAAAACTGTGGCTGTTATCGCGATACTACAGACATACCGACAGATTTTTTTCCATAAAGTTATGTTTTTTCTTTACAATTCGTCGAGACTCGTCCAATAATGCAGTAAAAAAAATTTCCCCCCAAAATTGTACCGTTTTTCTTCTTTCAATCATTATGTCTCTTCTGATGATACCACATTCACCAAATTTAATATGTCACCTAAAATGTTGTTGAAAATCTTAACTGCCAAATTTGGGAAGTCTCCCATTGGTATTTTTTGAATTATCGTGGATACACACATACACACACAAATCCACACACACACACGCATCGACAGACATAAATCGGAAAATAGTCAGAATGGATTTAGGAGGGTTCAATACGTATATATCAATCAAAATCTCGAGGTCGAAAAAAATCACGATTACTATACTTCCTTATATTGGGTATAAGTAAAAACATCGGCGACTTTGATCTCCTTACCGCCGTCAAAGGTGCCGACGGTTTTTGTGTTGAAAATAAGTTTGAAATAAACTTTAGGTAGGTACTTAATCATTCCGTACTTATGCGTTTCTACTACTCCACCTCATAACTTGCGATAAAAAAAAATCATGATGTAATAAACACTGGGTATTGAGGTTTATTTGTAAATATGCAATTCTCGTAATCTAAAATGATTACTAAATTGTCCGAATGCTGCGACATACTGGTATACTCTAATTAATGACATTGGCGTCGTCGTCAACAGCTGCAAACTTCATTTTCACGATCAAAGTCAAACAACAAACTTGGCATGATTTAATTTAGAACATACAACCAAAATAAAAACTTATCTATTGCCCTGTGTACCCCAATTACGTTAATATAAGTTTTATGATTTTACAGACAAATCTGTATGTTAGTGTGTGAGCACGCGCTAGTCTTGAGCACGTACAGACTTATATGAAGGCTTAAACCACATGCTAAGTCTGATGATACCATAAAATGCGCAGTTTTGTCCACAGGTTAAATATTCAAAATACAAAAAAAATTAAATATTAGTTATGGAGCTTTGACTGAATATCGCAAAAAAAATATTTCCAACTTTATACAACATTTTTCTTATTTCTCTGAGCGTTGTCTCACCAACACAACAAAACAGTACAAAATATCACCAAAAGTGTTAAAGATTTCCACCAGTAACTTTTCTCAAAACTAAATTCCATAATTTTGGCAAAGTCTAAAGATGAATTGAAGATTTCACCCACTAACACACAGTTTTGTCTGCGAAAGATGTCAGACTTTTCTGTGGACATACATATATTTTAAATTAGTGGGGTAAATATTTAGTTTGTCACATACCAAGTCCGCGAAACAGCGCGGAATTAAACTACGGCTGATAAAATTTGCAGAGAAGTCTCTATGCGGGTGGCCGACCATTTACGAAAGGCAACTAATCCACGAACATTGCAAAATATTGTATCCGGCCCCTCGTTAAAAACAATTAGCCACCATTATCTGGCATTGCGCTGAGAATGATCGTGATATTCATGGCAAATTAAGGCCACCAGAAAGAAATATGTAATGCGAACGAACCATGAATGAAATTGTTTTCGACCTGCTTATCATGTTCTCATCCCTAATGACTAAAACGATTGCCATTTATGGCTTAATAACGTAATGTCCAAGTTATCATAAACGTGTCGTTTCAAGATTAAAATTGTTTTGAATGAAGTCACATTTGGTGCTGGTACTATTTTATTTTTTCACGAAACTGTTACCGTGATTAATTTTCAAAATACTTTATGACCTCAACATATTAATATTTACTTATTTAATACTTTATAGAATCATCAGACGTATTCATAGCATTGCACAAAAAATAGCTGTTTTGCTTTACGCAGAAAGCTTTTATTTACTATAAATAAATGGCAATTTGGATAATTATTAACAGGGTCCGGATTTGTATTCCATTTTTCAGAGCCGACACTTATAAAACAAATATAGATATTAATAAACACGCCATATAAAAATTCATCTGTTGTGTTTATTTATATACCTGTATCATATGCAACCAGTGGGACCAGGATAGAGGCAAAGAGTTGCCCTACTGTGCGAGAATGAAGGACTTTCTCGTTTATAATTATATTGGTAGGTATGGGCAGTTTGTCCGCTGATGATGTTAGTGTTCCTGGTAGTTGTTTAGTAATCGTAGCAATCTGAAAGTGTACGGGTGCGTTCGTGAGATCTTTGTCGCCTAAAACGCTCTTAGCAATGGCGCTGTCATTACCGTTTATGCATAAACTACAAAAAATCATAGAATACTACGATGACAACAGAGATTTCTAGAAAAAATAATAAAATAATAATTGCATATTGCATAAGCATCCTTTCAAATCTAACATCTATTGGAATTGTTTGATTTATTGTCTACCTAAAACTTTATTATCACGCAATCGACGTGAATATGAAAGACATTTAAATTCGGCTATCCATCGACAAAATCTGCAGGTACAGTTAAAGTAGGAGAAATCGCTTTAGTGACGGGATGTGTGGGGTAAGACGCTACAGAACGCAGAGCCGGATTTAACTATATTGCTCGCTCGTTTACTTTTTCAATGTAGGTTTTTGTGCTCAGTTTAGCTAGCAACAATTTGACAATTGTAGAAAAAAGTATTAACTTGAAATAAATGTATTGAATTTAAAGTATTGACTACACATACAGTAGTTGCAGTATTCAAGTTCGCTTAATATAAATTGTTACTACCCAGCAAGAACCGTAGGGAGTTATTAGCAATTTTTGCCAGGAAAGGATGGGTATAGAATAAAGAAATTATTTAAAAAAGTAAAAAGAAACCTTTAAAAACAAAATAAAAACAAAAAAATATACTCTCAAAATGGTAACTGAAACAAATATTTTTCTCAATAAATAAACTAAAAATAAATTCTAATAGTAAAGTTATTAATTTAATAAAAACAGAAAGACGTATTTTTCTCAAAATGAAAAAAATAATATTAATAAATAATAACATCCTGAAAAAGAATATTTTTCAAGCACTAAACTACGAAAGCACAAAACGAAAATAAATAATATAGTTGATATCACAAAATTCACTACTTCACTTCACATTACTTCACTTTACCTCACCTCACATCGCTTCTTCCTCTGAATCTTCTCCCTTCTCACCCTCTTCTTCATTTTCAGATGAACTACTGTCCTCGTTCAGATTGATAATGAATTTATTTCCAACATTTATGACATTCAGCAATTTTTAAATAATTATTCTCAATTGTAATTACTTTCCTAATTGGTTTTTCTCAATCTTCCTTGTTAATTTTTGACACTTCATTTTGAATTAACTCTGCAACTTTTTTTATCGATTTTCGGAAAAGTGTTTCTTTTTCTGACATTTTTCTTCAATTTACACCGAATTAATTCAATCTGGTTGAAAATTCAGAAATATGGTAATAATCTCAAAACTGTGTGGCCATCCATATCTGTCCACTACAGTGTCTATAATATACTTCTTATAATTTTTCGTTTGCAGGACTTCCAAGAGTTGTGCTTTATTGTAATTATCCTCATAATAGAGATCATGTTCCATTAAATAAATTATGACTCCAGCTTAGGAGAACTCTTGTTAGAAATTTTATACAGTTGTCTCGAATGGTACTTCGCATTGTTAAGTACAATAATGCTATTCGGTTTTAATTTTGGAATTAAGGTATTTTTAAACCATTCCTCAAATATTTTTCCCTCCATGTTCTTGTGGTAATCCACGTTACAGTCTTCCATGTTTTTCCGCACAGTGTAATATAATCAACCGAGTCCCTTTATTAGGGGACAATGATATTGGTTGACATTTTCTAGATCCATCAGTCCATCCGTTTTTTACGGTGACATAAGTATCATACCAAGTTTCATCTAGATAATAAATTGGTCCACTTTCCCTTCTAAGTTCGTTTATCTCTTTTAGATATGAATCTCGCCAATCCACTATTCGTCTATTTTTCATAATCTCCATGCGTTTATTAATAATTTAATATTTGAATCCAATTCCTAAAGTTTTTTTGGTATGTTTTAGATGATAATCCGTTTCTTTTAGTTTTCTGTCTACCACGTCAATAGTTGGGATTTCATTTTTCTGATACGCGTCGTAAACTAAAGTTCTGCAAAGTTTTGCTAACTATGGGTCCAGAGTTTTCGATTGACCGGCGTCGGATCGTTGTTATCTTGGGAGGGCACCTTTCACCAATTTGTGTATTGTGGGACGGGGAATTAGTCAGAGATGCTGTTACATCTAAATCATACAAATTTGGGTCATTAGCTTGTAATGCAAATTTGTTTCACTTGCTCGTTCAAATGTAGTCGTTTTTTTCTTACTGGAAACACTGATGAACTTTGAAATAAGATGTAGACGTAAAGGCCTCCCACGGTCGAAAATTTTTACTTTAATTACGATAACCTTATTACATTATTTTCAAAAACACACCAGCAAATAAACAAATATAAAATAATTATTACTTATAATTAGAGTTGGCAAAAATGCGCCACAAGACATAGGCGTACGCACCATAATAAGTAAGAAAAGAAATTAACTAGTAATAAAAGCAATAAACTGTTACAATTTATAACAAGGTATACACAACTTACCCTCTTAACTAGCTTGGTTATCACAAACTGAAAAAGATGTGTAAAAACTTTGCAGCATCATGTACGTTTCTATGGTTGTCTCCGAAGTAATGTTCGACGAGTGAAAAAAATATACTTATATTTTGAGAACGACCGTTCGACATCTATTGATATAATACATTCATACTTAAAATAGTCTTTGAACTCACTTAGCGAATCTGCAGATGCACCATCAGTACCATCACAAATTTGTCTTAATCTGGTAAGACACCTTGCTTTAACACATGCAAACTTTTCTCCAACGGGCTCATTTTTGCGTCATCTGTAAAGTGTAACAGTCGATTGACTACGTCCACTATTTGCAGTAACTCCACTAACAACAACAACGCACTGTTTTGTATGGCGTCATGTAATCCTTTATAGCTCTTGTGAATAGTATTTAAAGCTGTTTCAACAGAAACATCTTTGAATTTTGTCTGGCTTTCCTTAATAGCTGCAGCCTCGTCTGGATTCAATTGTAGTATCACAGCTTTTATTTGTTGTAAATATTCAGCATAATAAAATGCTGCCTCCAACCATGTTCCCCAACGTGTAAGAATCGGCTGTGGTGGTTCGGGAATACCGGGACATTTGCGATGAAATGCGCGAAGACGTTTAGGAGATTTAAGAAACACTTTTTTAGTACTTGCTATTATTTCATCTACCTCTGGAAAACCTTGTCAAATAGTTTCTGACACAAGGTGTAAAGCATGCACTTTACACGTAACATGTACTAACCTACAACCGTGTTCTTGAAGATAACGGCCTACTAAACGCATTGTTGCAGCACCCTCGGTCACAAACATCAACACTTGACTTTTTGACAGGTCAAATTTTTCTAACGTCTCCAGCACCACCCGCGTAATTGTTTAGCCAGTACACTCAGTTAGTCTTTTGCTAACTAGTAACAGTAGAAATGTTGGTTTAAGAGGGTCCAGTACACGTACTATAACATGTACAATAGAATTTTTTTACAATCTATCGTCTCGTCAACACATAACCACAGCCGTGTATTTTTTAGTACACATTTGATCTTATTTACAATGTCTTCGCTTACAGTTGGTACATAGTTACGCAACGTTGTGCGACTTGGTAACGTCACCTTGGGATTATATTTCTTTCAGAACTCCTGAAATGGTTGTTTATCGAGTATGTGCAGCAGAACATCACAGGCAATCAGAATTAAGAGTAAATCGAACATAAATTGAAGCCCTTGGTGCAAAAGGGTGTTAACTCAATATTTGCAGTTATTTAGAGTTAACACGTTTTTGCATGAATGAAACACAAGTTATAGACAGATGACACCTTTTTGATATCTTATACTGACGTAATGAGAGCAATCTAAAATGCTAAAAACTTTACTACCAGACGGATACTGACTTTACACCTTCTTGCATGCACAAATTGCAAATTTGCTAATTAGTGAGTTAACACCTTTTTCACCAAGGGCTTCAATTGTGTTGTCGAAGGCACGCCATTTTTTTTTTTTTTAGTTTTATGTTGCACAGAATTACGTGACGTTTGCAGTCACGTTTGTCCCAGCACATCAGGTCAGTCTCGCACATCTTATAAATTATTATAGCACCATTGTAGAATAAATCCAGGAATTCACTGGTAAATTTATTCACTTTGTCAGCGTATGGCCGTGTTTTACCCTTGAGCAGGTTTGACATACTTTATTATTAAATTAATATCAAGAATAACATACAAAAAATAAAATTATCAACAATGCAACGGAGAGAAATAAATTACGTTATTGACACCTCGACGCATAACAGTAGACTAAAACTCTCGCATACGTACTTGGGTTTTTCTCTACATGGCACCGCCCATGATTTGCGGATCGAAATGCCAACTCTACTTATAATATTACACTTACCGTATATTACACAACTCACTGCAACACGATAACCATCTTAAATTGTTTTCAAAAACACACTAGCAGATATAAAATTATTATTACGTATATTACAGTTACTATAACCTACAACGCACTGCTAATAAACACATCGGTAACAAAACTAAGTGCGGACCAGAAGTATCACAGAGTGTAAGTGAAACTCCGCCTCGATCGCGTGCCAACAAAAACAACAATCATTCTCGCTTTAATGTAAGCAGTTTAAAAGACAGAAGAAATCATGTGTTAGACATTTCCCGCCTTAATCTCTCGTCTTACCCCGCACGTCTCGTCACTAAAGCGAATTCTCCTTCTATACAAAATAGGATTTTTTTATTATTTGAATATCATATTTTGTGTATGTAGTTTTCCTTTTCCTAGTAGCCATACAGATGATCTATTTGCCCCCGTCGTCCAATCCAAGGAAGCACCTCTTGTTAAAATCATCCTCCCTTTCTCGCCCCTGCCTGATTTTCATTCCAAAATAGTTTAGCAACTTCTGGTATGCAATTATTTCACAACAGATCTAAATAACGATTCTCTTGTGTGTGATATTCAGTAATTCAAAAGAGATTTTTTTAGACAATTTTGCCTGTCCACAATTCGTGTTGTCTCATCGGAAAGTAAAATTTTGTATTATTATTGAACAAAATGTATTTTATATGACTTATATTTGTATTTCTTAAAAATTCTAAGTTCTAGGTTGTGAAGTGATTTTTTTCACAGCTGGAAACAAGGCAATTAGCATATTGATAAATAAGAAACATTTTAGTACAAAACAGGTAGTTTCTAAAACAATTAACATTATCATTATAAAATTTGTATAGGAACACTAATTGTCCTGCTTTCTTCACTCCTAATTTATTTCGTAAATTGGAGTGAACGAGCCCAAATGTAAAAAAATATTTTTTCCACCGAAGCTGATGAAGAGACCGCATAAAAATTGCTTCAATATAGCAAGAAGTTTCTCAATATCAGGGATGTTTTTTTGTGAAACCCACCACTGTAAGGCACTAACATTGCATATTACCTCTTCTGAAAACATAACTGCTGCAAAAGGTTCCGTTTTTGCTTGGAGTTTTATAATGAATGGTAGTAAACCACTATACATTTCTTGCATGGTATTTAATGTTTGATCTTTTTCTCCAGCAGTCATTTAAATTTGGTTTTAGTTACATCCAAAATGTAGGCTAAAAAATGATAGGGCGTAAGTGCCTGTTCACATCGTTTTTTAAAAATACGTAGTTGAGACAAGGCTAATTCTAATTCTTCCTTAAGTATTCTTTCTAATTCCTTCCATACTTCTACTACTTCAGATGGGAAAGCATTTTTTTCTGTAATTTATCAAGTCCCACAGCTATAGGCTTTAAGATGTTTAAGTAATCTTCAGCTGGTCGTTTCAAACCAATGTTTGAAACTTTTTGGTATATTGTTGAGTCTATTTCTTTTTTGTTCTCATCACATACTTTTAATAATTTCTCCCATTGACTTACATATACTTCTAAACAATCTGCCATACTATTCCATCTCACGTCACTCGGAATTTTCCATCGGCCTGCTTGAATTTTGCTCTAGCCAGATGATTATTTCTGAAATACTTAATAATTTGTGTAATATGTTCTTTGATATCACTTTATTTCTAAATATTTGCAGAGTAAGTTCGGAATGTGAGCTGAGCATCCATAAGTTATGACTCTAACATTAGCGTTTAATTTATCTTCTATCATTCTTCTCATATGTGCCATGTTCCCTGCATTATCTATTACAAACGATTTCACGTTACAGTTGTATTTAGATTTACAAGACAAAATTAAATTGTAAGCAATCTCAGTTAAATAATCGCTTGTGTGAGGATTTCCAGATGTGTTTATTGTTTCATATAAGAATGCGTGTCCATCTTCAGTGGTTATTGTAACACAAACTACAGGCTCATTGTGGACATTAGACCAACCATCGATCGATGTGTTTACGCTTTGTCCAGAAAGACTTCCAGAACATTTAGTTTTTTCTTCATAAATTTGTTGTACAAGGATTGTAGATATTGTTTTTCCTGAAGGGGGTCTATAACCGCCTTTTTCACTTGCAGATTGTCCATACACTTAAAGCTACTATTAGTTGTAAATACAGCTTTTGCTATTTGTTTGTCGATTTCTTGCTTTTTATCTGCAGGTGTTTGAACAAAAAAGTTCTGTAGGTGCCTCTGTTTCCCTTATTTTAGGGATAACTAATGAATCAGTAGATGTTGACAAACTTGCAGACAAAGTGTGCTTGGCGCTCGTTTTTGACAATTTTGAGGAAAATTGATGTTTGAAGACGTTGAAATCCCACTGCTTGCAATATTTGCATTACTTGAGCCTTCATTTCCTGCAAAATTATTAATAATTAAGTGAATAAAAAGAATATGTTGTATTGAGGATTTCATCACAACAAACATTTATTAATTTGTGAATATAAATATACCGAAAATAAACATATACAGTGTGTTTCACCTAAAATAGTAACACCCCAATAACTTTTTATTTTTAGTGAATTTCAAAAAAAAAATTTCTTAATATGTAGGTTTTAACGCTCTTTTAATGGGTTAAACAACATTTTAACCTAATTAAAATAGTAGCCTATTGTGATAAAAAATAAAGCGAAAAAATTTTAAAAATAT
The DNA here is from genome assembly GCA_029963845.1 of Rhamnusium bicolor. Lineage (NCBI taxonomy): Eukaryota > Metazoa > Arthropoda > Insecta > Coleoptera > Cerambycidae > Rhamnusium > Rhamnusium bicolor. The sequence goes on along the minus strand of JANEYF010005102.1, from coordinate 8,276 downwards.
ATTTTTCGAAAAAGTTTATTAGGAAAAGTTGTTCGGATTCACCTTAACTCCTATTCTTAAGTTTGGTTAAAAAAAAAAGTTGACAAAAAAGAGATTAGCCTTTCTGCAGCCATAGTTAAATTATTTAAACAATAAATATCACCAATATTTTAATAGTTTGACACAATGACATCAAAGTTTTATGTGACAGATCTCATGATAATTTGGTATTATTAATTAAATCATGGCAATCGTGATCGTAACATTGAAATTAATTTTACTGCTGATTTTTTTGGAGTGAATACTAACACCTTACCATGTTATCACTGTTATTAGTTATTATCACTGTCTGTATATTTAGATATTTTGACTCACCCTATAATGATTTCTTTAAATACTTGTGTACATAGAGGTAATTTCATTTTATCAGCCTGTGATGTGTGTTATCATAAAAACCCGATAGTCATTGCGTCTCCTGTATTATAAAACTTCCACGTTTTGACGCCCCTTTGCGTCACTAGAAGATGCCAAGGCCGGCAGATGCCAACAAGGCGTCTATTTTCTACATAACATGGACGTCTGCAATAAGAAAAAAGGCAATTTATCATATTGATGGACAATAGTTTTATAATTACCTCACGATGTTGTTGACTGGTTATTACGTGCATATCATCCCCATCACTTGACTGTATTGGCGGCTGACGTAATAATGTGGGTTTATTTTTCAAGGGAAAATCTCCTGGGAAATAGGTTATCGAGAAGCAGATCCTTGATGGAATATTACCAGAGAATATTTTATCTACGTTGTAAATCTTAGGAAATGTAATAGTAATAATTTGTATCTTACTTTTCTCATAAAAATGAGTCAAATGACTAATATTTCAATTATTTTAACCTAGATATAATTATGAGGAAATTAAATATAATAATTAATTTAACTGATATGCAAGCATTTTTAAGTTACGTCAGTCTATGACTGCATTAGACCATGACTGCATTAGTATCAATTTTCTTTAGAATAATTAATATAAAATTTTAATTAGGTGCATTCTTTTAATACAGTGTCAGTCAAAAACTATGCAACATATGAAAACTTCTATATTATTGTTTTTAATTATTGGATCTTAAGGACGCTTTACGTCAAAGGAACAAGTTAGTCATACGGTGTTTTTGACAACTAGTATTAAACAAAATAATAAAATATTTGCCTAATGTTTCAGAAACGAAATCTGTTTCTTTTCTCAGTTTTGTAGTATTTTGTAAGTGTTTTGTGCTTGATACTCGGCATATAAATTGTGTCATTTATAAAACTGAGCTGTTTGAAATATCGATAAAAATTAAAATAAAGAAAGGACTTTATTTAACGTATGTAGTATAAAAATAGAAAACATTCAAGATTTTGTTTTGAAACTTATCCAAATTTGTTTTAAAAATTACATCCAATTAATATGGCCATCATGTATTTGAGTGCATATTTCTACCCGACACAATAAATTATGCATTGCACATCGGCATATTTCGGCAGAAATATTGGTCAGTCGAATCCTGTTTTTTAAATCCTTTAAATCATGTAGAGGATTAATAAACACCTTAAAAAGTAATCTTGAGCGGTAAAATCTGAAGAGCGCGCTGGATAATCCACGTTCCCGTTCTGTGATATTAGACGATTTTGGAATATTCTCTCAGTAGTCATGCTTGGTTATATGTGGTCATGCTCCATTCTGTTCGAACCAAATACCATCAGGAAGCTGTAGCTGATTATAATGTCCACTAAACATGTTTGTAGCATTTCTGCATATCGTTTTGAAATGACGATATCTCCATTGTTGTCTTCGAGGAAATATGGCCTTAGAACGTTAGAAAGGCATATTATACCGTTCCAAACCGTAACCTTCTGTGAGTGCCGTAGTTTTTCACAAAAAATTTAAGGATTTTGTGAAGACCAAAAACGTTGTTTCTGCTTATTCCGTTCTCCACTTAATTGAAAATGAGCTTCTTCGCTCATAATCAAATTATCAATTAAATCATTGCCTCCGTTCAGGACCAATTCACAAAGTTGCAATATACGAAACTCATCACCGGGTTGAAATTGTTGAGATTTTTGCAATATTTAGGGATATAAATGCAAATCCTTTTTTTTTTTTTTTTAATTTGTTGAGGAGGTGAGAAGTTTCTACAGAACGATTTTGTATCAAACTGCCTTGCACATTCTCGATTTCTGTTATCAGAAGGAGCAACATTATGCTGTAATTCTCTACAAAAATGTCGTTGAGCTTGATTTACAGAGCCACTTCTTAAGAACCGTTATACTATTTTTACACAATCTCTAATGGGCCAGCACTCTCCATACTAAACAGAATTTACGACTTAAGGCTACAAAATGATGTGTCACATGAAATTGATTGACGTTCCGGGTGTTATAGCTAGACACCGGTAAATTTCTGTGAGTCCCGAATCGGCTTCCCATCCGACCTGTCTGAGCTCCCATAGTAAAGGGCCGTGCGTACGCAGCGAGATCCCGAACGTGTTTATTCAGTATTCAGTTGACTTACAAACATGTGTAGTGTGTGTAGAAAGACGGCGCGAGAATAAAAATAAATAGTAACAAGTATGTCATCAATATCACAGAGGACGCAAAAAATCAGTACGTGTGGATTTGTATTGATGAAGCCATGGATTTTAAGGGACATAAAATTGAATTCTTTTAAGATCGGTAACCACGTTGTGCCTTTTTTTTTTTAATTCAAAACGGAATTTTCGTAAAACGACATTAAACAAAAAAAATATTAAATAATATTTTAAACTGGTCTACTATCCATATTTGCTATAACTAAATGAATGTCATTTAAAATCCATTCTAGATTTCCATTACAGTTAGTGAACTCAATTTAATGCAAAACGTATAACTCTCATGTCAGGCACTAGATATAAGATACTATGCCGTCCATGCCTTGAAAAGATGCCATTTGCGCCATGATAACTCTATTATCTCGACGGGTTTACGACAGTGCATTTCCTTCGAGGTGCGTTCTTTACTCGATTGAAAATTAAAGTAAGTTCGCATTAACCTGATTACTGCAACCTAATGACCCAGAAACCTCTACATTTTAGCGCTATTCACTAGAAAAGATAATTTCACTCGCCATTTTCTATTATATTGTTTGTCCGAATAATGGTAATTAATAAGGTAGCAATGACACATTTTAAAGGAAAGATATGTCGTAGAAAGAAACATCTAAAGGCATTCATATTCAATGTGATTAAGAAATACCAACATTTTTTAATAATTTATTATTCTATTGCTAATCTATTTCATCTCAATCAATTATTGATGATGTAATACCAATAATAATAATAAAAGTTGTTCCTTAATAGGCTTGGGGAGTTTGGATGTCATCTCAGAGACGTATTTTTGAACCTACCACTATATTCCGAAAAACGTGTGGTATAACAATAATAAATTAAATTGTAATTTTTGACAGTGTACTTACACATTAATTAATCTTTTGTATGTAAAACCGACACCAATGAGCGGTCCTCAATCGCTGAGAATTATATTGGCACCGATGAACGGCCAAGAATTACATTATTTATGTATTAGTGTCGAAGGGCGCATATCGTTTGCGCCCCTAGACGACCACTTGCGTATGACCCCCTATTTACAGTACAAATACATACTTAATTTCTTCTTATTGACATTGACATTTTTGTAATTAAATTAGACATTTCAATTGTCAAACTACAAAATTAATCCTAACCCCATTTTATTAGGTCAAATGTGTACAAAATTTCAGTTTACATCAGCCTTATGCAAGTACGTGGAAATTTTTTGTTTTTTTGGCTTGATACAGTAGACGTGATTTATAATCTTTCGTCAAGAATATATTTTTTTGTAAAGTCAAATACAAAAAAGTTGCATTCATCTGGCCAATTTTGCTCATCACCGAATTTATGATTGTCTTTGGCTTTTAGAACGTGTACCAAATTTGAAAGCTTTATTCCAAAAGCTGTGGCTGCTGTCGCGATACTACAAACATACAGTCATATTTTTTTCCATAAAGTTATGTTTTTTTCATTATAATTCGTCGAGATTCGTCCAGAAATGCAATAAAAAATTTTCGATTTTTTCCCCGAAATTATTGTACCTTTTTTCTTCTTTCATTCATTATGTCTCTTCTGGTGATACTACATTTACCAAATTTAATGTGTCACCTAAAATGTTGTTGAAAATCTTAATTGCCAAATTTGGGAATTCTCCCATTAGTATTTTTTGTTATTGCGGATACACACAGGAACCGACAGACAATTCGAAAAATAGCCAGAATGGATTTAGGAAGGTTGAAAACGTATATTCAATCAAAATCTCGATTACAATGCTTCCTTATATTAGGTATAAGAAAGTAAAAAAGCGAAGACAAGTACGAGAGGGAGTTATACAAGTAGACAAAAAAAAAAGAAACGACGAAAATAGGAAATAGAGTCTGTTTGAAAAATCTCTATTGTATCCTTTCCCACACTGTATGCACTGGGTGTCTGTAGTGATTTCTAATCTAGAGGTTTCTTATGCAGTAGGAGGAAATTAGATCCTTGTTGAAAGGTTCTTTCTTGCAGTTGAATCTCAGTTGGGCCATTCGCTCTTCTATGGGTTGCACTTATATCTTCTGGTACAGTAATGCATTGGGGGAGTTATTATTAAGATGGCGGATATTAGAGGTGGTTCTAACGGCTGATATTTAACACCAATCATTTGTTTTTATTTTTCATTTTTGTTAGGAGACATTTTAACAGCGATTTAAAGTTTCATGTTGGCATTCCTGGCTGCCTTAACCACTGCGACCAAATAAGTGTGCTGTAATCGAAATAAAAATGCATTGTTGGTTATTTATACATGCGCTGTCTCACGTTCGACGCCTCTGAATTAATAAGGAATTTGGCCCAGTCTACAAATCATATTCGTATTTACGAATATTGTTTACCAGATTTTTATCAGAATTCTTTATATAGTACTGGGTATTACAATTTCAGTGTCACACAGAAAATAAGCCTCGAAACGCGATTATATTTCGAAATATCAACGGACGAGAAGTCTACTTAATGGACGTCTTAAAGTTAGCCAAAATATTTGTTTAATTGTTAAACACTTAGAAGGTCGCTGTAACAATTTATTAATTACACAATTTTTTTTTGACATTGAAATAATAAATATTCCAACAGTCATATTTTTTATATGCCGACTTGGACATTTAAATGATGTCATAAAACGGAATTTTTAATAAGGATATTATTTAAAATGTAGTTTGCCAAAACAAAAAATATGTAATTTTGTTAGTGAAAGTTAAGATTTTATTTAACATTCCATTAAAGAAATTCATTAGAAAAATGTATTTAAATTATGGCCTCATTTTTGTTTCATTCACGTTTTCAACGATACTACAGTATTAAATTTATAAAAAAATTATTCATTATTATGAGTACGTTACGATATGTTTAGAAGTGTATTGTTAACTGGACAAACTTTGTAAAAATATACTTTTGGGATTTTTTTTTCATCCTGAACTTATTTCTACTTTTAAACGTTGAATAAAACCAATGCCTGACTTTTTAACTTTCGATATGAGTATTAGCTGAAAGGTCTGTTGAACTTTCCGCTCACAGTTTATTGGTTTAATTAAAGAATAGGATAATAAGAACAATAAAAGTTAAATAAAAAAATAATAAGAACAATAAAAGTTAAATAAAAAAAATAATATAAAAAAGTTCCGTAATAATTTAAGTTTTAAGTTTTTTCATAATGACATCGTACACCACCGATCTGTTCTTGATATATTGTGCATACAAAATTTGGTGGCTCCAAAATATCGAAACCTTGCTTTTATATTTTTTGAGGCGAATACATTGGTAGTAATTGGGGGAGACTGGTGCCTGATAAGAAAACTCCAGTTGGGTCCATTTTTGCCTACCGTCTGCTCAATTGTCAAACCTCTTCCATCTTTTAATGAAGGTCTGGATATCATTTCTTCTAAGGGAGCTCACCTCTTCTCTCAAGCATCTCAACGCCACGCCGAATGTTTCACCTCGAGCAGACCGCTTTCAGAGACACCTGGCTATCGAAACAAATCTATATTGTTTGTTTTGTGGTAGTCCCTTGCCTGCAGCTGACAAAAACCTTCTGGAAGTTCGTGACCACACGAGAGCCATCTATGTAGCACCGGGGACAATTTATCTTCGTTTACTCGCTAAGGAGAGTGAGAGGATAGTCACAGCCGACTCTATACAAGCTGCAAAGTAACAAATAGCAACACCGCAAAGTGGTTCGGTTGTGAGCCGATGAAATTTCGTTCTAAATAAGCGCAGCAATGAAGAAAGGTGCGCGGTAACCTTTGACTCGAAAGGTCTGTGAGGGCATATGCTTATCTTCAATGGTTTAGGCATAGGAAGCGTCCAGAGGCGAACGATATAAAACGCATTTTCAACAGTAACAACGATTCTCTACTTCGATATCATATTTTTTTAGTAGATTAGATTGATACCTCACTACACCGAAAATATATTTCATTGTTCTGCAAAACCAACAAGAAGGTGTAGCGTTAACGCCGCCCTAATTTAATATTAATAAAGTTCATATCATACACTTACCCATTTGTGTGTGCGCGCATTGCAAATGAATGAGATGGTTATTTATTAAGCAAATGAAAACCCTCCATATTTTTACATATTTACGTAATATGGAAACAAAAATGTACTTGTACTTAAAAATATTTTTAATCTTAAGGTCGTCACTGATACAAATTTCTTTCTCGGCAGTCAAAACCTCATTTGCAAAATTTAAGGTATAGCAAATAATTATTGTTATCTTAACAATTTTAATGTTCCAGGTATCGGATATTTTTAATTTCTCAGAAAGAAACAACCAAAATCTCGTAACTTTCAATAACATCTACTTTTTCAAAACTGTTTAGAAGTTCATATTGCTCTATTTGATTTTGCCTTCTACATTCAGGATTTCTTTGACTTTGTTGAGGACAAATATTTGGGTAAATTTGGAAAAATTGATGAGTTGGCTTCTTTTTTCAACTTTGGTATGCAAGGTTTATTTCCTAATGAGCCATCTGGTAAAATACCTATAATAAATTTAATAATCTCACTCACCTTCAACAAAATGTAAACAACACACAACAGAATATTATGATGGGGTCCAGTCTTTTCTTGGAATAGTTCTGTGCTACTTTTTCCTAAATGCTTCATCTCTAGGAATTTAAATATAATTTGTGTTCCATTGGTTTTTACTTCTAAGTGATAATTCGATTTACAACCTGGGACGCAGCACTTTCTAGGTATGTTGCAAACTTAATGTAACATCAAAAGCCGAGTTAAAAACAGTATAGAAAACAAACACTCACACACAGTACACGCACCGGTAATTATTATAAAACAATGAATGCATGATGTGAAAGCGTTAAAAAATAACACTTCAAACCTATTATAACATTTAATAATCAATGAAGTATTATAAGAAATCGCCCGGCAAACGGTCGATATAACGTGGTTTTTTTTAACACATCAACGTAGACTAGTTAGCATACGGCAGTACTGCCACTTCTCGTTACTTCGCGGCTCGTTTAGAGGTGGCTGTGGTATAGTCCTCTCTAACGCATCAGGCGTGACTCTTTTGTTTCCTTCATATTGAAGTTAGAAATGGAAAATTTCCTCCGTCATTCCAACAATTGCTACATCTTCATCTCTGCGTGTACATCGCCCCTTATGTTCTAAGATAAGTTAACATGGGGAAACCGTCGGCATGACCAGCAAACCCTCTGTGGTAGTTACAGGTGTCTTCCTCATTACGTCTTATCCTCCAGGCAGACGCAAGACTTTGACAGATAGTAAGCCATCGATGATATTTCTATGTAGGTGTGATTATCGCCGTATACAACCATTCTAGAATCCGATGGCTCAGATCCCAGTTCTTGCCAACCATCTCGTGCAACTGCCCCTTCAATATTCTATTTAGAATGCTAGGAGCGTTCCATATGCACCTGATGACAAAGTCCTAATGAAAGGGATCAATCGCAGTCGTGGTTGGGTTAACCGAAAGATCGATTTCACCACACCAACTGTCGAACTTGATGAAAATTGTGACGCCATTGACAGTTAATTCACCATTGGTGGAGCATGGATTATTTCTTTATTATGTATGTAATATTTATCATTAGGAAATTCCAAGTGGATTAATAAAATAATTATCTAAAGTTTAACATTTTTTCTTTGATTATAAATTTGTGATAAAGACAATCATT